>VXAZ01010283.1:52405-166341 GCA_013399875.1 Gymnorhina tibicen | reverse complement strand
CCCCGTAAGATTTGTTTTTTTCAAAGGTAGACAAGTAGACATTCCCTGAAGTCTGCTGAAGTGGGCATCTATTGTCTATAAGAGAAAAAGAGGGAATGATTATTAGACAATTGTATTTGACAACTGTATTTGACAATTGAAATACAGTTCTGAAAGGGGGATAGGGTAGGGAAGGGAATGGATTTCAGGTAAGCATACCTTTTCCAGTTTCATCCTCATCACCTCAGTAATATATTTGGTCTTTGTAAGACAGTCAGCAAGAAAAAAAATTGTAAAACTAGAAAGGAACGTATTTTTTAGAGTATGAAATGTGAATTTTTGCCAATGTGTTTGTAATTGAACAAGTCATTCTTGGATACACTAGACACCAAAAATTTGTGCATTAAAGTAGGCAGCAATGTGCAGACCAATAAAAGTATGCAATAGAAATGCAGGGAGAAAATAAAGAAAATTACATTTGCACATATCAGGTCCTGTGATTGGAAAAGAAAGGTAAAAGCAGGGTGATGATGAAGAGCTGTCCTTAATGACTCCAGAAGCCCTTAACATTCTGAACAGGATGGATATAGCTACAGGACCTCTTCAGAACACACCAGCTTATGGACACAACAGGATATGGAGACCAAACAGCTGGTTCTGTATGCTTGTTACAGTGGTAGAAACAGGCCCGTTTGCTGATAATCCTGACATTTCATCTTCTTTGTTCCAGTTTTGCAGAGCTTTGGTGTAAAGTAATGTAAAGTCCATATTTCAAAATAAGCTAGAAAAGACAGGAGAACTTGCTCTTTTTCCTTTTTTTTTAAGTATGTTGAGCCTTAAAATCTGGGAGCTGGACCACTCCAGAAGTTTCCCTGGAAGATCCAAAGGCAACAAGATACACCTCCCTGATTGCTTATGGGGTGTGGAAGAAACCTCTTTCAGGGACTAATGTAAACCCAACCCATAACTAGTTTATAGGGTTTTGTTTCCTGCAAGCTCCCAGCAGTGCTGGAATGGCTGTAGTGCAAGGCCTGTCACTCTTACTGGGGACAGTGTGTTTCTCTTAGGGTCAGTCCACATGAAAACTACAACTGTGATATCTACAAGAAGTAAAATCTTGGCCTTGTAGAAATCATAGCCCTCCAGTATGAACATGAAATCCTAATTTACGGTAGTTAACTTTTGCATATGTTAGATCATAATAGGAAAAGACAGGATTTTTCTGCCTAAAACACAATTCAAGGGTCTAAAGGAGGTAAAGAGAAATGCTCAGTGCTGAAGAATACTGGTCCACAGTTCATACCTATGTGTAATCTCTCTTTCTCTCCCCCTTCCTCCTTCTCAAAGCCTGAAAACATAATGTTGTTGGACAGGAATGTACCAAAGCCTCGAATCAAGATTATTGACTTTGGTTTAGCACACAAAATTGACTTTGGAAATGAATTCAAAAATATCTTCGGAACGCCAGAGTTTGTTGGTGAGAAAACTGTTGTTTCTTCAAACTATTCTTTTTCAGTCTGTGAAACAGTATTTGTGGCTTAGCTTGGCTTGGCTGATTTACAGACTATGAAATTTTTGTGTAATTTGTGACATTTTGAAATTTAAATAAGCAATTTGTAGCATTTGATTACAAATTAGACTTGCATTAAGGTATTTTTATCTATCAGCATCTTAGCTTATTATCTCTGACATATATAGACTCAGAGTGAGACTTACATCTGTTCTTTGACTAGGTACTTATCTTGCTGCTTTTTCCTTTAGCTCCTGAAATAGTGAATTATGAACCTCTTGGTCTTGAAGCAGATATGTGGTAAGCTATTGGATCTTACTTGAAATAAGTCTCTCATGATTATGCTTATGTTCTAACCTTTTTTTTTCTCTCCTCTCTCTCTTTCCATCTATTTTTCTCTCCTCTCCCTCATCCTTTTTTGTTTGTTTTTCCTTCAATCCAGGAGCATTGGTGTAATAACTTATATTCTGTAAGTACCAAAATCTATGGGTGTTTCTTGCAAATGCTGTTGTTTTTAATTCTGATTCTATCCTCTGGGGTTTTGGTGGTGTCTGTACAAATCAAATCATTCTGATTGCACATCATGATTCAAGTTGTATGAACATAAAAGCAATAGTTTAATTACTGAAAGAATTGCCATTGATCAGCATTGAGCTAGCATGGGAAACTGTCTTCAAATTTGTAGGGGACGTTCCTACAGCTGTATCTTAACCAGTATTCTTTGAAATTACAGCAAAGGTTTTTGCCCTGCTACATCACATCTTCCTGAAAGTACATTTGCAGCATTAAAACGGAAAAGAAAAATGTTCACTTTCTACTGCTATTTGATCTCAGAAGGTTGAAGCAGCAGTGTTACAACATGTAATGAGAGGAATGTTCTGTCTTTCTTGCAGTCTAAGTGGTGCATCTCCATTTCTTGGAGAAACCAAACAGGAAACACTGGCAAATGTGTCTGCTGTGAATTATGAATTTGAAGAAGAATTCTTCAGCAATACCAGTGCCCTAGCTAAAGACTTTATACGAAGACTTCTAGTCAAGGATCCAAAGTGAGTTGTTTTTCTTGTGTATGGCAGTTATATCTCTAGTATTTCAAATTACATTATATATTGAGATGTTAGTTTAATAAACATAAAACAGTATGTATTTTTTAATACATAAACTGAAACAGTTCTATCTTTTATTCTCTTAAAGGAAAAGAATGACTATTCAAGACAGTTTGCTGCATCCTTGGATCAAGGTTAGCATGCCATTCATTCTCTGTTGTCCTGTTTTTAATCATTCTTCATTTCACACTTTCCAAGTTGCTTAACATGGAAAATTGTCATAATTGTTTAGTGTAACTTACTGTTTTGGAAAGCTGTCTGTATGAAAGCTAATACATGCAGAATTCAGGCTTCATTAGTATCTGCTCTATGTGAGTTAGCAGTTGGGAAGTAGCCGACTATGGGAATTAAACTCATGCTCAGACAGAGAAGCTAATCTTCAGAGAACATTGCACTGACAATATACAGTCTCTGAGATCAGTCCAATTCCCACTAATTTTCTTCTTCTAATGCCCTTATTTAGACTGGGAAAAAAAGAGTAATCTCTCTTCTGTCCTTCCCTTTTAGACTGAAGAGAGCAGTTGATATGGGTTCGTGGTCCACTTCCTTCTTCAGTGTTTCAGTGTTTGGTTTGGATTGAGCTGTTGTGAAGCTGCTAGGTTGAGAGGGAGAAAATGTCACCTATCATTCTTCTTAATGCGTGTAGTAGTACCGGCAGTTAATTTTTTTAATTCCGTATCGCATTCTGATTGTGAGTAGTAAATCCATTCAGTGCCATTGATTTCCCAGGATGTGGGGATGCACAGTGGGTATCTGATCCCATTCTACTTCGCAGAGAATCAGTTAGCAGAATATTTATCTGTGCCTCAACTGCTCCAGTTCACATTACAACATCTGAGGGCAGGCATTTCTACACCAATTTGCCAAACTTCAAATTTGACCATGCTTTGCTGACTTTTTGCTGAGGTAATCTGAAATAGTTGAAACGTGTGGAACATATTGACATGGTATTTTAAACCACTAAAGCAAGCATTGTGCAAGTTTGTCTCTCTTGGACCAAGGTCCACACTGGTGCAAAGAGACAGGTTGTTTTGTATCCTGTTACTTTGTTTTATACCTTAATTTCCAGGCATTTGATTCCCACTCCACTGGTCATATCCTCTTTTCCCTTTTCCCACCACTATCTTTACCTGCATTTCCATGGCAAAGAAGGTTGAAACTAGTTCCCTTCCAACTCAAGCTTTTCCATGATTCTATGATGTATATGTATCTATATCTCCATAAAAATGACTTCGAGAATGGGATCATAAAATGCAATATTTGGTATACTCCACTAGTCATTAGTGCTTAGTATTAGCCCATGAAAAATTTTAAAGAATGCAGGCTTAGAGCTTGCTGCAGTGGTAGGTGGGATGTGATTTTTTGGGGGGAGGGGGTAATTGTTCAGCTGCCTCCAGGTGATTGCACTGAGGCTGTAACAAAGATTGACTGCATTTAAAATCAGTCAGGAAATCTTCTTAGAAGACAGGATTTATCTTGGAAATGAAATGCTTCTATCAGAGGCAGGTGAAGGACAAGGCTGAATGTTCTGATGTTTGAAGGGGTTTTTTGTTTAAAATGAAAAAGCACATTTTAATATTGCATTCTTAGGTCTGCATTTCCCTTAAAGCATTTTCTTAAGAAATTCCATCTCTATGCCACACTAGACTGTGAATATTAAAATATGTGCTTACAATTACTTGATTATTACAGTATTATTGGAGTACTATTATTATGTAAGTGGAAATCATCGCTGAGAGACAGAGTCTTACCTGCAGAAATCGTGGGATTTTTTAGAACGGCTTTATTTTCCTTTTGCTTATAGCCGAAAGACACCCAGCAAGCACTCAGCAGAAAAGCTTCTGCAGTGAATATGGAGAAATTCAAAAAGTTTGCAGCACGACGAAAATGGAAAGTAAGTCATTCAGTAACAGATAAAAATGTTGGTGACATCCAAACGCAGTAGCATTGCCTGTTCCAGAGAAAGGTCAGTGCATTTAAGAGTGGACAAGAAGGAAGAAGAAACAAATTCTTCTACCACTGGGAATAAATTAAGTGCTTGAGTATGGTAGTATGGGGGAGGACTTCTTTGTTAATGATATGCATACAAATGCTTGCATGTGGATTGTTTGCTTTGTGCTTGTGCCGGATTATAAATCACAAAAGATGTTTAAGCTTCAAATTCAATATAAAAAGCAGGTGGGGGTGTTGAAGTCAAAATTCAGTTTGTTTTGCTAAGTCCTTTAAAATCTCTTCAGTAGCATCCTATCAGAATTTTCTAATTTTTTTACATATACCTTTTTTCTTATTATTTTTATAAAGCAATCAGTGCGCTTAATTTCCTTGTGCCAAAGATTATCAAGATCTTTCTTGTCCAGAAGTAGCATGAGTGTCGCTAGAAGTGATGATACTCTGGTAAGTGTATTCTTATATATTTAGAATGCTTTATCACATATGAACTTTACCAGTTTCTAACTAACAGAAATATTAGGCTCTTGAAAATTTGCATAATTAACTAATCTCATAAGTAGGAAGAAATAGATTTTAAGGCTACAGAGGTCAGTTATCCATAGTTTGATCTTCTGCCTTGAAACCTTGAAATGTAACTTAATGCGTTGAGGCTGATAGCTGGTGTCAAAAATTCATTTCTTGGTTTTGAAGTTTGATTCATGAGGATTTTTCTGTACTGTAACAATTATATGGTGAAAAAGTGTCATCTGAATTTTACTCATCATTCACATCGTTATTGTGTGGACTAAAATAACATTCCTTATATTCCTTTTTTTTTCACCGAACATTCAAAATCATTTAGACCCTCTTAGATCCAATGAATGCTAGACAGCAGTGTCTCAACAAGCAGTTATGTAAGGAGGAGAGTTTAGAGTTGGCCAGTATTCAGTTTGTGGTGTTAGATACGACTAGAGTTGAGTAGTCAGGAGCAATTGCTTTATGTTTTGTAATTATAAATGCTTGTAAATCGAAAAGCATTCTTCTTAGCTCACTCTACAAGTTTTAATACACACTTCACAAATTCCCTGTGATCAGCAGGGAATGTGTGTTAATATGTTTAGAGCTGGGGAGTATCATCTTTTCTGTGCATTAATAGGATCAAACTTCAAAAATTCTGCAAAGCCCTTTTTATGCATACTACCTTTCCTGTGTCCCTCCTGTGCAACTCCATGCTCATGTTTCCACTTATTCTCCTCTTATCTTTTGGCTTCTGTGCTCTTTGTTCTCCTCCTCTTGCTCTCCTTCCCCTGCCCACCATCCCCCAACCTCAGCTATCTGTATGCCTTTTAACATTGGATCAGCATTTCACACCTGTGTTCCAGCGAAAGGATTATAGCCCACTGTTAGTGTCCTAAAAAATCTGAAACCTCAGGAGAGAGGAGGTAAGAGCAATCCAAATAATGGGCTCTGTGAATTTCAGTTCTTTGAAATTCTAGTGCATAGGAGAAAAATAAAGTTACACTTGCAGAGGTATCTAGGCTCATTACTTGTGTTCTAGATTTTTAACTGATCCATTTGAATAGATGAAAGCTTGGACCAAAGTACCTCTCCTGTGCCATATTTCTGGATGGCACAAAGTCTGATACTTCAGTTGGTATTCGTGTGCCTCTTAGGTTTTTTAATCTTCACATGTATTCATGGAATTAATTTCATTTTATGCAAGTATTGCTTCTATTGAAATCTACCATCTATTTTTCCTGAGGAAAAAAAATACACCTAACAAAAGAAACCTATGTGGAATCTCAGTGAGTAACAGGTTTGTGTGTGAAGAAGAGGGAAGCATATTTTACTAGAAAAAGTGTGGGGGATTTAGTTGTGGGTTTTCAAATAACATGCATCCATGCTAGCCATATGCTTCATGAAGGATTACAACTTGCAGCTGAAGCACTCTTTTACAAAAAAAAATTTCAAAAAATTTAGATTTTAAATTTTTTTTATGTCTTGGCAGCTGTTTAAATAGGGATTTTTCTTAAAGCTAACAACATTTCTTCTCTCGCATTTAATTGCAAGGATGAGGAAGATTCTTTTGTGATGAAAGCTATTATTCATGCCATCAATGATGACAATGTTCCTGGATTACAGCACCTTCTGGGATCTCTGACAAATTACGATGTCAATCAACCCAACAAGGTAGTGTGGGTCTGTGTTGAGGTGTGAGGTGTGTGGGGGACTAGCTACCACCCTTTTGGATAGAGCAGTGTGATTGTAAAATAGAAATGTAACACCTGAAATGAAAAGACAAGGGAATGGGAAATAATTCTGCCTTTTTTCTAGAAGAAATTTTAATGTGTTTTGTGTTCAGTCTTCTCAACATACATTAAAATGGAGCCCAAAATGGGATTTTTTGCCTAGGCCTTTCAAATGTATAACTCAAATCTATTGTCAGGAACTGTGGTGTACCAAATATCAGCCTGTGCTCTTGGCTGCAGTTGCTGTTTCTTGTGGCAGATGAAGATGGCAGAATACCTAGGAATAACCAGACTGCCAAAACTGACTTTGCAAAGCATTATTAGAAACAGAAGTTGCAAACTGCAGAGTTGCAGGTTGTCACACCTTTTTGCATGGTTATAGTGACCTTCATTCCAAAGTACTTTCAGAAATACTCACGAAGAGCAATATACAAGGAAAATGTATGTTATTTTACTGTGATGAGGTATTGAAGAAATCAGTGTATTTTTTGTTTTAATGGGAAGTCCCATTTAACTTTCCTAGATGTTGCTGATGGCTTGTGTCTGAGATGGTGTGGTAGCTGCAAAGAGATTGCAAAGGGGAATGTCCTTGCCAAAAGAGGCTAATGAGAGCTTAACATTAATATTCATGATTTTAAAAGGATAAATTTACTGTGCGATATATCATAAATTCATCTCAAAAATACGGAAAATTGCTGTGCAATAAATTTTTTGAACAAAAGGATAAATTATTTTCATACAATATTTCCTGAAGACTTAATTTGAAAGTGGAAATCCAGAAATGCTATTCAATGCCTGCCTTCAGTTCCACTGTTTCCTTAATCCTTCAAAAATCAATTATATCATTCTTGCTTGTATTTCATTGTTAGCATGGAACACCTCCACTACTGATTGCTGCCGGCTGTGGAAACATTCAGATGCTTCAGTTGCTTTTAAAGCGTGGATCTCGTATTGATGTTCAAGATAAGGTTGGGGTTCTGCTTTGTCAACTGCTCTTTATAAGTTTTTTTAGAAGTAGCAGGAGACAAGTTGCTTCTTGTAGTTTCCAGACAAAGTGGTATTGGAAATTAAAAACTCTGAGCTGTAGATCCTGTTTTCTGTCTTCACAGCAAAAACATAAAAGCAAGTCCTTAGCAATGTCATTTGTTACTAATACATATCCTCTGATTTTCATCACTTTATTAGCTGAAATAATTTGAATGATACTTATCTTAAAATGTAGTTCACACTTACAGAACCACGTCAATTAGTTTGAATTAGTGATTGCCCTAAAACACAATGGTGAACTTTATTTAATATAGAATGATAAATTAATATTTTAGACATGGGGAATATTGCAACTAAAATTCATATTTGATGGAGGATATGCTTTGCAATAAGCTTTTATTCCAAATGTGCTGTAACAATTTATTTATAACAAGCTTTAAGAACTGTCTGCTTCTCCATCTAATAGATGGTAAAGTAAGCAGAAGAAAGATTTTTAGCTTATGACTGTTCTTTCCAAAGAACTCTCTAACAAGGGAGAAGAGGATTATTCTTGCAAAGAGTTAGTAATCCAGTTAATCATCCTTGCAGAGAGAGGTTTTTGTTGTCACTGTCAGGATGTGGGGTTGTTGAACCAATTTGAACCTTTTTTTTAATGTGTTCATATAAGTTTGAATAGCTTTTCAGTGTGTCTGTGTACAGCTAAGTGCATGTATACCTCAGCTGAAAATCTAGAATTAGGATTTTAACTTGATCAATAACATCTGAAATGAAATATTTTTGACAGGCTGGATCTAATGCAATCTATTGGGCTTCACGACATGGTCATGTAGAAACGCTGAAATTTCTCAGTGATAATGAATGTCCTTTGGATATTAAGGATAAGGTAGGAAAATAACTCCTTTTTCACATGGAGGGCCTTTTCCTATAACTTTGTCTTAGCAAAGAGAGGGTATTTCAATTGGAATGGTTTTCAGCTGTGCCATAATTCCAAAATTTGACTGGCTTTTTTAGTGTAGTTTTCTAAGTTGACACAGAGGGCCATGATAACAGAGCTTTAAAGTAGCTGGATGTACTGATTATTTTCTTGACAAATGTCAGCCAAGTGTGCATATTAAATGTGGTGAGTACATGGTGTGTAGGTGGGGAAGTACAAACCCAAATTAATTTTCACTTGAAGACTTGATTTCTCATTGGAGCTCAGAGTGATATCGTGATTCAGTTTTTCATTCTTCTTGATTGAAAATCACTTTTGTCTGACAAGTAAATTTGACTGTTATTAAGTTGAGTATAGGGAAGCCTAACAATTTATAGCTGATGAGCACTTACCTTGTCTTCAGCAGCGTTATTTGAGCAACATATGCCCTAGAAACTAGTTGCTGTTAAATTTTTATACTGGAGCAATGATTTTATACTAGCCAAAGCTTCAGTACAGAAGCAATTGTACTTGTGAAACACAGTTTACTTTGTTGAGGGAACTAATGCAAGGCAAGGTACATTAGGAAAATTGTTGTTTGACTCCTGATAAGGCTACTAGGAAAGAGGTTACTCCCTTGATAAAAATACCATTTCTGCTTTATATAATTTCAAAGCAGAAAGTGTTGCAAATAGTTAGACATTGTGACCAAAATGCGCCAAGGTACACAAAGGTGTGTACCAGCTCCTCATACTGGAATATGTAGGGCAGGGGGGAGCGTATGGAATTACTTTGAATAGAAATGGGACATCTGTTTCAACACAATTGCACACACAGCTTCCTCCTCATATTGCTCAGAAATCCCATTGTGGCTGTGACTGGAACAACTAAAGTAGGAAAATAAGTTCTGGAAAGAGAGAGCCTTTGAAGAAATAACCTACCTGCCAGGTGGCAGTGTGCCCGTCATGTACAACCAGTTTGTAAGCTCTGCCGTCGGAGCTGTGTGGCTGGGCTACAGAGAGGGAGGAGTATCTTGTGCAGGATTGAGGGCATTCAGGCTGTACTTGGTGTACAGGCAGTGTATATCATGGGGTGACACATTACACTGGCATGTTCTCCTGTAATTGCAGTCCGGGGAGACCGCTCTCCACGTGGCAGCTCGGTATGGGCATGTGGATGTGGTTCAATTCCTCTGTAGCATTGGCTCCAATCCAAACTTTCAAGACAAGGTGAGTCATGAACACTGCATTTTTTTCAACAAATAAGGCTTTATATAAAACTTCAAGTCTTACCTTTAGCCTCTGGTGTGTTTGCAAACCAGAATTACGGCAGTTTTGATAGCTCTTAGTAGATAAAGACTGTGTGAAAAATTGCGAGAACCAACCAGTGCTATAAAACACAGGTTCCCTCAAAAATGAAAGCTTAAAGATGGAGAAACAACTCCATGAAGGTATGGGTGGTGGTGTGTGCTCTGATTTCACCTAAAGATTTTTATTAGTTTTTGCCTTGAATTCTGCTTGGTTTCAGCAGTCATTCTGCAGTGTCAGGAACTCATTTTTGAGAGGAGGGCTCAGGAGGGTTTCTTTAGATGTCTGAACTCTTGTAAGAAAACAAGGAAGAAAAGGCTTAATAGAAAAAGAAAATCCATTTGACCCAAATTTGACTCTGTGTGCGAGTTCCAGAAGCCTCCCCAAGTGCTGCATCCACTAGGACTTCCTTTTTATTGTTTAAGCAGCCCTAGGGTGGGGAAGGACAGAACATGCTCTTTGTCTATTTGTTTACATTCAGATTTTCACAGAAACCTTGAGTACAGTCCAAGTCCTCTGCTATTATCAGCCTCAACTGTCTCCTCTTTGATATTTCCCAGGTACAGAAAAGATACCCCATTTCTTAGAATTTGATAGAGCTACTTCTTTAGTGGGTTTTAATTCTCCCTGCTTTTTCAGTGGGCTACTTTCAGCATGTTTTTGTGACATATTTGAGGTTTTTAATGGTGTTCCACATAACTGCTCTGACGTACAATGAATTGAAGTTGAATGTTTTGAAGTTTCCTGGGTTCAAGCAAAAAGCAAGTTAGTACTTCAGTCGCAACTGAACTCCAAATGCAGACACTTTCAAAGGCTTGTTGTGATGTGTCTTTTAAAGGACTCAGGTTTCTAAGTACCTGCATTCCTAGAACAGTGGGATATGCTTCTGAACATGGGAAGCAGAGTGACCTGCCTCAAATTGCATCTCTGTGGTGATCGATCTGTTTTAAACACTGGATTAGTCTCAGCACACAGGATGTAGAAGTTGTTTGTGAACAAGGGTCTGTTTTCAAGCGAGAGAACCAAGACAGTTAGCCTCAGGAGCATGGATAGATTTAAAGTAGGATTGCTGACATACAAGGTACCATAATCACTTGTATTTTAGCTGAAGTTATTCTTGCTTTTAGAATGTCAGCATTAGAAATAACAACATCTTTTTATAGGACTTACTTATTAGACTGTCTTTTTTTTTTTTTTCATACCATCTTTTTGTCTTTTTAAGTTGGTGAATTGTTCTTCCTGGAGTTTGGTTCAGTACTATTTTTTGATTTTCCATGTCAATAGGAAGAAGAAACCCCACTACATTGCGCTGCTTGGCATGGCTATTACTCTGTTGCCAAAGCACTCTGTGAAGCAGGCTGCAATGTGAATATTAAAAACAAAGAAGGGGAGACCCCTCTCCTGACAGCATCTGCTAGGGGTTACCATGATATTGTGGAATGCTTGGCAGAACACGGGGCTGACCTTCATGCAACAGACAAGGTTAGTTATGTCCGGAGACCACAGGGACATATCTCTCAATTGCTTCAGTTGAGTGCTGCAAGTCAGCATTATTTCCACAGCGTGAATTTTCGTTCATTCACAGAGCCCATTGATGGCTGCAATAGTCTTTGAAGTTGTCCACTGCTGATTATTATTCCATGATTGGGTTTTTGCTGATCCATTATTTCCTTATCAGTTATCACCTCATGAGTAACACTCTTTGAAAAATGGCGGGAACATTAGGTTCCGTAATTGGCAACAAACTGTTAACTTCAGAGAAAAAGATGGATTTGCTGTTGGCCTTTGATTCCTATGGGATGGATAAATCACACCCATTTCCAATAAGAACTATTTAAAAACATGACTCTAGTTGATTCAGAATCAGTTTTTGTCTTTCATTATGTAATCCAAATAACTAAATTCGGAATTTCATTGCTTGTATTTTTGTTATGGCTGGCCTTTTAGCTACCTTTATTGCTAATATTAACAAAACAGTTATTAAAGTAAGTTCAGAAAAAAGTTTTCTCTTCTAAAAGAATTAAATTTTTTTTCCAGTTACATTGTCTGTTTAACTTGTTCCACAGAGAGAAAGCTCTGTCTAATTTAAAGTTACTGATCACAAAGCAGATTGCATGACTTTCGCATCACTAACTTCTGTCTAGTAAACAGTAGAGTTTACACTGTTCAGCTGGTTGTTACAGTTGATCACTCTTCTGCCTCCTAGGAAAGCTGTTAGAAGAGAATGTATATTTATATTTCATCTGTTCCACTGCAAAGACCACTGGCTTAGTAGAAATTTGCTTTTATCTCATGGCTTATTTGTTCTGACAGATATGGTGCATCTCCCTGTCTCCACCTTCAAATTAAAACCCATTGTGATTCTTGAGGCAAGGAGATGCGCCCTGTTACTTGAGATGATTGTGACTTTGCTAAATGTTTTGATTCTTAGCATTATTTGATCTCACTTACAAGCTGTCTTTTGATTTCAGGATGGTCATATAGCCCTGCATCTTGCTGTAAGAAGATGTCAAATAGAAGTAGTTAAAACTCTCATCAGTCAAGGATGTTTTGTAGATTTCCAAGACAGACATGGCAACACTCCCTTACATGTGGCCTGCAAAGATGGGAATGTGCCTATTGTGGTGGCACTCTGTGAAGCAAGTTGTAGTTTGGATGTCACTAATAAGGTAAATGGAATATGGGTGCTGAACTACGTTGTTTATTAGCTCACCTGTTGGATTAGATGACCTTTTCAAGTTCTCTGATATGAAAAAGTCTTTTCCTTGATTTTTCTGTCTCTTAAAGTGGCCAAATGCAAAGTGTTAAATTACTCACCTCACAGATTTACCAAAGTTTGTTTCAGTTGAATAGATTATTAAAGATACATGAAGGAAGAACCCACGTGAATTATCACAGTATATTTTGCCAACCTTCTTCCCTAGCCATACAGCTTTGCTTTATGCAGATTACATCTAGGTGCAAAAGATGAAATGCATTGCAGCTGGCTTTGATTTCATGTGTAACAATAATTCATATGTTATACACAGAGTTGAAGACTGGTACATTTTCTGCTACAGTGTTGTAACTCTAAAAATGTTGACTGCAATGATTATTGGTAGATGAATGCCAGCTAAAAATGCAAACAATCTGTAGTTGGTGTAAGCACTTTCCAAAAAGAGTATTTCATAACCTGTCCCTTAATTTTGAGACACTAGTACCTTTTTTGTTGCTTCTATTGTTCTCATGCTGCAGTGTATGGAATAACTAAACATAATGCTTTACAGGCTTATATTATGGCTTTTCTCCTGAAGATCTTTAAGAGAAAAGTGAGCTGTTTCAGGAAACTTTCTTTGGATAGTTTGAAGCGGTCAAGGTCAGCCACTGAACTCTGCTGACAGATTGTGGTGCTTAGGGCTTGATATTAGCTCTTTCTTCCTCTGTCCTATTTAAGTTTTACATATGTTACGAAGTTTAAAAGTTACTTAGAGGAATCTTTATGTTGCTATCTGCAATTTCTTTGATTCAGGTATTTTAGCTTCTTCATGTTTTTTTCTGGAAAAGTACATATTCTAGCAATAATACTTTGCTAGTTAACACTTGTATTTATTACCACAGCCCTTACATTGTATTAGCCAGGTAAAGAAAATTAACAAGTTTTTTGGCATGAGGATTGTCCAGTGCAATCACTTTTGATTTCAACAATAAAAATCATCAGCTGTCAAATGAAAAAAGTTGAAACAATGAGCTCCCCAGTCCTGCTTCTCATTTTAAATCTGATTGACCAGGCTATTAAATCCAGATCCACAGATAAGAGCACATTTTAGTGAAGTCGAGTTAATGGACCACGAGGCTGTCGTTCTTTTGTAATGGAGAATGCTGAGCTGGGATCACCACCAGCATGCTGTAGAAGAAACAATCAGCCTTCAAGTGTTCAGTGGCTGTGGGATCATGGCTACAGAAGCTGTGGTTGTAGTTACATTTTGATGTTATTCTTTTAGGAGTAATGTATCCTGGGGAGATTTTTAGATTGACCTTTATTTGAAATGGTGAACTTGAGTGTTATCAAATAGAGAATCTTAATTTCTACTTCTCCTCTTCAGAAGCAAACCCTGTATTAACAAAGCATTAACAAAATGACCTTCTGTCCTTGGTCCAAACATCTGGCTTTGTCCCACATATATGTAATACTGATTGAAGGCACTGTTTGTTTCTTTCATAGATTCAGTGCAGTAGAACATCACATGCATTTATTTAGAATCATAGAATCACAGAAGCGTTTAGGTTGAAAAATAGCTATAATATCAGAGGCCAGCCATTAACCCAGCACTGCCAAGTCTACAACTAAACCACGTCCCTAAGTGCCACCTCTATATGACTTAAATACCTCCAGGAATGGTGACTCCACCACTTCCCTGAGCAGCCCATTCCAGTGCTTGACAACCGTTTTTGTGAAGGAATTTTTCCTGGTATCCAGTCTAAATCTTCTCTGGCACAACTTGAGGCCATATCCTGTAGTTCTGTCACTTGTTTCATGGCAGAAGAAACCACACCCCAGCTCACTTACAACCTCCTTTTAGGCAGTGGTAGAGAGTGACAAGGCCTCTCCCAAGCCTCCTTTTCTCCAGGCTAAACAACCCCAGCTCCCTCAGCTGCTCCTGATAGGATTTGTGCTCCAGACCCTTCACCAGCTCCATTCCCTCTTTCTGGCCATGCTCCAGCACCTCAATGTCCTTCTTGTCATGAGGAGCCAAAAACTGAACACAAGATTTGAGGTGTGGCCTGACCAGTGCCGAGTACAGGGGGACAATCACTGCCCTGGTCCTGCTGGCCACACTGTAATATAAGCAGGATGCTACTTGAGTTGAAGTGTTGGGTTTAGAGGAGCCTGAGCATCTTTTCAGCTTCCACTTGTCAGAAATTTAGTTGGCTTTGCTCTCAAATGCTCTTTCAAGATGTATTTTTATGAGTTTGTTTCTGATTGTAGACAGGAAGAACAGTATTGAAAGCATAAAAATGTGAAGTAATAGTAGGTTACCAGCAGAGAATAAATGGTAGTTTTTATAACAGTAGCTCTGAACATGAAAACCAGAAGTGGATGTCATGAGGACCTGTTGTCAGTGAAGAGACTCATGGAAAAAAGAAAAAAATGGGAAAGCAGTACTGTACAGCACTTTCCCTCTTCACTGAAAAAATACATTACTTCATGCTGACTTCTTTCATTCATTCCTTTTTATCTCTTCGGGTGAAAGGGGGAGACTGCAGATATGTAATCTTCAGTAGTACTTGGATTGAACTAGAGCCCATAGTTCTAAAGGTTAAGGAATTTGTGTTGTTTAAGTGGTTCATATTTAATTAAGTAAAAAGGCAATTAAGTTTTCTGGAATTAAAAAGACATTCTCAAATATAGCCAAAAAAACCCTAAAGGATTCCTCCACAGTTGTGAAGGATTTACCTATAAAATTGTTGCCCTATTTTTTAAATAGTCATTTAGCCTTTGTTTTTAATTGCACTTTCAGCAGTTGTGCTTAAGCTGCAATCAAAAGTACTTTTTCTTGCAGTTTTTGCAAAACCTCTTCCATGTATTAGTATGTATAATTGTATAATATGTTTGATTATTAGTCATAAAATTTGAAGTGAAGTTCTTTGACTAATGTCGTGACACTTCTTTTCTCGTGTTAGTATGGAAGAACACCTTTACACCTGGCAGCAAACAATGGCATTCTTGATGTTGTCCGGTTCCTGTGTCTTACTGGTGCCAATGTAGAATCATTAACCTCTGTAAGTATTGAGAGATGCTGTTCTTCTTTTATGCATGCTAGTAGAAAATGAACTCATAAACAGGTGTAGGAAAAGGACATTACATTTTGAAATTTAAAAAAAAGGCTGTTGTATGTCATACAACGTGAGTGGTATTTGCTATATCTCTTTTGTCTACTTATTCTCTTCTTGCAACTGAATTTGGAACTGATTATTCTACAGTACAGCTACAACTTCATCTAACCTAATAATTTCTTCACCTAAGAATTACTTGTATCATTGTGTTTTCTATAACCACCATGAGTCACTGTCATTAAGATGTACATCATTTCACATCACATTTGAGAAATGTACAAATGCGTTGTATGTATCTTAAATATTTTTCTTGCATTACGGGGGTTAAAAAGTTCTGGTTTTATCGTGGGAGATGTGTGGTTGCATGGATGAGTGAACTAGCACACGAATATCCTTGTAAACTAAATCATTCGTGTCAGATCAGCCAGCACCACTGCTTCCAGTTAGTAACACTGAAGGCCCTTTGCATTCTCAGTAAGGTGAGAAACATCGTCCTAATGACATATCCACAGCAGGACTGAAGTGTCCTTCGTCATACGCACGATAAATTATAGACATCATGCACACCATTACATGTGTTTTGAACAAACTAACCGTGTTTTATATTCAGATCCAGTGGATCATTTTACACTGCTACTCACTGTAACCAATGTATTCTGCTTAGAAATAACTATTGCTCTGTATGAGGAAGACATGTTGTCATTAGATTTTAGTTGAGTCCACAGTTTTCAGAGTTCTTTTCCTAAGCAATTATTCCTGAGATGGCTGAAATGGAGAGGGAAAAGGAGAAAACTTCTGTATCATTTGCTTTACCCATTTGGTAGAAAATACAAATTTTTGTGTTGTTTTCCTCAGATTTAGCATTGCAGTTTTTTCTTTTAAGCACAGATCTTATGTAGCCGGACAATGCCAATAAACTTGGAATTGTGGCTTAAACAAGTTTAGCACCTAATTACTTCTTAATAACTATTGGATTGTATATTGCCATGTCCCCTATTAATAATAATGAAATGTACATGCAGTGGACTTGGTAGGATGCTCTGCAGATTTCCTTTGTTGCCTGTTTTTGTCTTTTTTGTTTGTTTGTTACATCCCATTGTGTATATGCGCTAGTACATACTGCAGAAATGAGATGAAAGGGTGATGGGGGAATTCATGAGCTGTTGCTCTTCATTTATGTCAAGACAGCTGTGTTGGTATAATTGCCTCTGTGGACACTGTCCTTCCAAGATGAAAGTACATTTTGTCTCTTTAGTTTAGGTCCATTTGAAGGACATCACAAACATAGTGCTGATACTAAATCCAGCGGGAGTAGTAGACTGAATATATGGAACCATCCATTATTCCAGCAGTGTGGTGGCAGAGAGAAGGAAAAAGGAGGAGGGGACCAGAGGAACTTGCATGTTGTGATTTTAGTATTTCAGTTTTGCATTGGTTTGCTGGAGGATGTTAAACTCTTCTGAAAAGTTTATTAACAGATGTTTCTGAGCCAGTGCAGTATAATTAATTGCCTTTTTCTTCTCTCAGTAGGCCATTTCTGAGGAGCTAACTATTCCAACACCATTAGGTGACTGGGCTGTATTATGAACTTCTTGCCTCCTTTCTGGGATAAAGCCCATTGTAGGACTAGTTTGATTTTTAATTGGATTGCATGGATGGTGTTAAGTGACCTTAGAAAACCTTCCACTCCTGTATATGTAATTCAACTGTATTGTTGTATATGTAATACAACTTCCACTCCTGTAATGAGTATAAAATCATTTCAAATGTTTGAAAATTGCCCCAAAAAATCTGTTGTGCTTACATGTTAACTGGCACCATGTTGTTGGATTCTCCTCATGGAAGTTTCTAAACCAACTTTAAAATTGCCAGATAAATCAAAAATTTTGGCTGCAGATGCTTGCAAATGCCACTTGAACTCAGGATAAGCTCTTGCAGGCTGTCTGATTTGCAACATAGGGAGCCAGTCAGCAATTTTGATGAAATATTACCAGCAGATGCAAAATATGCTTTCATGGATCCTGTAACCAAGCCCTTTTTATAGATCAGTTTTGCTTACATATGGCTATACCAGTGTCTAGATACTCTGTGCATTTCAGGAAAGCTTGAATAGGAAAATAACTTGCTATTTTGCTTGTGGATGTATTTTCTAATTCTCTTATCTGAGATAGTTAAATAAGCAAAGTACTCCTAAATTAGTTACCTCTTACCAAAATTTAAAACAATACAATAGCTCTAAGAGTCGAAGTAGTAGGCAATTTTTCTTTTAGTCTTTTTAATATTAAACTGCTGATCTGTGAAACATAGATAACTAAATGGCAAGACCAGAACGCTGAAGGCAGCTTTGCTTCTCCTTTTAAACTTGCTGATGCAATTTAAACTGCATCCCTTACAAATTTCTTGCTTTCTGGAATCCTCCAGTGGCTGATATGCCACTGTCAGTCTTTATCCATTGGTAAACAAACACTCACCTGCCGTTCATGTGAGTCAATATGCTGATGTGTCCCTTCTTTGTGAACTTTTAAATCTATTCAGTGGGCAGTATCTAGAAATCACTATCATCCTCTAATTGGTGCGAAGAGAAATGGAATTCAGGGGGAGGAGTGTTGACTTTGCTCTCAGACTCTGAATTCAAAGTATCTTGTTACAGTGGCATCCAGATGCCTATCTGTAAAAGAAAAATGATGGAACTGCTGCTAATAATTTGTGTTTTAACAGGATGGGAAAACAGCAGAAGATCTCGCCAGAGCAGAGCAGCATGAACATGTAGCCAGTCTGCTTGCAAGACTTAAAAAGGTTAGGAATGCATGAATTTTAACTGAGGTTTTTCATCAAAGCCATTCTAAAAACTGTTGCACAATTCCTTACTGCAATTGTGTCTTTTTTTTCTTTTTCCTTTTTATATTTTTAATTTGAAGTTATGCCCTCAATTAAAGCGAATATATACATATTAAAGAAGCTGGCTAAGCTAGTCTGCACCACTGATTTATATCTATCAGTCTCTGACAGTGCCTAGCAAAGCATCTAAGGTGTTTAGTAGAAAATAAACTATTAAGAATTAGCACATCCCCCAGGATGGCTTATTTCCTCACCACACCATTTCATTTAGATTAAGGTTATGAAGGATGGGGGGTTTGTGCCCCTTATGAAAATGTTCATAACTTACGGAATAGTTGCATAAGTTCTCAATGTCATCTTTTAATTCTGCAGTTTCAGTATATCCAAATGCCTTGCCAGCTAGAACAAAAAGCTGACCTGGGCGTGTAATGCGGTGTGTCTGACACATCTGATACACACTGATTAGTCAGATAGGTAGCATCACTCATGCTGGGAAGGTTCAGTGGCTACTTGCCTGGAGATTACAGGCAAGAGCCGGACCAATCAAAATAATCCTGTTATAATGATGAGTCTGTGATTGGAGAAACTGAAATAAATGACCATTTCTATTGCTAGTAGAAGATGATGCACACCGTGTATTGCCAAGGTGGAAGTAGAGTCATGTCCTTTAGGCCTGCCAGCAAATCTGTACTTCCTAGGATGGTAAACTATATACGTGTGAAGATGTGAGAAAGTGTAAAGTTCAGACTTCCTTTGCAATGACAGCTTTTGTAAATGTTTGTCATAATAGGCTCTATTTTGCATAGTTACATCCCCACACCAAACTCTTTCCTGTGTCTGCATGCAGGCAGGTAAATTTGTGATTTAGTCATGATGTAAATATGAAAATAATGCAAATTGATGTAGAACAAAGGAAGAAGGTCAGATAGACGTTTTTGAAAGAAATACTAGTAAACTGTAATTCTCTTCTTGATAGTAGAATATACATTACTGAAGGCCTGTCTCTATATATGTGGGGAAAATGCATGGTAATCATAAACTTCATTAGACTATACTTTGTGACAGAGAATCTGATCAATTGAAATTAACAAATTATATCTAACCACTGAAAATACTCTAGTACTACTTAAAATGGTCAGTATCATCTAGTACAAAACATGCGTTACACTTATTTTTGGTGCTTGTGAAGTATTTTGCCTCTAATACAGACACGTGAAGAACCTACTGTCGTAGTGGCTCTTGCGGAGGATTCAGTATTAGCTGTAACGGTGCAGTGTTTGCACTGTGACTAACTTACTAAATAAATGCCTGCTGGTGAGGAAGGAACTAAATTGTATGCACAACTGTTTCTGTCAAACTTCTCAGCTCAGTTGCTGCATGCTTATAACTGGGGGGGGCTCATCCTACATGTAAATCAGTTGCAAATGCAGAACAACAGAGCTCTCAGCTCCAAATGGGGGAATGAAGAAAGGGAAGATGAATCTAGTTCCTTTGCCCTCCCACTTTTCTTCTTTCTCCCTGTTTCTTTAAAATTCAACCAAACGTGAGAAGCACAGAAAAAGTTGATGTAAAGAAGAGAAGAAATGCACACTGAGTTGTTGGATTGCTCAGGTGATAGTGTCACAGCAAAATTCTTCAGTGCTGCATAGGTACTCTGTAAGAGTATGTGTATTGGTTAACCTTCTGAGACTGATGGGTTAGGAGAATGGGTACTGAAAGCGGCTGGTTTTGACACCTTTGCCCTCTCCACTGGAGGTCAAAAGAATTCCATTCTGATTCCATCACTGATATTGAGCCTGAAGACGTGCAATTTTGCTGAAACGTCAAGGTGGCTCCTGACAGTGAGCATGAAGCTGTCCTGTCTGCCTGTCCAGTAACTGATGGCTTGCATGATGAACACCAGTCTGGCAAGAAAGTGTATCTAAACCCCATGTTGAGTGTGTTGGGAGGCAGAAGTTCCCTGCCACACGTTGTGATTTCTTCTTTATGTTGAATTTTAGGATACGCACCGGGGGCTTTTTATCCAGCAGCTGAGGCACACACAGAATCCACAGCCCCGGATCAAACTGAAGTTGTTTGGACACTCTGGCGCTGGGAAAACCACCCTTGTGGAGTCCCTCAAGTGCGGCCTGATACGAAGCTTTTTCCGAAGACGTAGGCCTAGGCTCTCCTCCACAAACTCAAGCAGATTCCCCCCATCTCCTTTGTCTTCCAAACCTTCAGGTATGGTTTTGAACCATAATGTGCATATGAGAAAACAGTTTCCTCTTTGTCTCTAAGCTCCTAAGAAAAAGCTCTTGGTTGCACTGCAAAAGACAGGACAGCCTTAGCATGTAAGAAACAAAAGAAGAAGGGAGAGGGGATTGACTTCTCTGTGCATAGGCTTGTACCTTAAGCAAGAGGAAAAGGACCGGTGACTGTGAAGAATACATGAGTAATTAAAGTTTTGTTTGCTTACATGCTGCATAAGTGAACTTGCAGAGTGGAGGACAGGACTTGTAAACACTGCTGTTTATTTTTCACAGAAAGTCCTAGGCTGCAAACATCAGTGTCATTACTAGCTTCTTTTTTGCTGGAGGAACTTCAATAAACACTGCAAAATTGAAACAGTTGCTGCATCTTTATTTGATTTTTAAGTAATAACAGGATTCAGAGCTGCTTCTGATGCCTTGGAGTGCTTTTGCTTAAGGTACAGGATGAATTAGTCCAGTTAGAGGTGTCTAAAATTGTCTCCAAACAAGGTGAAAATGAAAGTTTTCTAAACTGAAGTAAATGTTTGCAAACATTAGGGAATAGATTGCTCATGTAGCACCAGTTGGCCTGTGCAAAGTGCGAAGAGCTACAAGGTGTGGAGAAACTAGCTAGGTTTACACCTGACCATGTGCCCAGTTTTGGAAGAACCCACAGGGGTACAGTGGAAAGACCAGTGAACTGTTTATCCAGGTCCCTTTTCTAATGCTGGGAGCCTACACAATGTACACAAGCTAAGCATGTTGAGGAGCTCAAGTTTAAATTGATGTTTAGAAGTGATCTTACTGTGGAAGTTTTAGATGGGGCCAGGCTTGCCTTTCAAAAAAAAAACCTTTTGGATAATACTTGCAGGTTTGAATTTTGTTCATCATTTTTAAGTAATGTTAAAACAGTGCTAGTAGTAGTTTTCATTTCTACTTTCTCTCTACTCACCTGAGGAAGCTGTAGGGCTCCTCAAGAGTGGCTTGACAAGGCAAGATCCATGCCACAGAGATTGTTACTGCATTTGATGTACTTAACACAAGGCCCTCACAGAAAACAACAGAAAAAAAAGAACTCAGTTAAATTAATCAATCAAAAGTTCTTGATTTATTTATCTTAATTTACTGTGTCATTCAGAGGGGGATAAGTCACTCAAGGAATATCAGTTCCTGGAGCTAGTACAGGAAGGTTTTGAGTGAAGATAGATTTTTTTTTGTGATGGTTGGTAAAAGAACAAAAGGAGAGGTGTTATGTGCACACACCATCATAAAATCAGGAAGACTGCCAGTCACACTGGCAAATCAATGTAGAAATAAAGATGAATTTGAAACATGCCCTTGAAAAGAGCTTACCTAGATATAAAGCCAGAAAGTTCTGCAGTCCTATACATACAAAGCTACTATGGTGTTATTTTAACAATTGGAGGTTTGGTTTTTGCTTCTTTCAGTATATGTTCTTTTGGGATGTAAGTCATTGTATAGCATGTAAATTATGTTATGGGTTGAGTGACATAATCAGATAAATATTTAAATCAGCACAATTTGGTCTACACTTGATCACGTGATTTGTTTGTTTATGTGTTTGTTTAAATTCTGTAAAAATAAGTGTGTGAATTCACCAAATATTTATTTACAAGAGCCCAAAGATTTAAAACATTACACTAGGAGATCAAACATGAAACTGTAGTTTTACAGCTAACAGGTAATATCTTTTTATTGTAAAACCCAAAGATTGTAATTTGCTAACTAGTGGAGGAAAGAAATTTTTATCCACTAGATGGTGCAAGTCAGTTAAAAAGCCCTTTTGTTTCTCATTTGCACTCTGGGAATCTGAATAAACATGAACTAAAAAAATTGCTTATTAGTAAAATAATTTTGGTTAAGGGCCTGCTTTTCTCCCCCACCACCCCAGAGACACTTGTTACACAGTGATACTTTTTATCCGTACTTACAGGAATCAATAATATGAATATGTGACATTTCCATGCCAATAATAATAGATCATGCAATGAAACTGTAGGCCTTAGCTAAAAAAAAAAAAAAAAGGCAGTATATCTTTGCAACATACAACTTTAATTATTGAAACCTTTCATACCCATAAAATTCAGTCTTTTTCTATGCCTCCCACTCAGAGGTATATCTGCTAATGAACATAAGTGCTTTATAGGATCATTGTAATATTTTCCTTTTAATCATTCAGCATAAGGATGTAGTTGTGTATGCCCACGGCTTCATAGACATCTCCTTTCTTTGAAGAGCACTTTGGGTTTTTTCATCTGCTTTTATGGCTTGCATACTTGTTTTGAAGTGATCTGGTTGTGATTTTCACATGGTTTGTAATCTCATTTTCTTTTCCCTGACCCAGTTTCAGTAAGTATTACAAATCTTTATCCTGGTTGTGAAAATGTCAGCGTGAGAAGCCGTAGTATGATGTTTGAGCCAGGCCTGACCAAAGGAGTATTAGAAACTTTCGTATCACCTGCTCATCACTCTCACTTCTCTTCTGATGACCAGTCCACCAAGGCCATTGACATCCAGAATGCCTGCTTGCATGGTAAGAAGAGCCCTGGGCTGGGGTGCCTTAATGCAGTTAATGCCATTTAACTTGTTTTTTAAAATAAAAATGATGGGGGGAATGTCTGACTTGGTGTAATAGTGACTGTTTGACAGTTCAATGCTGGTGGGATATAATTTGTTTAAGGAGAAAGTAAATCTGCCTGAAGTTCTGTGGCTGCTGTAATATACATTTTAATCGCTCATGTCACATCTTTATAGTATTACATAGAAACGTTTTTGAGGTAAGTGGGAGAGTAGAAAAGAGGGATTTGGTGTGACAGGAGCAGGTCAGCAAAGTGGCTACTAGTATGAAGGCTTCTTCACCTATACTATATGTCATCTGGAGATTTTCTCAGATTTAGTCTGGTCCTGTTTTGTCCTCACCATTTAACTATATTCCCAGCTATGCAAAGGACATACTGTTCTCACCCTGTGACACATCTGGAGCATATTTGGTGAGCCCTGGAGCTCATCAGTCATTGTGAGTGGAGCTTCTGATTTCATTTTTTTTTGCAAGGAAGCTAACTGCTCTGCAGTTGAAGCCAGTTAGCAGTAAGAGGGGTCAGTTGCAGAAGGTGACGTAAGTACACACATGGTTTTTGACTCTGAGACCACACAAATGGTGCTTATACTCCACCAGCCATACTAATCATCGTTTATATAAGTGGTAAGATCTCTTCTTCATAAGGAAAACGTATTGCATGCCTTAGCAGCTGCAATTTTGAAGCTGAGTTAGTATTAATCAAGAGTTTACTTTGGAGACCTACTTGTAAGTGCACAGTAACAAAATGCAGTGACAAAACATTTATCCTAGATCCTAAAGAGTTTGCCAAGTAGCTAAAGCTTGTTCTTTGTGCAGGCTAATTTCTTCCTTCAGTATAATTTGAAACCCAGTCAAATATCTGCAGTGAAAGAGAGTTGTGCCACGGACTGTCAGAAGGACTTTCTTTTCTTTCTCTGTGCTGTCTTGATACAGAACAAAGTGTGCGCAAAGGTGAACTCTGAATAGCTGTACTCGTAACAGCAGGTTGGAGTTTTCTGACTTCTTTTCTTCTAGAAGTTTGAGGTGCATCTTAATCACCATTTATTTAATTAGAGGTAGTACAAGTGTGGCAGACATCAGTCACCCTAATCAGATGGTGCGTCTGGGAAGTGCAACGTACTAATACTTTTCTCACCCAAAGCTAAAGGAGATGGCAAAAACAAGCACGGAGTTCTTGGGACCCTTAACATGATGATTCTTCAGCCCTGATTTACCAATACAATATGAATAGTAACATTCAGCAAAGCAAAGTGGCTTCTTCTAGAATGTGCTTCAGCAGTTTTTAAAATCAGTGGTGGCATGTTAAGAAGAAAACTTAATAAAAATATCAAGTTTTTTTGAGGTGAACAGGAAAAGAATGGGAGCCATTATTCTTGATTTTCAAGGCAATCACAAGATCTGCTGCTTGTTCAAGGCAAAGCTCAATTTAATTGCGTAAGACTGCATGTATTTAACACAGTTGCTTACATATGGCATCCAGCTAAATGTCCTAGAGAAGAAGTGTGAGAGAGGAACAGATTTTGAGGGTCCAACTGCTAAGCCTCTGAAACTGACCAAAACTTGTTCCCTTTGTTCATGATTGCATTTTCGGTCTTGCTTTCTCATATGCATACCGTTTATCTCTGCGAAAGTTTAAATCAGATTAACTGTTTTGTTTGTCTTTCCATGGCCAGAAGATGTTTCATGCTTACTGATGAAGTGTGATCTCTTCATCTGTTTGTCTGTTTTTCAGGAGTTGGTGATTTCAGCATCTGGGAATTCTCTGGGAACCCTGTGTACTTCTGCTGTTACGATTATTTTGCTGCAAATGATCACACTGCAATTCACATAGTGCTTTTTAGTCTTGAGGAGCCTTATGAAATCCAATTAAACCAAGTGACCTTTTGGCTCAATTTCCTGAAATCATTGGTCCCAGTTGAGGAACCAATAGGTATGTTTTTCTGCCTGTTAATGAAGTATTAGAGGTCTGTAGAATAAAGCTTCTGGTATTTCCCTGCAACTCTGTACATTATCTGTGTTGGGTGTCTTCATCCCCACATATTCAAACAAACTTTACATAAGGTTTCTTGGAAAAAGGGAATTGTATCTGTGGAAGAAGCCAGAAGAGTTGCACACACCACTTAGTTCAATTTAAAAGGGTCACAAGGTACAGTACAATATCTTGTGGCACTGGGGATTTACATCTGTACATGGCAGATGAAGTTTTATGTTAGATAAGCTGCCAAGAGTGTTTCAGAGGACTGGAACCATTCAAAACCAAGTTTAGACACATTGCTTAAATTCCTCATATCTAGCTCCCAATTAACAGTGTTTTCAGCATAAATTAGTCTTGTCAGTGGCAACAGAACAGTTTTATGAAACAGCATTATCCTTCGGTATGTGCAACTTTCATGTGTTTAACCAGAGTTGTATTTGGACTTCAAATGTGATAACTTTCTGGTGCTGATGCACAGAAATCAGTATTTCTTGTAAATTTCTCATAGTTTCTAATTTTGTACGGGTTTTAAGTAATTTTACTTGTTTTATATTCAGGCTTACTGAAAGTTACTTGGAGGGCAAACAAATTAACTTAAATAACATTTTTCTTAAAAGGTCTGGTAATTCAGGTGTATACACAGTAACTTGTAAATTGTTTGCATTTGTATCTGAGTCTTGGTCTGCAGACTGTGACAGTTTCTTGGACTAACCAACTTCTGACACGTATCTTGGTTCCATGATCTGAAAGATTATTCCAGCCAGTGGATCTAACTCAGCACTCAAGGACATTTGTAACAATGCTAGGGATTCACCAGACAAATGAATTAAATATGTAACATTGTGCAAAGAGTTATTTTGTCTCTCTTTCTGTGTTCTGCTTGTTTCTGTATGCATTATCTCAGGCAGACAATGAGCCAAGGCCAATCCTTGGTTTTCAGTTCAGGCATCGGCATTCTTTTATTTTCTATTTTAGATTAAATTACAAGGTTAATAATGTCAGCATTTGGATCTAACCAACAATAAATTATCTGTGAAAATTAAAGCTCAGAAATTTGCAAAAAGGTGTCAAAGCTGCAAATACAGCTAATTTGCAGTTGCTGAAAGCTTTTCACAGCTCCTCAGTCTAGCAAGGAAATTTAGTTCTTGGTTCAACAGAGTCAGAATCTCAGTCAATTTTTTCTTCTTGCTTATGTGATTATCAGCATTATTTAGATACTTCACTTAAATCTGTGTTTATACTGCTCAGCTCAGTTTGGGTACCCATGCATCTCTGTATTGTTACAAATCTCTCAAGTAATATCTAGTAACTGATGTTAGCAGAAAAGTTACAACTCTTGGAATTCTTTTCCAGTTATTTTGTCTAAGTCCCTAGCTGCCAATTAAAAAAAAAAAAAAGAAGAAGATAATTACAAAATCCTTGTTATGCAGAGATTTGGCGAAATGTGGCTTTTTATGAATTAATCAAGATTATGTAGCTCTTAGTTGATGAGAACTGAGCAGTCATGTAAGCATATTTCTCCCATGTGAAGTTTTTTTAAGGCTAGAAGAGCAGGATTAGGTGTACTGTCTCTTAAAAATAGTCTAATGATGTCTTCTCTTTTCTGGAATATGAGTTTGAGAAAAGATTGAAAACTCTGTGTTCCATACTGTCACCTCATTCATGCCATTTGTATCTTTCTTTCTTTCTCATTCTTTTTCATGGTTTCTGCCAGGCTTTCCTACTTAACTCTCACCTAAGTGAGAGGTCATTGTTTGTGTAAGTACTGCAAAATAGCATTCATATCAACATGAATGTTGTAGACATTTTGTGTTCTTACAGTCCTTTATTCTGCACCTGTAGTATTAAGGATCATCCAAAGATTATGCAAAACCCTTTCAAGAAGCTGTTGTTTCTAATTATTTTTTCCTCACACTGTCATAGTTTGTAGTTAGTAGCAATGTCATTAGTGCTATTGATTACTGTTTTTGTTAAAACAATAAAGTAACACAATATAAATCTATGTGATGTTATTCCAATAGTCTAGCTATTAAAATTGGGCCTTACGTAGACAGACCTGTAAGCAGATAACTGCCAGAGCACCAGCAGTAACACTGTTAATGGCTGTGCTTAGAGTTGGTAAATCACTACAAAAGTGATTGGTATGAAGAATGTAAAATATATTTCTGCTTTTCTGGCTCAGTATCAGCCATCTCCATAGGCATGCCTCATAGTGAGGGAGTCCTCTTGTTTCTCTTCTAGCATTTGGTGGAAAGCTGAAAAGTCCCCTGCGTGTTGTTTTGGTTGCCACACATGCTGACATAGTGAATCTGCCTCGGCCTGTTGGGGGAGAGTTCTGGTATGACAAAGACATCTCCTTGCTGAAAGAAATTAGGAACAGGTAAGTGGGAAGTATATTTATACATAGCATTTTAGCATGCTAATTGGAAAGAAAAAATACTAAAATGTATTGGAATATGTAAAAGGTTTTCATATGGCTTTATGATATTATGATATTTTGAATATGTTCAGGAAGCCTATATTGTGCTAAAATTGAAATATTCACCAATATTACAGTGAGTAAGCTGCCTTGAGTGAGTTAAAATGAGCCAAGTGGTGTCAAAATTTATTGTAGCATAGGCAGTCTCACTCTGTAAACACTGGCTACATCCAAAGACCCATTCCAGCTTTCTGTCTAATATCTTGGTGCTCAGGTGTTGCACTGGTCTCAGAAAAGTAGGCAGTTTGCAGCTAAAAACTCTGGATGCAAAAAAGGAAACTTTATCAGAGAACTACCCTTAGCTCTGAACTGATGTAGGATAGGTATGAAAAAAACTTAAATGAGGCCTGGAAGTACTCCCTACATGGTCTGCAAAAAGCTGTACTTTGTGGAGTCACACAGGCAACAAGGTCATCCAAGAGGTACCTAGAAGTTAGGGAAACTTCTAGAATTCTTCAGCAAATGTCTGGAGCACATGCTAATGGTAGATAGAAATAGGGAATTTTTAATGAACATACTATTGTTTAAAGTAACAATACCTTATATTCAGAGTGATCATGTAAGTGGGAAACACTGGGTGTGAGAAACCATCCAAACCTGTGAGTATAGACACTTGTCTGGGCTGTACAAGAAACAGGTATAGGAATTCCAGCACAATAGTGGACTGGGGGGGGTGGGGGCAGCCAGTATCTTCATCAATTGAAATAAACCAATAGAAAAATACCTGTGTGTCATCTTTGGCGCTGGAATCCTTTTAAATGCAAATCTGTCCAGAGCTAGGAAAACAGGTTTGTGTGGTTGAAAAGTCAAAAGGAGGTGAGAAGGAGAGCTGTCAACAGCAATGACTACTGAACTATTTAAATTGAGAACACAAGCAACTAACATTAAGACCTTAAAAATAATAAATTCCTGTAATCTCTTCTCTAGTAAAATGTTTTGGTTTGTAATTACAAGTCATGTGATGCAGTTACATTAATTTTCTTATGCATATTCATTGTTTGTCCTGAGAGAAAACCATTTTCTCTCAATATGTCTGCTTATTTTCAAGAAAGTTATACAGCAGCTATCCTGTCTGTGCTTATAAAATATCTCAGCATTATCATTACTTGAACTTCATCATTCCTTGAGGAAAAACAGCTTTAATGTAATTTAAGACTGAAGTACAATTGTATTAAGAAATAAACTGGATTTGGGGCTAAGTTAATAAGAATTTTTTTCTTTTAGATTTGGAAATGATTTGCAAATTTCAGAAAAGTTATTTGTCCTGGATGCTGGAGCATCTGGGTCTAAAGATATGAAGCTTCTCCGAAATCACTTGCAAGAAATAAGAAGCCAGATAATTTCTGTAAGTAGTGCCTAATGGTCTGGGTTGGATCAGCGACAATGTGAACATTTTATGTAATAATCTACTGTAAATTTCAGGTTTAGAACAATGAAGCATACAGAAACCACTGTTGTTCCAATTTTCTAACAGCATACTTGAGAGGTCTTGCGATAAACAAACCCTTGACATCAAAGATTCAGTCAGTATTTTGAAAATAGTAGCTGTTTTGACCAGGTGACCAAAATACTCTCTGTGGAAAGGAAGCAATTTGAGATTTCAGTTCAAAGTCGTATTTTGTTTTCTGATTGGCAGTGATTGGATTCCAGCATTTTTTTTAATCAGCATAGTATTATAGAGAAACAGAGAAATATATTGTAAATACATTTCAGGAAAGTAAGTTTTTCATTAAAAACCCACCAGAGTAGAACAGTTTTCTCAGCTGTTAGAAAGACAATTCCAAATATAGATATGTAAACTGAATATGTATTAACTTTTGTCTGCATTTTTTAATTGAAAAATATTGCTTGCAGTTGTATCTGTGTGTGTAGGTATATGCATATGAGACTAAAGGTAAAGTGTAGCCATGGTTTGATATTATCACCATGAATCCATGGAAACTTCCATACTAAGGATGACCAAGTCAAAATTTATTTAGCCTGTGTGAAGTGGATTAATATTATGTTGCACACCAACAAGATTTTCTGCAGCTACTTTTGAAACGCATTTTTTTTGTAATTGATTAAAAGTGTATGTATTACTGAGTTATTCTGTGAGTTGAGGAAAATACTCGGATTTACGCCAAATATCAGTTTATTTTACGTTCTTGATTTTATAAGCTTTTCTTCTGTAAGAAAACTTTATTTTAGCTATGGTCACTAGCTTGAAATCTGAAGGGGTTTACTGCATAAGAAGTGGAGGCTGTGGCTTGAGAATGTATGAAGAAGGCATCAGTGAAGTCTAAGGCAATCAATACATCGAAGTACCATTTTTGCTTCTTATTTAGTACCCTGCTGTCTCACCTTTTAAGTAAATTGGTCCTATACAGATATTGATGTACAGATTCTAAATAAATTCTGGTAATTTCAGAAATAAACATTAACTTACAAATTCTGGTAATTTCAGAAATAAACATTAACTTACAGACGCAGGAAGGCAACTCATGGTGATATTTGGAAAATTTGCTTATTTCAGTGAAAAAGTGGTTTCTGCAGTTCACTTTTTTAAAGAAAGGTAAATAGATCGTACAGCAAGTGAATGCCAGATGAAAGAGTAAGGGTCCAGCACAAAGGGAACTCTTTAGATCTGAATACTCATTATGAATGCATTAGACCTCCATAAAAAGAGATAGTAAACTATTGTCAAATTGATGTTTTCTGTGCTTTTCTAAGACTTGTCCACCTATGACTCACCTGTGTGAAAAAATAATCTCCACACTGCCTTCATGGAGAAAAATTAATGGACCCAACCAGCTGATGTCCTTGCAGCAGTTTGTGTATGATGTACAGGAACATCTTAATCCCCTAGCAAGCGAAAATGACCTACGGCATATTGCACAGCAGTTGCATAGCATAGGAGAAGTAAGTATTTTTATCTAAATTCCATCTCTTTATTTGCAAGATACTGTTCTGGTAGAATATTGCTTTATGAGTTTAAGCGGATGTCTAAAGTTGTTTGGTTTTTTTCTCTTCCTCTTAAGACATAAGTAGAGACTGCTTATTAATGCTTTCTGTTATCTTTATGTCTTGTGGCTTCTATTTTGTTCAACATAATCTCTTTGAGACAGGAAGAATTAGTTTATTGCTATAGTTTTAAGAATATAAAATACCCAGAAAGGATCACTATGTTATCACCTTCAATGAAGTGTTCACTGCATATGAGAGATTTATGTGTGTCCATTAGAAATTGAATAGTAGGATAACAGCTTTGTATAAACAGCTTGCAGGGCATGACTAGGCTTTCCAGCTGTTAGTCTCCAATGGTTTCATTACTAGTGGAAAACAACAGCGAGATCTGGTTTTTGTTCTGAGTACTTGCCATATATTTAAATGCACTGTTTGTTTTTTTCCTGTGAGCAGTGTTAATCAAATTATGGGGTCAGTCTGTTAGGAAGGCAAGAACTTGGGCTATTATTTTGTACTTCACAAGATGTAAACAGTAACTTTCATATTTATAAACAGATTAACATTATGCAGAGTGAAACTGTCCAAGATGTTGTGCTTCTGGATCCCCGCTGGCTCTGTTCTAATGTTCTTGGAAAAATCCTGTCAGTGGAGAACCCAAAAGCCCTCCATCACTATAGAGGTCGGTACACTATAGAGGACATCCAGCGTCTGGTGACAGATAGTGATGTGGAAGAACTGATACAGATTTTGGATGCCATGGATATTTGTGCAAGGGACCTTAGCAGTGGAGCAATGGTGGATATTCCTGCTCTCATAAAGACTGACAATCTCCACAGGTCTTGGACAGATGAGGAGGATGAAGTGCTGATTTATGGTGGTGTTAGAATCGTTCCTGTGGAACATCTTACCCCATTTCCTTGTGGAATTTTTCATAAAGTTCAGGTGAATCTCTGCAGGTGGATTCATCAGCAGAGCACAGAGGGGGATGCTGATATACGTCTGTGGGTAAACGGATCAAAGATTATGAATCGTGGAGCTGAGCTTTTAGTGCTGCTGGTCAACCATGGGCAGGGTATAGAGGTTCAAGTTAGAGGACTGGAAACAGAGAAGATCAAGTGCTGTTTACTTCTGGATTCTGTGTGCAGCACCATTGATAACTTAATAGCCACAACCTTACCAGGTCTTCTGACCGGGAAATATTACCTTAGTCCTCAGCAGCTGAGGGAACATCATGAACCAGTAATGGTCTACCAGCCTAGAGACTTTTTCCGTGCACAGAGTCAAAAGGAGACATCACTAACTAACACTATGGGGGGATATAAAGAGAGCTTTAGCAGTATACTGTGTTTTGGGTGTCTTGATGTTTACTCCCAGGGAAGCCTAGGAATGGATATTCATGTTTCTGATCTGAGTCTACTCACCAGGAGAAAACTAAGTCGACTTTTGGATCCACCTGATCCAATGGGCAAAGATTGGTGCCTTCTGGCCATGAACCTGGGCCTCCCTGATCTTGTTGCAAAGTACAATACAAATAATGGAACACAAAATTACTTTCTCTCAAGCCCAGTTCATGCCCTACTGCAGGAATGGAGTAATGCACCTGACAGCACTGTAGGCATACTAATGTCTAAGCTGAGGGAATTAGGTCGCAGAGATGCAGCAGATTTCTTACTGAAGGCATCTTCTGTATTCAAAATTAATTTAGATGCTAATGGTCAAGAGGCTTATGCTTCCAGTTGCAACAGTGGCACATCTTATAACTCGATTAGTTCTGTAGTGTCACGGTAAGAGGAGGTGTTTTGCATGGACATCCTTTCAAAGTGCAGAAAGGATAAAAGATACTGCATAAAAGTTACAGTGCATACTAATTTATGAGATTTTGCATCAAAGGATCCTTCTCTGGCACCACCTTTTTTGTGCATAAACTTTCTACTCCTAACTGTGAATTGTTGCTCTTTATTAAAAAGACTGGTGTACTTCTGGTGGTTTAAAACTATTCCTGATAGAGAATGTGCTGCTTAATACTGCCATTTCAACTGGAAAGTCTTAACTTTTGGATTACGTACTGCAACTGTTTTATATAATTCTCCCCATAGAAGGTAGGGGGAGAGGAATAGCACATAGCACATATGTGTGTTTCTTACATTGTTTTTTTTCTTTTCACTGTGTCCTCTGCTTAACTTTTTTTAATATTTGTAAGGAGAGAAATCCACCATTTGTGGTCAATCTGACCAAATTTAAGCGCATTGTTTTTAGCTGAAAAAGTGAGTGCCTTTTGCAGAAGGGAGAGTGCAGTTGATTTGAATGACCCTGCTGGAGTTAAAAGAACATGCTACCTCTGTTTCACTTAAATTGTCTGCATGCTTATCATTGCAAGTGGTGCTTGCCTGTTAATTTTTCCTGCACTTCTAAGACATTGATAATGACTCACGCAGAGCATTCTTGTGCCAGTACTATACGTATAGACATGTGATACCTAATCAACTTCAATTACAGTCAAATCATAATGTGAAAATCTCTTAAACTTGCCAATTATCATGCTTCATTATTTTCATGCACCTCAGGTAAAAGTTCATATCATTACAGAGTTCAAAAACCACAAGTGTTGGATACTGCAGAATAATATTGTCTAGCTGTCAGTTGTAATTTGTGTATAACAAAGGTTTTCTACTATTAGATCCTGCATTACTTACTTCCTGTACTTGAAAACTTTGATGGGGATAAAAATAAAAAGGAAGCAAGGTTTCTTGCAGTGATAACTTTAAAACTGATATGAGGGAATATGACCCATTCTCTGTTCTAAAAAGCATGTAATTTTCATGGTGCGATATGTGTTTGTTTATATATATTGTATGTATATATATTAAGACTATTTTTTCCTTAATCTTACAATGTAGTAAATTTTAAAGGATTTTTCTACAAATAAACTGTTGCTTGTTGCATCCTTGTTGATCACGTTGTGTTGCTGAAGGGTATCAAAACTTCTCTTTTCTTTACAGTCAGAATTGTGGAGAGGCAATGCCTGCCATCTGAAGTTATGGGAACCTCCTGTTCAACTTCAGGAGGATTTCTTAGCAGGCTGCAGGAATATTTATGTGGTTTTTTTACTTCAGAGGTGGTCCCTGTGCAGCAGAGAGATCTGCATTTGTTTTAACAAATGGCAAGCCAAAGCAGTTTGCTACATAGCTTTTCCTTTGTGGTTTTTCATAATGGAAACCAAAACAGCAAATGTGACTTTGTCATCAGGAATCCTCCAGATAATGCTGTGCTGCAGAGGGAGAGGACACTGCATTAGAACTTGTGTTGCAATAACAGTCCTTTACGTTAAATATCCCCTCATCGCACAAGGGACTCTGCTGGTGCTGCTTATTTAAAATCTCAGCATCACTCCCTGATAGCTGCACAGTCTTGGTATGGCATGCTATGCAGGCAGCTTTGCACAATACTCTGCCCTGTGTATGCTGCAAAGGATTTAAGCAAGGTCTTCTTAAAATGCTAGTTGCTGTTTCCCTCTGCCTTTCTTTGCCTATTTTACCCTTACTTCATTAAATCCTTCCCCAGGTCCCAGCTATTGCTGGGCTCCATAGTTAACCATTCTTTTAAAGTCTAGTCCTCAGTAAGAAGTATAGTTTATGAGCAGTGCTACCCTGGGCTGTCTGTGTTTTGATATTCTGCCACTGACAAACTGCATTCAGAATCTTCCACCGCTGCTCAAAGTGGCTCAGGACAGAGCCCAGCTCCGTGCAGCCTGTATTTACCTCTGTCAATTAATGGCCACTACCATACTTCACCTTCCAGCTGTGGACATTTTTAGTACTTCTGTCAGATTCTGGTAAGTGGAGGGGTCTTTCTTATGTCATAAAACTTACTGGGTTTCTACCAGAAAAGGTTTCCTCCCCTGCCCACCTCCCCAGATGCTTTATGCACACTTGAGATGCATGGTCAACTTACCAACACTGATTAACTACTGCTTTTACTTTCTTTTTGTTTTTCCCTTCCCAACAGCATGTTCCTCACAGTTGTTTGCTTCCATTTACTGTAAAATGCAGCCCTGGGAGTATAAATTACTTAGTGGACTCTATGATGAACCTTTGACTAGCAGTCACACCCTATTTCATCATTTACAGTTTTAATAATAGGCTAATAGGTAATAGGCTCAGGAAAGTGAATCACAGTCATAGGATAGCTTTAGATTCCTTTCTTATAAATCCTGTGCTACTGACCAAAAAAAGAAACTTTTTTTCCTAGATGACAATTTGGGGATAAAAAAAAAGCTAGCCAAGTGTTACAATCCCTTCTGTTGCTTCACTTTTATTAATTCTGTGTTTTATTTTGTGAATGCAACTAGGAGCAGAACTTCATTCTACAGTTTTTAGAACTTGTTTAAAAAATGCACAGATCCTGCCCTGAATCACTCCAGAAATGGAGAAAATGCATGTCTTTGCCAGGTCAAAAAAGTTTAGTCATAAGTGTACAGAGTGTATATAGTTCATGCAAGGAACATGATAAGCTTAGCTCCTGACAGTGAAATAACTGAAGCTGGATACTAACCATCTTTGTAGCTTCAGAGAAGAGCTGATGAAACATAATCTTGAGGATAAAGCAATGAATGACAGTTTTCATTTTGTCTTCAAAATCCATAATATAGACAAGCTCTCAAGTTTGCTGCTCAAGGCCAAGATGCGTTACAGATTACCTTGCAGTTTAGAAAAGTATTCTACTGACACCCAGACTCAAATTTCGAAGGAATTTTCAGAAGAAGATAGGGAAGAAGCAAACACTTCCGTGCAGGCCATTTTTCCAATTATTTCTCCCCAGCATGCAGCAGCATGCACTGAATAAAAGGAGTGCTTCATACTGCTATTTTTATTGAGTGTTACTGGTTGTACTGTCTTTGCAAGTTTTGTTGCTGACCTGTCTGGTGAGTTTGGAAAGTCACAAGAGATCAGTGGCTACATGCAAATGATTTTAAGGTGGGCCAAGGGCATCCAGAGGTGGCCTCGGGTGGAGGTAGATATATATGACTTTTCTCACCTTAAAAGGGTGAGGAGACAAGGGTAAGATGGGGACAGCCACAGGTTTTAGGATTTTTGGGATTCAAGTCATTGAGAAAGACTTACAAAACTACAAGAGTTTCAAAACTCCCACGTCACATGCTTGACAGAGCCAGGAGGTTCAGAAAGGAGCCAGTTTCCTAAATGGTCAGGTCTTTACAGAGAGCAACGGTGAAGTTGTTAGAGCTGGCTGTGCTGGAGCCAGTTCCAGGTCCTAAACCTCTGTTGCCTGTGTTCTTCCCTCAAAGGAGAAATTGCCTCCTTAATTAATTGCAACCTTTTTATTGCAGAGATGCTGTGTTGCAGCACCATTTTTTAAAACAGGTGCCCTGATTTGAGTCGCATCACTATTTCAGCTTTGCCAAAGAAATGGAGGAGTAATGCCCAAGTTGTAACTCCAAAGAACATACGTGAAGCATGTTGTTGGCTAAGTCAAAGCAGATGGAGCAGTACAGCATCTTTGAAGGTGGTCTGAAAGCACTTTGCAAAATATTAAAATTTATTTCTATTTCATTTTTTATTTGTTAAACTCAGTCCACTGGGTCACAAAAAAAAAAAAAAAAAAAGAGACACCAAAAATTCATTCCCATTTCTTTTCAGGCACTGTCTGACTCAGAAGACAAGGCAATGGGTGGAAAAGGGAAAGAAAATCAGTTTTCAACAATGCCTAAGGTACTTGCTTTCTGAAAGGGTTACAGCCAAGCCACTCAGACTTTGTAGGTAAAAGTATTTGGGTCTTGAAATGTCAAATGAGTGGTATATAGAAGGGAACTGATGGTATTCCTCTGTATGGAACAGTGGGACCAGCAGCTATGCTGCCTCAAGGCCAGATGAGGATCTCAGTGGACCTGGTTCAGTTTTGCATTAACCAAACTGACTAGTGTTTCTGCACCAGCCCTTACTTTGGGTGAGGTCCAAATCCAACACATGCATATTTAAAGATCATTTTTCAGAAAGCAATTATGTTGCTGAGTCAGTTGGATGTATCTTAAAATTCACTGGCCTGTCCTGAGAGAAGGCAAACCTGGACCATCTTGCCCAAACTCTGGCTCCTGCTGTCACCAAGCCTAGAACACCTACACTGCCAATACACACCCACATACCCTAGGCAGAGAGGAAGACTAAGAAGAATTGAGAGCAGGGTGATAAGGAGTCTCAAACAGGAGCAAATGCTTGGACATGCTGCATCTTACATGGATTTCTTGGCAAAGAGATGCTGACAGCCTGAGCCCACACATACTCCCTCCTGCAGAAATGTAGCACCTGCTGCAATGGTGCAATGCATTTCTGGTGGCTCTGTGTCCAGGCTCATGAATCCGCACTCTGTTGTATCTGCAGGATTCAGAGTGCAGCTCGGTGAGGTATCTTCCTCAGGATTCAGGCATGGTCACAGTTGAGTGTAATACACCTGGAGAAGCTCTGGGCTACATGTGTTGGAAGTATAGTCGGGATGCTTCTGCTGCACCTCAGCAATTGAAGCTGGAGGGCTGTGGGAGAAGGTTGGAATTTGCATGAGTAAGGACTAAGTGAGACATCAACACATGGTGCACAGGGAGGGGAGGATGAAATTGTACTTTTTAAAACTGCCATCAGAGAAACGTGGGAGAGAGGGGAAGGCTCTTGCATTAGAGGGGCTAGACTGCTGATGTTAAAAGACAGCATTCGTACAACTCTTTGAGTCATCTTGTGCTTCACTTTTTGAGCTGCTCATTGCATTGCAAAATCTACTTTTTCAGCCTGGCCACAAAGACGTATAGTTTGACTAGTCTGTTTCCCGTGAAAGATGAATCAGCTTCACTTTCAGACCCCCTACACAAGACTGCTTACAAGTCAAAATAGATGTAGCAATCAGCTAAGAAAAAGGAGCGCTGAGAGAAGGTCAGCAGCAAATCCTGCTATCACTAAATTTACCTACAAAGCACTATAACTTTGCATCATTTTTAGGTCTTTCTATTGGTTGCAAATATGAGAAAAAAATAGTCTGCAGAGTGCTGACTGCAATCCATTACTGCTAAGCCAAAACTTTTATTACTGGAAAAACAAAGGGTACAAGTCTGGAATTCTGTGCCAAAGGCAATGTGTCAGTGCATATGCAAGCCAGGGTCAGGTCCAGGTGAGCTGTAGGACAGAAACATATCCTACTTTCCTAAGCCTATAGTATGGATTATTTCATCATTCCTAAGGTATATATCTGCAGAAGAAGCAGGAAAGATATTTCTTTAGAGGTGTTTCCCAATAAAGCCTGATAGCTAGGACTAGACTCAGATTTGGTTATACTTAAAAATTAACCACCATCCTCTACAACTTCAAATAAAAATTTTCTACGACCCCTGGGGATTGTGTTGACAGCTGGAGAATGTTATAACAATTACCCTGGAAAACACTGAAGGAGGTGAGTCACCATAACCAAATTAGCATCAGATAGGATGGGCTAAATTTCCTCAGTTGCTCACAGTGAGAAGGAAATATCACTTGCAGCTGCTAGACCTGGTAGACTTGGTAGTCACGTACCAGTACCAGTTCCAGAGGAAACTTAAGGCCTCATCTGCAGTATCAATCTGCTTATAGAGGTTCAGAAAGAAGCTGCATGAATGTTTAAACTGATGGATTAACACAGTTTTCATGTAGGTTTCAAGAACTGAATCAAGGTCCAAAGCTTGCAAGTGCTACTGGAAAGAGGAGGATTTCCAGGCCTTTTTATCCCAGGTAGTAACACCTGGCTAAGAAGTGTTTCTCAAAGCACTTATTGCTACCATCCCAGGAAAATACAGAAAGGAACCTAATCTGCTGGTGTCGATTTGGGTCTACAGGACAGATATGAATAGATGAATACAAAGGTACCATGTGACTTCCCATTTTCCATTCATTCTCCAAGATATACTATTGGTTTGTACTTAGCAAAACAGAGAATATTTTTCAGCAGAAGGTGAAGGAAAGTTACAGGAAGAACCACTTCTCCAGCTGTGACTTAGCACCATGTAGTTGTCCTATTTCTTATTATCATGGCTAGGAAAGCTCTACAGAACTCCCACGGCCACCAAAGAAAAGCATGCCAGGGAGAAATTCTGGCTTGTTTTATACACTCTTCTTCAGTAAGGATGTTCAGTTATTTAAACGTTCAGCCTTCCATGCTAGCATAGTATTTTCACAATTCCCTTACCAGACCCACCTTTCTGCTTTAAATTACTCACTGCAGGAAAGAGTGCTACATCACTCACGTGAAACGCTGTCTGCGGCACCAGGTGAGCCAGGCATTGCACGGAAGGAGAGCACAGGTCAAAGCAAATGCATAGGGTGGTTGTTAGATAAACATCATGGTCCCAGGGCCTCTTTCTACCATCAGTTCAACCATGTACCCAACTCCAGCAAAATTCAGCTGTACAGTGTGGATATGTTCTCTGAATTTCCCACAGATATACCTGTAAATACCAAAACATAGCATCTGGTGAAGAGAATAGAGGTGCAACTGTTTTATGTTTTTCTTTATGGTGTGCTAGACTTAAAGCATCTTTCACATTCCACCTGTGAGCTCGGCAGCAGACTTCATAATCACAAAGGGATCTCACTAAACTCAAGTTCGATGTTCATGTGTACTTGTACGACTGCATTAAGCACTAAGGGGAACATTTCTGACTCAGTGTTCATTGGACTACACCTTTTCATTTCCAGAAGTGAAGCCAATTTATATAAAATTGCTGGAAACCACTTGTTTTCAGCAAATATTTATCATCGTCATCTCTGATGCACATTGTTTTTAGGATGTTGTTTCAATGAAATCTCCAAAAGAAAAGTTTTCTCCCATGGAAAAACACAATCTTTGGCAGAAATTTTCTATAATCTCCTGAGAGACTTCTGCCAACTGTTACTTTGACTGGTAAGTGAAGTAATACACAAATTGTTTCTGTTGTTAGAAGAATTAGTTTCAAAATCTGGTAGAAAAAACTCCTGTAATCCACTATCAATCTGGAGCCACAACTCCTTGTTACACATCTACATAGCAATACCGCAGCGGAGTCATGGCTTCAGTGTGCCTTTGCATAACAGACAGAAGTTGTGGTGGTTTAACACCAGCAGGAAATTAAACCCAAATAAACCGCTCCTGTTACCCCCGAAGCTTCCAATAAGGGAGGGACAAAAGCAGAGGCTATGGGCTGAGATAACAATGTCCTGAATCCAAAAAGCAATGGAAGGAGGAACGCAGAATAACAGCAAAATGAATACAAAAAGCATACAAAGAGAGAAGGTGTTTTACCCATAAGAATGTCTTCACCCTCAGGGAACACAAACAAGATGGTGGACGCCCCCCGCAGGTCACACCCACACGACTTCTCCAGACAAAGGCAACATGGCAACCTTCCCCGCCCTGCACCGGTCCAGAACAAGGGCCAAGAGGATGGGGGGGCTCCCACACAAGGTGTTTCCCGGCACCGTCTCACTGGAGAGGGGGAGGCAAAATGACACCCTTCTGCTGGGGCGCCTGGGTTTCCCTGCTGGAGCCACGCTCCAGGGCACGACATGGGAGGTGTAGAAGAACAACCCGGCCAGTCCCCCTGCAGCGCTCAGCCCCGACCCTCCCTGCCGCCAGGGCAGGGGGAAGGAAGGCCACCTTCCCTAACAGGAATTTACAGCCCTCGCATCCACGCATACACAGCAGGTATGAAGACTGTTATGCCACTGCAACCTCATTATTAACATCCACCAGGCCCAGAGCCACATTTTGCATGAGCTAAAGCCAATTTCCATTCGTACCTGGGAGAAACTGATCTGCAGACCTAATCTCAGCCAACACAAGGGCTTACATTTCCCTGCCTGTGCTGAGGTTAACCTCAAAAAATAAAGTGTGCAAACAGTGCTAATGACAGTTTTGGGTTAGCAGTAAGATCAGGTGCAAATACAGTAATTTCAGTTGTAACAAGAAGCTGTTTGTATTCTCTTTCTGAAATTTCCAGTTTTAAAATTTACCTGCCAAGTCAATTCATTTCTCTTTTTCGAATCTAGGAAATGTAATGAAGTATGGAAATCTTGTAGTGTACGTGATTTTGGCTATATTGTGAAACAAGACAACTAAGAAATTGGGCTGGAATTGCTCACTGTAAGCATTGTCCAAGAGCACAGTCTTTCACATCAAGAGAGAAACTGATTTCTGCTTCCTCTGCTTGGTAGAAGTGTTTCCTGTGGGTGCCCAGCAGAAGACTTCCTACTGTGGACCAGAGGGTGCTTCCCAACACCTAAAAATCCCAGCTGCAGACATACTGTGTCATGTTCATAATTCAGACAAGGCCTTCATTAGCACTGCCAACAACAGGGATTTCTTGAGTGCTCTGTTGCCATCAGGCAGGGTGTGGTGCAAGGTTATTAAACTGCCTCTGCCACTTAGTTTTCATCTGACACATGTTTAATTGTGAGGATGTCCTTCCTCTTATTAGTGTTTGAATCAGTCCCACTGTTGATGAGAAATGCTGTCCAAATCATGTTACACAGTAAAAAGTATTTAAAGCCACAGCCACAGTATTATGGTAAAGGCAAGTTCAGATGACATGTTGTCTCCTCACATTTCCCAGCATTAGCCAGAAGAGCACTGTCTTATTCCTGATGGGCAGAGATGCGGTAGTTGACATGACAAAGGGACTGGCCTGGATGCCCCTGTGGAGAGAGGAGGGCTGCAGTGTCAGCCATAAGTACGGGAGACTTTATTCAATGATCTCTGACATCTCCTGCTATTTCTGTTAATTATATGGAAGGAGACTGGTAGAATGAAGGTAGAATGGGAATGTGAAAATGGAGGAAATGTGTGAAATGTGTGGCTTCTCCACCTTGTCAAATGGTTGGGAATATTATATACTAGTAGCTGTTGATCAAAGGTGCAATGTTCAGATGCCAAGGACTGAAATTAACGTCTAGGGTCAAAAAAAGGATGATGTTCTTGCACGAGGAACAAATTTCACAAGCTGTGTAGTTTTGCTATATCATAAATAGCTACAGTCCTTCCTTCCAGCTTTTAGTCCATCAGGGCATCAAATTACAGAGACAGTTTCAAATCTGAGAAGCCAGATGTGCTCCTCCTAACCTCCGCTCCCTGAAGCCTACCTGTGATTGCCAGCTCCAACAAACCGAGTAAATAAAACACCTTGGGGAGTGGGAATGGAATAATTAAGCGTTGAAATAATCAGACTAGAAAACGGCATTCACCTTTGTGACACATCTACACTGCTTTCTGCAGGGAGCAGAGACAGTTTTAAATGGCAGCTGGAGGCAATGACAAGTCCTCTTCATTACTCCCCATGATGCAGAGAGTCTTGGGAAAGGGAGGCCCTCATTCATCTGTAGTCAGGTAAACAAGGCACCTGGAAAATAAGATAAGCCACTCTTTCTAAAGCCAGCCCATGTTCTGGTATAGTTTCCTGGAGAGCCTTGTACGTCCAGTTCTGACAGAGTCCCTTTAGACTGATTGCAAGAGGGAGTCTAATTCTGCCAGCTTAGTCAGTGCTGTGTTAAGCTTACCTAAGCTGTCTTGAAGCATGGTTAAAAGAAGCATGGTTAGAGGTTAGTGGGAAACAGTAAACAAAACTAAGCATTCAGCAGCTAACGTAACTATGTGTTTGGGACAGAGAGGAGCAGGTGCTCTTCTGGATGATAGCCACAGTTCAAAGCCTTAGTCCATGTGTTTTGATCGGGAGACTGCTGGCAACTGATCAACAAATGTGACCAAGGCTGACGTCTCCTGTTTGGAGGGCGGTTGGTGTGTGAGCGTGCATGTGTGTTTACAGCTAGGGTCAGGACAGATGACAGGGTTTAGGTACTCTGTTGCAGCAACTTCTGTGCTTCTTATGTTTTGCTTTTTTCTACTTTTTAGTTTTTACTTCAGTCCAGAATATTTTGGCAGAAGTGGAGAGAGAGTAATAGAGAGTTTATATATGATATGTATACGTAAGAGTAGTGGTTGGTGTGAATCTCTGCCTGGCTTGCCACAGAAGAGATTTTAATCAAGTTCTGCCATTAGTCAGCACTCTAGTCTCAACACTGTAAGTTTTGATGGTCCATTTTTCCTGAGTTTCTTAAAGTAATCTAAAGCCATATTGCACTAAAAGGGAAAGACCTGTCCTGTCCACCCTTGCTTTGCAGTCTTTTGGGTTCACACTAGTATCTGGCATGCTCAGCCAGTTCAGCTCACTCATCCAGCAGGAAGCTGTCACTTGGCTTTGAGGGCATTGTTTGCAGCCTAATGAGCTTGCTGCTACAGCTTAGAGCAGAAATGAGGATTGACAGAAGAGGGAAGGGCCAGAATGTCTCTTTTTCAGCACTAATCCTGGTTCAAATCAGTGTGAATTGCTTGATAAACCACACCCATAAATAGTTTCAAACTCTGTAGAGGTGTGACTTCAGTATTTGTTTTAGCTAAAAGTATTTCCATAAGCTCTGGTAAAATTGTCTAGATGCCAGTGGCCCTTGGCAGAAACTCAAAACAGTCCTCTACCCACTTCCAGGGAAACAGCAACTATCCCAAATCCAGAAACACTAGCAGATGTGAGCTGGAAGAGCTTGTACCCTGGAGAATGTTTAACCAGAAAGGCAAGCCCTGAGTACCAACTGCACCTGTTCTGGAGAGGACAGCACAGCAAAAGCAGCACTGTGGGGTTGACCTCTCCTGACTCAGTGCTCTCCCTTCAGTACTAGGTTACTCCTGTTAGCAAATGGAGAGTGACATCCATAGCCCTTTCCTTCTCTCCTCAAGCTCTCTGGGTACAGCTAATTCTGGTCCATCTGGTGATGAAGGTACGGTTAGTACTGAAGAAAGGAAAAGGAAGTTTGCTGTGCTCCTGCCTGTGCCACAGGATTCCCATGGCACTGCTGAAGTCGCAGAGTCCATCCTTGACCCAGCCCTCTGTGGTGTGCTGACAGGTAATAGTCCTGCCCTGCCTGCAAGGGCTGGGCTGCAGCTCAGCTCAGGGAATGTTTCTAAAACTAGTTCAAGTCTCAGTGCTGCAGAAGCTCTTGAGCTTTCACATGACCATTATTTTTGCTAAGCTCCTGAGAGTTGTATAGGTTTATGCTGGTCCTGCAGCACTGTCACAGAGGTGCAGATGTAAGCATTACCATCCCACCTCAACAGGACCTGGGCTTTACATGCTGCAACAAAACAAGCACTGGGAGGAGAGAGGCTAGATGGAGGAGGTGTGGAGGGAAAGGCATAGAACACGAAGAAGAAAAGTGGTACTACTCACCATTAAACATTTTTGAGCAAAACTCAAAACTTAGTTTTTGGTTGGGAATATGGTTACATATGGTGTCATCTGTCCCCTTTCATCTCTTTCATTATATCCATCAGATATTTTCAGTCTGTTGGCTTTTGGATTTGTTGCTTTCTTTTCAGTCTGAAAAGAAAAGGGGAAAAATGCATGCTTTTATAGATAGGCAGCAGCTGCTGCAAATGTTGCTTCCTAAACCAATATAATAAGCAAGGCTAATTTTAAATTCAAAGTACTGTTACAAAGAAACACTCAATTTTCCATTTCTTGCACACCCAATACCACTGGTGGTTTCAAGACCTGAGTCTACATCACTCTGTCTGGGAAAACATTAAAAAAACAAGCCAACAAATCATGCTAGTTCTGTCAGTGAGTCAGAAAGCATTTTCCTGTATTTGAACAAACCCTGATAAATTTAAAGGCTGTTCTGTGATCTTGCTTCTGAAGAATGGTCTTCATTTAATCTGTTCACTCTTCACCCTCAAAGCAGCAGGGTTTGCCATGCTGTGGCTGGCACATGGTTGTCTGCAGGGGCCATGCTCCAGGACCAGCCTTCCAAGAAAGGCACCACCCTGAGAGCTACAGCAGAGGTGAGCTTGGACCCTGATACCAGGTCAAGTGTGACCAAAGATTAAGGCATTGCTTTTGTACGGTGAGTTTCCCAGGTATCGCAGCTGGATATCAGACTGTGGACAGTATCACAACTAAACTGTTTCTGTAGATCAGGGTGAACTTTTCTCTGAGTGGTCCACATTTTCTCACTAAAGAAGTTACAGCACCTCTCCTCTCACTATTTGATCCTGCTTGCTGGGAAGCAGGTATTTTTTGTGTAACAGTATCAGTTGCAGACTTATCAATGATGCAGCCTCCTCACAATTCTCCCTGGCCCAGGATGTTTCCTGCACTGTGGGGAAGATGTGCAGATTGGGAAAGTCACACTTCATGTGAATGGAGGATGGTATTCATTTTTACAGCTTCCAGAGTCTTTGTGTCTCTATGTAGTATGTGTAATAAAAAGGAGTACAGAAACCTATTTGTAATTCTATTTACCTGTATGTTTTGTCTTTTTTTTTACTGTGTATGGAAACTGAATTAATTTATCAGGGCTTTGGAAATCTGTATTTGTGAATTATTTCCTCTTCATGTATAAAGCAAATGTACAGACCCATCAAAATAAATAAGTACAAAGGACTGGGCTGTCCTGTGAGGAAAAGCTGCCCAGTTATGGACAGGCAAAAGATCTGTCATTGCTTCAGATGTGGATAACAGTGGCCTTTACACTTGCTTCCAAAGTGCAGAGGTACAAATTTTACCTCTCCAGCAACTAAAAAAATACACTAGCTAGGATATGAGATACATTTGCATTCTGACTTAAAAGACAGAAATCTGAAATGGAAATGAAAAGAAACAAAAGTTCCTTCAAGTGGAAAGTTAGAGACAGATGAGAAGGGCAAAATGTAAGCAAGCAGGTTTCCCACAGTAAGCAGTTCTTCCAGGCTTTAGATTAGTCATTTTTCTGTGTAAAAAACTGTCTTTTTCTTATTTTTTCCTGCTTAAATGTTTAAAGGTGTTTTCTTTAAACTGTTCAAAACTAACTTCAACAGCTGAGTACAGGGAAAAACCAAGAGAATGTGTAGTGCTAAGCAGAGGAGTCACCCAACCAGCCTGTCTGAAGATACTTCCCTACACAAGTATCTTATGTAGGAAAAAAATACTAAGTACCTTTGAGGAGTAAACTGAGAAGTCCAAATGTTGAAGATCTTGATGGAAGCAAAGGTCTTCCTGGAGGAAATAATCTGTAGACACTCCCTTTCCTGATCTCATTTTCCCCTGCTAAGACAGCCAGTACATTTTCACTAACTAGGTATTTATTAATATTATTAGGGCAGGAGAGGGAGTACAGTCCCATATTCTGAAGCTGAGTTTCTGTAAAGAAACCGGAACCTGACTTTCTGATTACCTCAAAAGAGCTGTTTTTGCAGTGTTACAACATGCAGCTCCCACTGGTGTCCACTGGAATTTGATGAGTTTCTAAAAGCTGCCTTTCAACAGCATCAATAACCAGGCATACAAAGCATCTGTGATGTCTTCCTGGCTGTAGCAATTTGTTTATCAGTAGCACTGAGAGAATAACATGCCTGTATCTCTTTGTAAGGAGGCTTCCAGGAGCTGCCTGCAGCTTACAGACACAGACACTGTTGCTGGCTCTCTAGCATAGACACAGGTAAGAAAGTTCAGTCTTGTCATCAAGGAGGAGTGGGAGGCATTGTAAGGGACTTTCTGAGAGCATCCTCAAAGGGCTCTAATGTGGTATATGCCAGCTAAGAGTTTCTTGTAATTGCAATTGTCATATAAAAGAGAAGAGAGACTGCAACTGAGTACAGAGAGACAGGCAACTGTGCAAACCCCAGTCTGTTGTGAGTCAGTTACAAGCAACATGCACCTGGCAGTGTCAAGATGCTTCCAGCCACCTCTTACACAAGTCCTACTCTAAGTTAATGCAGTCCCAGAGCCAAGAGCAGCTTTGACGCTTGCTTGCTCATTATTAAACGTTAGAATACTATTTGCTGCTGCTTCTATCCTAAAAGTCATGCAGACTAGAACTGTAGGTGCCGCACTTTGGTATGAATCATAGCGTAAATATTGCCACAGTCACTGCTTGTCACAAACAGGTGTATTTCAAAATGACCATTGCCACATTCCTCCTTTGTTTGGCTGTTTTACAATTCTTCCTCAATTCCTGTCAGCACACTTGCCGTTGGGAGGTGAGAGAGATGGTCTTGTTTTGTCCCTCATCACCCTTGGAGGCATAATCTGTACAATTCACCTGTGAAAGAAGGTGAGGGCTCTCTCATCTGACCATTCCATAAGATAAACAAATATGCTGATTTCACACAGTCTTTTTTTTTTTTTTTCGCAATATAACCACAAATCTATTACATCGGATTTCCTGCACAGCCTGTGTGCAATGCATTCTGGTAAAATAAGGGGAGGTGTCTGGTGCAGGGAGACCCTGGAGTGCACTGCTGCACTGCCTCAAGTCTGCCTGGGGACACAGTATTGCACAATCATCAAACTGCATAGCACAACTCGCCCTGACCCCATCTCCTCCCCTCTCTCACCTCCAGTCTGTCTGTAGAGGGTCTTCTGGGGAGATACAGAGGGCATTGCAGCAGGAGGGACACATCTCTCATCAGACCTCCAGCCATCCCACTGTCCCTTTGCAACATCGTGCCTTCGGGCTATCTGTCAGCCAGGGTAAGAATCCGGTAAACAAGAGCACAAATCAAAAAACAACATTGTGACGTATTTAATGGGAAAAATACTATGTCGACCCAAGCTACTGGCAAAACTTGTTTCATTGCTATAGCTGCTAGCCAAGTAAGTCATGTGTGGGCACATGCATTTGAAGTCACCATGCTAGCAGGGCTCCTGCTCCACACTTTTAAATGTCTCTGTAAAGGCTTGGTTGGATGGGAATGTATCTAGGCACATGCTATTTCTGCAGCAGCAAGATGAGTCTAGGAGTTGTTTCTCAAAGGGAAAGCATAATGCTTTTCTTGATCAAGTATTCCGGGTACTGTATCTGCCCATGTGAGTGCTGTGTGGACGTACCTCTCTGACCAGGCTCCATACCAAAGAAGGCACTGTGGAGGACACTGTTCTCCACTCCATCTTCTGCAGCATGCTTTCAGTTATTTCCTCCATGTAGACAGATAGCTGGGCAGCAACTTGAGAAGAAGCAAAGCAAAGGTTTGCAGGGATGTTTACAGCATAGGGGATGACTTTTTAGTCAAAGAGAAGGGAGACAGGCAACAAACCAAACACATCTATTCCAGTCTGAGGAAGCTCCGAAGAAATCAAATTATTCCAGTGATAAAAGAAAACACTGGAGTAAATAAAAGATACAGTGGATCTGTGGATGGATGAAAGAGACAGTAAGACAAGAAAGCATAAAGCAAGGCTCAAAGACAAGAAAAAAAAAGAAAAAGGCTCAAGAAAAAAAAAAAAAAGCCATAACAAGGTCTGTGTAAAACGGCAGCTTTGATCTTCTGCCCTAACCCTGCTAGCTTCCATGTACAAGTAATGTGACTGCTAATCTCATCTCCGAGTGGCATAGCTTGTGATGCTTAGAACATTCTCCTCCAAACATCAATATGCACAAATATTGCACTCCACAGTGCAAATAACTTTTAACAGAAGAAACCAGGAGGGATTGGAGGAGAATGAGAAGCTTCCTTCTGTCGTGAAACACATTGTACACGAACAGCAACACCACCACCATCGATTCACTGTATTCAAGTCCTCATTTTGGACCCTTTGGACACTGGATATATATATATAAATATAACTATGATATATTGCTGTAACACTTGTACAGGTTGAAACAAAACACTAGTGATCCTTATACACTTCATTGCAGAAAGTAATCCTGGAAAAAACTGCTGTGTGGTCTTCACAGTAGCTTTGGGGCAGGAAGAAAATTTCTTAACAGTTCCACTTGGCCTCTATAGTATACAATTTGCTTACACAACTCTTAGAAATTTGTTAATTTCTCAAGTCAGGTGTCAAAAAACGTCAAGTTACTCTCCATTTAGTCCTCTGAGAAATACTGTCTTAAATTATACACTCTTCAAAAGACACTTTATTCAGTAGACTGCATATATATGCCCTATAATTAGTTTTTTATTTTAGTCTTCCTGAAATTTACTGCTACAGTGCAGGGAAAAAAAATGATGCAGTGCATTACAAGTGCATAAAAAACTTACTGTTATCAGCTATTCCCTGAGCAAAAAAAATTAATTCTTCCATCCCACTGAAGCAGAGAGCTTAGGTGTTTATGGCTTAGTCCTGCAAACATTTGAAAGTGTGTGTGTGTGTAGTTTATTCATGTGAGTGAATTGACAGAATTACATGAGACCACCTCTGTGGATAATAATACAAGGCATGGTTTTTCACTGTCTTCAGAACTGGCACGACTGGAAGTTCCAGCCAAGTGTTGTAGAAATGCCATCTATAGAAATGGGAAAGTGTTCTATTTTTAAAATGTGTATTGAATAATGGATTACTCAGGCAATATATTGACCTTTAGTGATGATTCTTTCATCCTAACTGCTTTTCTAAGATGCTTTCTTAGGAAAACGATTGATGTTTATTATCATTGTTGGTTTCTGCTACTGATGAGAAGCACATTGTCACACCTTACTTGGAAGTCACGGGATGCTCAATCTTTAGTGTTTTCACTTACCCCAGAAGACTTCACCTAATCAGGAACAGTCAAACAGAAAAGCAAAACTCATCCTGCCTTTGCCTTCTCCTTTGTCTGTAGGATGCCTGCTTGCAGTACAAAGTCTTGAGCTCTGTAGACAAGGATATTGCACTGCCCGTTTGCTTCAACACACTTCAGTTTCTTTACAAAAGAAGAACGGGTAGGAATTGCTCTTCTTAGCTACAGTTCATCATTCCAAGAATCTATCAGGCTTCAATAATAACACAGAGGTAGCTGTGGGATCTTCCACAAGTAAATGAGAGAGCAGCTGTGGCAATAGATGTCAACATGGATGGCAGAAGAAGCAGTGTGAGGGCAGAACCAATGAACTGTCATTATTGTTGGGTCTGTCTTTTGTCTCCTGTTCATTCCTTTCTCTCTGTATCTCTTCCCATCCTGACTGAGCAAGTGAAAGCTTGCCACAGATTGGAGCTGTAGATGCTCAGACTGGGGAGCACCGCAGTGCAGCTGCCAAGCACTGGTTTGTGGCATCTGTAGTCTCCCTGTCTTTCCCGCAGCAGAGGCTCTGGTTTGGTTTTCTTCTCTCCTTTCAAAAAGCTGCCTTCCAGGCAAGTCAGAGATTTCTCCCTTTCACACCTGACTTGTGATGGTTAATCTCCTCAAAAGATACAGGAGGGAAATAGACATGTGGATGATGTGGTGCCCTAGGTCTGATATTCTCTAGGGGGAAAAAACAAGCAGAAGGTACTGATGGTCTGACTAAGGGAGTGGGAGCAGGACAACTGTGAATCTCACCATTTATTCTGCATTGCCTACCTAGCGAAACTCTTACTCGCACATTTTCAGCTCAGCCTACATAAGGACGCACGGTAAGGCACTGTGTGCTTCACTATGATTCATGTGAAACTTGAATATTTTCTTGACTTAGAAAGCTGTTTGAGAAATGTGAAGTAACTCTGGTGGTTCCCAGAACTGGTGGGAGAGAGGAACAAAATGGAAACACGGGGAAACAGGCAACAAGCAAGTGAATTATGCATATACACAACTGCAAGTACATAACTGAATGTAAGGATAAGGTTGTGCAGAGACCTGAGGATAAAACTGTTCCTTTGTTATATTTCTCCCTTGCTTAGCGTTCATAAAGAGCCACCCACAGCCCTGCTATCTGCAGTCTTATCAAAAGAAACCTCACTGCACTCTGCTGAGCTGAGTGTCTGTGAACATACCTTTGCTCTAGTATGCGAGAACAAGTAACCAGTATCCTCTTAGATTTCTCTGCTTGAGGAGGAGAACAGCAAATAGTCAGCCAAGACCTCACTGGGCCACGATATTTCTAGACTGTTATTTTCTCCTTCAAGCCTGTAGTGAATTCAGGATGTGGAACTACATCTGAGCTGAACTGAATTACAAACCCAGTTGATGAATTCTTGTTGTCTTTCCAGTGTTTTGCATAAAACAAATGGTTCAGGCCCTTTTCAAAGATACTAGCAATTTACCATTAAAAAAAAAAACAACAGTTTGCGAGTTGGCTTTCATCTTCTGCCACTAAAGTTTGGGCAGTGCTGCAGTGACACATATGCTGATTTGTCAGCCCAAAAAAGTTGTTTCTGGAAGCAGGCTCTAGCTAGGAAAATATGTAGAAACAAGTCCTGACAACTGTGTGGAGGTTTTACAGAGACACTGGTCCTGAATTATTTTGAGGCTTGATTCCCTACTCCCTCACAAGTCTTGGTTAACAAAGCCTTGTTAGTTAATGTTCGTGGAAGAGGAAGGTATTTAATCAATGCAAAATACTGCCTTTAGTAGTGATACCATTACAGTGAGGTATTTTATTATCTCTTTTTTTATTTTGTTTTGATTATCTTCAGTTAAGATCTAGCCAAAAACATACAATGTGCATTAACACAATATCTAGGGTGGCTGCTGATGTCTGCTTCTCTCAAAGGATAGTGATAAGGTAAGGTAAGGCTAACACTTAATGAAATCAAATTTTACAGAGTGAATGGTCTTGGTGATAAAGCTTGGGGGCAGGGGGGGAGGAAGAACTTATTTTTGCTATTTTTATTTTAAAGAATTTGAGGCATAAAAGAGCCTCATAAGGGACTATGAACTGACTTGATGGGTGTAAGAGAAAAGTCAGGAGAAACGTTAAAAAATCCCACATATTCTGCTTAAGTCAACTGTCAGTCACTTCTAGCAACTCTGTCCTTTGTCTGTCTTCATTTTCACTCTGCATGAGGAGCCGTCAGCACACAACCTTAGTCATCTGAGGGAAGATTAAGAGAAAGACTACTGGCAGCAGAGGGGCCTACGGCTGAGGAGATGGACTTCTAGCTCACTGAGGTTACCCCAGGAAGAGCAAACAACCTCAGTGGCACTGGGTTTGTACAGGATCATCAGACAGGCACAAAATTTGCCTTGAGTCCAGGTGAAAAGGGCATGTTACAGCCAGAGGTAAAACATGCAGACATAACCATGCTAGACATTCTGCTATCATTTAAAAACATGTTTATATCGATTCCAGTTTGAAAGGCTACATGAAAAGCCAGACAGTTGTCTGAGTCAGAATTTTCTAAACTAGTTCTTAAAGACTGTTTTTGATGACTCTTTGATTTAATGTTTCCAGTCCCCTTCAGACAAACAAGGCAACTGAAGACTTGCATACTGTGCAATAGGCAAAGTAGTTCTTAAATGTGGCCAAATGCAGAAAGAAGTATGGGCTAGTCCCAGCTGGATTTTGCCAGTTCTGCTTGGCTTGTCTTTCAGTAAGAAGTAAAGATGAAGAAGGGAAAACAGCTTTCTTCATGGTATTAAAAATCTTAGTAGACAATTCAACCAAATCTAATCCAGTATTTGATTAGAGAATTCTGTTGTTTTAGTTTTAAACACTGCTTCAAGGGGAGACATTTTTAGTACTATTATGATGGAGTATTTTAATTTAAATAATTATAGTATACTAAATACAGAACATCACTGAAGTATATTTTTTCATTAATAATATACCCTTTTTTCTAGGCATTTTAATGTACAATCCATGAATGGTTTAGGACAGTAAAAATTCAGTCCATTGAACAACAGATGAAATAATGTGTGTGATCTCATATTTGAGTTATGGATATATTTTTGCATGAGACCCAGGAAGAGAATAGCTGTGCCAGTATGGAGCCATTCTTGGGTGTCCTAGCCTTGTTACAATATAAGACTATTTAGGGTGGATGTCCAACTGTGCTAATATAGCAGCACTGCCTGCAAAAAAAAGTACAAAATTCAAGCTTATTTGCTGGGGGTGGGGGGAAAGAGTAATTGAAAAAAAAATTTAATATTTACATTCATATTTGTCACTGTACATATAGTCAAAATAGTGACAAAATAAGGGTTTTTTAGGTAAACTCTAGACTGCTAGTATGTTGATTCTTTTGCATATTTCTTCACTTTTTTTTATCCCTTTCTTCCTCTCTGTCCATCTTCATCACAGTATTTGGGGATTAACCTCTTGCAGGCAGATTGTGAATGTACCTAGTTCCAGATACAAGTGTCAGGACTGAGGGCCTCTGAAAATTTGCACTGAAACCTGCACCAAGGAAAGCCTTTGTTAACAGACATGGTAGCTGGAGCAAACTGCATTCACCCTGGCAAAACCCTTAAACACAGCCTCTTTTGAGCAGTTATTTCTTTGGCCAAAAACAAAGTCCTTAAAAAAAAAGTCAGCTGGGGGAGAGGAAACAGCCGGCAGTCTGTTTGGATTGCAGTGTGTGCTCAAGTGTCTGCCCTTCATGCTAATGGGAGGGCTTGGGACCACTATCAGGGGCAGGAGAGCAGAAGGCAACCCAGGTACACAGCATCGGGACAGCCACTGAACAAAGGGGTTTCATCACCACCTTTCCAGCCATGGGCAAAGGCCAAATTTTTGCATTAAATCATGGATATGGTCAGTAATGAGTTGCTTGCAGCCCAGTGTGTAAAACAGCTTACTTAGCTAATATCCATGTCTGACTTTGAGTGATAGACCTCAGGGAGGGAGCAGGCCCCAATAATAGGCAGCTGGGCCACAGTCTAGCACAGCTGTAAGCTACTGTAGGCACCATCATGACCACTCCAAGTCAGCCCACTTTTCTGGTAATGCACACACACCAAGGGATAGCCTGCTACAAGACCAGAGGAAAACTCTGGTGACAAGGATGAGAAGTGATTGTATGAATACTGTGTCAGTCACTCACTGTGCTCTTCTGCAAGCCCAAGGGCAAGGTCTAGTAAAATCCCTGTGGATGTTTCCATATGGAGCAAGAGGAAATTGCATAAGCTTACATATAGCTGCTCATGAGACAAGTTTGAGAAGCAGCCTTCAGCCCTCAGCTCTGCAGCTGTTGCACTATGTATGGCCTTGTCATGGAGCCATCAAGACACTGCTGTGATGTGAAACAGTTTCCTAAACTATCTTGTTTCCTGCTGGCCACTAACTAAATCAGCTTCACCTCATATCTAGATGAATGTCCTCTTGCACACACTCACTTTCAGTGGCAAACGAACAACCAGTGCAGAAGTCATTTGCCTTCTGCTGTGCTGTCCTGAAGCTTGTGGCATACATTTAGGATGCCTCACAGGCTGAGGCTGATCAAAGGAGAGATCAAAAGAAATTCTGCTCTACTGATAGTGAGATTTAAATCAAGGAGGTCTTTGGTAGTCATAAAGGTTCTATAAAAGACCTGGTGTAGTGTGTCTGCCATAGTGATTAAGCAGTTATTAAAATATTTGAAATTATAATGTAAATTTGACAGCATTTGCCAGCCTCCTGGGGATCAATGGGCTGAGAATGCTTCAACTGAATCTCAGAGACAGACAAGGCAATACTCATTTCACTCATTTATATCACGTGTGTTTGTATTCCCCAAACTAGGTCACCCTTGCATTTATCTTGACTGGCAGAAATAGGAAAAAAATGCGATGCGTTATGATTTATCATGGCTAATCATGGTATTGAAGAGCCTACAGTGATTTGTTCATAGTTGTTCATTTTATTTCAGTGCCACAACTGCACATTACTGCTTCTTCTTTCCTCAGTCTTTCTGTTTGTAAAGCAGGAATAACAGCAGGGGTGAGTCACCACTGCTCTTACCCCAAAAGAACATGCACTCATTTTGCTCTTACCTGATTTTCAGGAAAACAAACTTTAGACCCGTATTTGATTGTTTCAATAGCCTCTCTCTTCTTCTGCAAGCAGCTTCTGTTTAACCTTCTCTCACATGATCTGTTAATGAAGCCCAGCCTGTAACTTTAAAGTTTAAAAATAGTTCCTCACCTCACAGTCTCTAACCTTATCATGAGAAATGCTTTCCAGCATGTCAGCTTGCCCTTTAGACACTACTGCTCCAAGAACAACAGGAGACAGACAGATTTGTCTTCCATCCAAAATGTTTACAATGGCTTGCAGAAGCACAAACATCTTAATCAAACACCAAAAGATTTATACTTCTCTGAATTTTATTACTGTTTCCATCTCAAAATAGAAATGTTGGATCACTGTTTAAAACAAAATGCGATTTCAAATATTAAATAGTATGTGAAATCCTCCCCACACCTTCTTTAAAATCTGTTAAAATGCCTTCACTGTGATCTGTAGAGTACAGATGGGCAGTAAAATATTGATCTTGGTCAGAGGAACTTTACAATACAGACTGGATTTACAACTTCCAACTTGTTAGAATAAAATTTTAAATTAGGAGAGTCAGGAAATGGTAAGTACTTTTGAGTATTTTTTTTAATATCCTTCTTAGTATAAGAAGGAAAAAACACCAATTACCTTTAAATTTTAGAGAAATGTCAATAAAATGTGAAAATTATTCTGTATGTGTGAACTTCTACATCAACAATTCAGGATGATACTTCCCTGCATACTCCTACTATTTTCCCCAGTTAGCTTTCAAAATCACAAATCTCCCAAAACACAGAAATTACTACCTGCCAGAAATCAGGAGGAGACCCTGAGTAATGAATGAGGAATCAATCCAATTGAAGTTTAAAATTTTAAGCATGTGAGTTACGCCATGGTCAAATCTTCAAAGCTGACTTTAAACATGACTTACTATTTAACTTCTATAAAAAAATTAAGGTAAAAGAAAAAAGAAAACAAAAAACTCTTTTTCCCCCCACACATACAAAAAATACCTTCATCAAAAAACCTCACAGAAACAGAATACTGCTTTTGAGAAACCCTAACCCTGAAGTAATGGAGGACCCCCACCCGGTCTTTCTTGCAAGGCAAGCAATCCCTTGCATCATTTCCCAACTCCTGTGACTAGGTAAGGCATTGAGATGCAAACGAAGTCGTCTCTGCATTGTGGGCCAGCAGAGAAGCTGGAATGTGGTTTCTTATCTAGCACTTGGGTGAGGAAATGGTGGTTCTGGTAGATCACAAGACCGCTGAAAACAAAGAAGTATTTCAGAAGGATTGTGTCACTGTTCCTCAGCCATCTCCCAGGACTTGAGAACACTCCCAGAACCCTATGTGGGTTGCCTTGAAGCAAATGCTGCTTCCTTTCCTAACCTAGTAATGATCCACCTAACCTCATTATGGGTTATGCTCCAGCTGAAGCAGTTTGAATCTTATATTTTACTAAGGGGAATCCGAAACAAAGATTCTTAAGAGGCTACTTATGAAGGAACAGTGTTAATCCCAGAGGGACATTATAAACTCCAGAGCCACCTCAGATCTGTGGTGAGGAATGCCTAGGCTGGGGGAGAAAGCTGGTTATTTTCATGGAACTGCATGGAAGAAGAGAAACCGCTCATGTTTATTTGGTAGCCTTTTTCCCAGGCATGCTCAAATCAATTTAGGTTAAAAATATCAGCAGTTCCTAAAACTTTTCTGAGTGTGCCACTAATAGTAAGTATTAAAGCAAGCAGCATAGGGATATGCCTACTGCAATTGTCTTCTCACATCCTCCCAGTTTTCTGAAGCAGTCACTCTGGTTTTGGAAATTTACTGTGCTTTTTTCCTGCAAGAAGAATCTTTACCATAAGGTAGAAGAAAATCATGATTATTTTTTAGAAAAGAAAGTTGGCCTGTATTTTTCAAAGTTTCATTTTCCTAAAGACAAATATGACTGGCATTTCTTACACATAAACCAGACTCTGATGTAAAATCAGCACAGTGTTTTCTGCAATATAACTGTGATTCTCTAAAATGGATCAATTTTTGGCTAAACAGAAGTACATATGAGACTTTAATTTTTAAATTTGTTTTTTTTTTTTTTGGTACCATCTAATGGTAGCTGGTCAGTGAAAGCTTGCTATGAAAGACAGTAATTTGCATTTTAAGCTATATAACACTTTAAAATACATCTTGAGTGAGACCATGCTCCTGTAGAAGTCTATTCTTAAGCCATAGTGTAGTAGGGTGAAATTACAGAAATTAGATTGTAAGCTATAGGATTTTAATGTTGGTATAAACAAACATGTTCACAGTCACAGCTTTTTACGTAAGCCAGTTCAATATTTTTATTTCAGGAATAAAAATCCTGAATTTAGTCTCAATAGTAATGCAAAAATACATCCAACACTTTGACTAAATAAAATAAATGTCCTATCTTTGCTGTTTAGATAAAATGGTATACAAACAAACCACTTGTTTTTACTTCAGTAAAGATCATGGCTCACGAGTTACCTTGAGATTGCTGGTCTGGGGGAGCTGCTTGTGCACACAGTCTTGTCACAGTTGAGTGTGACATAGCTTTGAGTGTTTACATTGTTCAGATGGTTTTGACATATTTCCAGCCTCCTGTAGCTTGGCAAGTCAATTGCCATTACAAAGGAGCTTAGCTTTTCTGATTGCTGGGTTGTCTTCTGGCAGATGCAGATTGGTCCCTTGTCTGTGTATTTGTACCAGGAGAACAAAGAAGGGCAAGGATTTAAAAGTACCAAAAAAGTTTCAAAAATCCTGGATTCAAATAAGTAGATTGGTTCCAAAGGAAGAGCATTGTGCTGCACACTTGCGATGTGCAGCAGCACATCTCATGTTCATGAGATCTGTTCCTGGAGATTCAATGCTGCATTGCTTCCTTCAGCTTCAGAGGCAGCACACTGCTATGCAAGTTCTTGGCACTATTTAGAAATGCATGGCCTATGTTATTGGTAACTTGTAGGGCCTGATAGCTACAGTGCAGCTGGCAAACTTTTGGCTGTTGCAATAGTGACATGATTAGTTATTAAAAGGTGTTGTTCCTGCGTCTTGTCTTGGAGGAGTGGTATGCCTTTGGCAAAGTAGCTGGGGTTTCGCATATGTAGAGTTCCTCAAAAGCTGGGGGTTTTTTTTAAATAATTTGGAAAGTTATCCTCCAAAATGGAGAGATTTAAAATAATGGACAAGTGTCTTCCTTCAAAGTTTTGATCTTTGGATTATTGCAGACAGAACTCTGACTACTGTGATTAGCATGGCTAGCTAGGTCTCTTCTGGACTGGATGGCATCAGCTGAGCTTTTAAGCAGAGGAACTGAAGGAGCTCTTGATTTCAGTCCTTTTCTCTGCTAACCTAGGAGTGCATTGCTCAGTCCCCACAGAGACGTTTTCAATAGAGCAAAGGCTACTATGGCTGGTGCGACTGCAGCATACTGTCACAAGGTTGCAGAGTTTGATGAAAAATTATTTCTATGAGTATCTGCCCACTTATTAACTGTAACTGCTGCCACTGACCCTCTGTTCACTTTAGCAGACCATCACCACACTGGGCTTACAGTTTGGCTTGTGAACACAACATGGTGCACAGGCGGGAGCAGTAGGGACAGTGACAGAGGGATGCCTAATAGCTGTGTAAGATGGTGTTTTTACCTTGCCTGAAATAATGAACGGCTGCTGCAACATGGCTGTCAGTGTTCACATTGATGCAGTACAATAAAATCTCAGAGAGGAAATGTGCATCCAGGAGTTGGAGGTAGTCCTAGGCCAGCTTCCTATCACAGGTTTATAAATGGCACTCTTGTGATGACCAAATTCTGACCATGGCTGTTGCTGTGCTGATTTCTCTTGCATATGCTTATGTTTTTGCACCTGGGCTCTCAAAACTTCCTTAGCAAAATATCTAGGGAATTGATATATCCACACTACACTTATGACTCAATACAAGCCTAAGTCAACCTGCTGAAGGTGAAAGTATGCCTGTCTCCTTCAAGTATTTCAACAAATTCTCAGCTAAGATTTCCCTATGTACAGCTGTTAAATAAACAGGTAGAGCGAATTTACCTTCATAGTAAAAATGGTATCTGACTCCTGTGTGTGTGCATGTACGTGCACCAAGGGTGTTCAGGAAGAGAGATAGCACAGTGGTATCATATGTTAGCTGACTTCATGGTAACTTCCCCAAAGGGACAGGACCTCATATCATCCAGAAAAGCATCAGTTTGTCTTCGTGCATCTCAGGGCACATTACAGAACAGCAGACATGTGACTTATGGTGCAAGACCTTCTGTAATTTAGACATTACCTCCTGTCATGCTAGCTAAATATCTTGTCCTTTAAGAAAAGAACTCCTTGTCCATAGTTCATTGATAATTTACTTGTAGCCTTTCAATGCTCAGTCAATACTAGATACAATTGCACAAAGCTAACTTAAATGAGAAATCTAATTGCACAAAAAATGTCAGCAAAAAGCTATTGAGTGAAATATTTTCAAATGCCACATATCTCAAAAAAACCCAAAACCCAAGACTAAAAAAAATCCCTTATTATGAGCTAATTGAACTAGAGAATGTACATCTAACTCTCCTGAAGTATGTAAATGTGTATGGATTATGAAGTGAAAAGTTTCATGCTGGAAGCATACAAATGCATAGGAGACTTGCACAAGTACTTTAAAAAGATGAAACAACCCCTCCAACATAACTTTATATATTTGGCTCTGTAAGGTTTCCTTGGGCCAAAGAGTGCTCCTGAGATTATGTGGGTAAGGAAATATGCATTGCTTTGTTTAGCAACACACTGTGTGTCTTAAGGCATCAAAAAAGTGAGAAGTACATATCATATGATTTCTTCCTTTTCACTGTTGTGTAACAGTCTGCAAACCCTGATTTTTACACTAAATACATGCTCTCAAGTTTCTAAGCTAAAGCCGTCAGCAATGCTGGCTCTACAAGGGTTTAAGGGTGAACCTCACACAGCTTGCAGTTATTCTACTACTGTAGACAAGTTCCCTGTTAAGTATCGAAGTTTGTCTACTACTGCTTACATGAAAACCGAGTCCATGTATAAACCTTCTCGTATCTCATCTATGCTGCAACACTTGGTGTCACAAACAGTGTTTTCCAGTAGGTGTTACTGGATGCTATGCACATAAACACTAGCCACACTGGTGTTAAAACACCTTTTACCAAGCTTGGGTCCAGAGGCAGAAAAGAGGAAAACGAACAAAAAACCAAAGCAAACCAAAACCAAAAAACCAAACCAAAATTCCCAAACAAAGAAAAAACATTAAAGCAGTTTTCAGATACTAAAACATGGGGGAATAAAAGGACTTTCCTGGAAATGTTTCTGGCAACAGTGTCACCGCCATGCCTCTGAGCCCAGCGGGAGATGCCTCCTCACACCTGCCTGGTGCCAGCCTCATGGAAGTGGCCCTGCCGGCCGTGTTCAACAAAACCTCGGGCAGAGTTGCAAAGGCAGCAGCTCTCCCAGGCACGAGGAGCGGGCTCGGGGCACCCAGGGCCAGAGACCACCGGGAGCCACCTCAACAACCTGACCCGAGCAGGAGCCCACACCGGGAGCACAGGGACGGGGCTGGGGCTGCCAACACACCCTATTCGTGTCTCTTTGCCTCCAGACTTAGTTTTTCCTTCATTCTGCCAGCTGCCCGCTTTAAGTCCCTCCGAGTTACATTCCACCAGGCTCAGCGTGCTGCCACTATCTCCGGCCCCACCGCGCTCGGAGTAAATACTTGGACAAACATTGCCCAACGTAGCGGCTCCGGCGGTGCAAGATGGCCCCGGGCCGGCCCCGCATCGGCCCCGGGNGAGGCAGGAGAAGAGTGGAGGCTTTCGAGTGTGGTGAGCCCGGGCTGCGAGGCGGGGGCGCGTGGAGAGGGCCGGCCTCGGCCGCGTCCTTGTCCAGCGGTGGGGCGGCTCCTGCCGGGAAGGGGCCGCCATTCCAGCCGCTTTCTCGGGAGGCTGCCGACTGCGCATCCCGCGTCCCGGCCCCGCCGCCCGAGCTTGTTTACAGTCACGGCCGAGGGCGGGGCGGGCAGCGCGGGGTGCTCGGCTCCCGCCGGTCGCTGGCGGAGGACGCGCGGGCGGTCTCGGGTCTGGCATCCCCCCGCGCTCAGGGCGCCCTGCCTGACCGCTGTTCCTCCGTCCTTGGCAGATCTGCCAGCATGAACCCGTTCCTCACCACGCTTTGCCTCTGCTTGGGCGTGGTTCTCGGCGCGCCCAGGCTGGACCCCGAGCTGGACGACCACTGGCAGCTGTGGAAGTCGTGGCACAAGAAGGACTATCATGAGGTGAGCCCCCGGAGTACGCGCGCTGCTGGGCAAGCGCTGAGCGCACGGAGCTGGGCCCCGCCAGCTGAGTCATGTCTGCTTTGTTACAACGCCGGCTATGGGCAGTGCTTGGGAAGCATAATCCTTCTCTTCCCAGGTTCTTTTCCTGTGTGTGCGTGCATCGACTCAGCTGCACTGTACTCGTTGTTTTTGTTAGGACAGCGGCAAAAAGACCACCTCCTAAACGCCGTTCAGGCTTCCCATTCGAGTAGTCCACATTTGCCCGAGTATTATGAGCCTTAAAAAGCTTGTTGTCGTGCAAACGAACTTGGTTTGAACTGCCTTCTTGAAGTACGCTGTTTTTTTGGCCCCTTAGAGAGAGGAAGGCTGGAGGAGAGTGGTGTGGGAGAAGAATCTGAAAATGATTGAAATCCATAATCTGGATCATGCATTAGGAAAACACAGCTACAAGTTGGGAATGAATCAGTTTGGAGACATGGTACGTATAGAGACATTTAATGTACCGTTCTAAGTAGTAGTGTGTAATAGATAGTGACTCTATATATTGATTTGTTTCTCAGACAACTGAGGAGTTCAGACAGCTGATGAATGGTTATGTACACAAGAAGACAGAAAGAAAATACAGAGGATCCCAGTTTCTTGAGCCCAATTTCCTGGAAGCACCACGATCAGTAGATTGGCGAGAGAAGGGATATGTAACCCCAGTTAAAGACCAGGTACTATCTGATGGTGGATTTTTAACCAGTTACAGGTCCAGTTTCCTGCATGCTACGTCCACTTTCATAGATGGAAAACACTATCCCTGTTTAATGACAGCTAGTAGAAGCTTACTAAACTAACCATCATTTTGTAACTGGGTTTGTAACTTGTGATTTCAATTTATACTTCAGGGTCAATGTGGCTCTTGCTGGGCTTTCAGCACAACAGGAGCTCTTGAAGGGCAGCACTTCAGAAAAACTGGCAAACTTGTGTCACTGAGTGAACAGAACCTGGTAGACTGCTCTCGCCCTGAGGGGAATCAAGGCTGTAATGGTGGTCTCATGGACCAGGCTTTCCAATACGTGCAGGATAATGGGGGCATTGATTCAGAGGAATCCTACCCATATACTGCAAAGGTGAGTGTAATAGGTGAGCTTACATTGCAGGTGTCGTGTCTTTCGTATGGAAAAAATTGTGTTGGGAAACTCATACCTAGAAAGGAAAATGTCTGTATAGAGATCAGTACATCTGTTATTCCTGTTGCAGCTTTGCTAAGAGAACTAGCATAACTGCTAGCCCCAGCAGGAATCATGTACTGCACTGGTCTTTGAGGTCAAAATCTTGACAGACCAGTTAGAAAAACTGGAGCAAGTATTCTCTCCCCTCATTGTTGCCCTTCTATCATGCCTTATCTTGGTTGCCACACCAAGAACCCAGCCCTTGTCAACCCTGCTACTTAGTGGCAGGACAGCAATTAATCTCCCCATAACTGACCTTTTACAGATTTGCTACCCATAGACCACCTAATTCTTGTGGCTAGTGTCATTTGGATTTTTAACAACAGTTGTTGTTAATGCCTTGAGTTCTGTTTCTGGACTAAATGTGCCTAAATGGAGATAATGGACAGGCTTTTAAAATCCCTCTTAATGATCTATCAAATGTTAAACAGACACAAGAGGATGAAAGAGCAGTAGTCAATTGTATAGTATCACTTGAGAGCCCATAATTAGTGGTTTTCACCTCTTAAGAGTTCTGTTCCTATAGAGGATGGTTTCTTGCAGCTTTTTTTGTGCTGAGTGGCCAATAGCAAAATACCATGTGTTGTGAACAGCACTGGATCTGGGTCCCTGTTCACCTGTGTCCCTGTAATCTCAATTTTTCCCAATCTTGGCTGTTCCAGAGATCCCAGTCGATTATAGGAAGTGTCCAACTTGCTGAGTACAAAAAGTAAGCAACTGAGCTGTAGACTGTGTTCCTTTAGTTGGGGAAACAACTTTAGTACTAATCTATAATCCAGGTTGTTTGGATCTGTTTCAATTTCACATGACCTGACTTCCAAACTAGGCCTCACCTCTCTCCTGAGGTAAATGTGTGTGACATCAGTGGTTCAGGCTTCACTGTAATAAAAAAAAACAAAACCAAAAAACAGCAAACCCACAAACAAACAAAAAGGCCCAAACCCACCAAAAAAACCCCAAAAAACAAACAACAAACAAACCACCCCCAAATGTTATATGTAAGGTCATATAATACAAATTCCCAACCTCCAAATCATTCTGTACAGCTTTTCAAGCTATGACATACTAAAATTGTGGATTTAAAGTGCTTGCTCAATGAGCAGTTTCTGGATTGCTTTGTAATTAATGAATACTTGGCTCTCTTTCATTGCCCATTAATGCATTCTGGGCTTCTTTCCTTCCTGTAAAGATATTTGTACCAAAGAGGGCAGAGTTCCCGAATGTGATGGCCCTCTGCACCCTAGTAAAGTTGGTGGGGATTTTTTGGGTGCCACTGTCCTTTACTTTTTCTGTACTTCTGAGAAACTTGGAAGCAGTTCTTCTGTGTTCCCTGTCTGTTCTCCTTGCAAAGCACTGCTGAGGCAATTGGGATTCTCTTCAGTCCCTTGCTTTCAAAGCAGCAAAGCCACAAAATGTCTGGTAAATCTGTGCTCACCTGTGTGTTAAATGGGGAACAGTGTAATAACTACAGCTTTCTCTACTTAGGATGATGAAGACTGTCGCTACAAGGCAGAATACAATGCTGCTAATGACACTGGCTTTGTTGACATCCCTCAAGGACACGAAAGAGCTCTCATGAAAGCAGTTGCAGCTGTGGGTCCAGTGTCTGTTGCTATTGACGCAGGCCATTCTTCATTTCAGTTCTATCAGTCAGGTGGGGATTTGTTAATTACTTTCATTCAGAGAACTGGTTTTTTTTTTTTTTTTAATTACTCAATATTCATTACCCTACAGTTTATAGATAAAAAACCCCAGGTATGATCCTGTGACATAAGACATAATTTAGAAGTCATTTTAATTCTACATTTTCCACATGTATTTCTCTTGCATATGTGTCTACTTGTCCCTCAGTTTTTGCCATGATTAAATTCACTTAAAATTACTTCATCTAACTTTCAAGAAGCTGTGCAACATTTAAGTTGAAACACACAAAGCTTCTTGTGAGGGAGAAGGGTTTTCTACAGATAATTTTGTTCATGAGTGAACTTGCACTTTTGCAGGTATCTACTATGAACCAGACTGCAGCAGTGAAGACTTGGACCATGGTGTTCTGGTTGTAGGTTATGGCTTTGAGGGGGAAGATGTAGACGGGAAGAAATACTGGATTGTTAAGAACAGGTAAGATCTGTGTCATGTATCCAGGGGAGAATTGAAGGTAGTTCGTCACTTGTAAGGGGAGAGGTAGAGAGACAACAGTAATTAAAATCTGTGTGTAGGAAATCTGGAGACTGTTTTCAGATTGTGTGGTATGACAAAGGTAAAATCCAACTCATGCTGCTGACAGCCTAATAAAGTGGGCCCAAAGCAGCCATCTTACTCTGCTTGCTCAGTTAATTTTAGGGAGCTCAGTGCTGAAACAGCCTGTGTACCTAGTACATATTAAAGGAGGGGAGCAGGAGGAAGCCTGCTTGTGGGGGTGTAGTAGATTTTTTTGGAAGCAGAGTGGTGCTCACTTCTGTGGAATTGGATAGTACTTGAACTTTAAAGATGGAATTACCTCCTAGGTTGGAGAGGAAATAAATTAATGCCAAAGGGCACATCACGTGAGCTTGTCTCATGTTCTCAGCATTACTGGGGCACCACCCTCACATGCTGCTTGCAGCCTTTGACTTCCCTTAAATTGCCTGGGAGCAGTGTCTGAGCTTCAGGCACCTGTACTCAAGGTTTGCACATCAATGTGACTACCTCGTGGGAGAGTGGCTGCATTCTTCATTTCTGTGAGCTTGGGATGCCTGCTGGGATGCTTTTAATTGCTGGAAAACAGGTTAGGTTTTGGCTGCAGCTATCTTGGATTTTCTCCACAAATGTGGAAGGCAGCAGTTTTCAGTTTTAAACACTCACAGGGGAGGGCAGTAAATAAGTAACTTCTGAACATGTAAACAAGCCCTTTGCTTTTGTTTTCAGCTGGGGTGAAAAGTGGGGTGACAAAGGATATATCTACATGGCCAAGGACAGAAAGAACCACTGTGGAATAGCAACAGCTGCTAGTTATCCACTTGTATAATTTGAAGACTGAACATTTCAGTACAAGAGGGGATTTAAACTGAATGACCAAACCCATGTTCACATGTGGTAGCCTTGTGTCTTTCAAACCTCAACTTGATTTTTAAAACTCTTGAAGTATATTTTACATGTTGGTGACATGCCACTTGTTTAAATTAATGTAAATGTTGGTATGTAAACAGCTTGTAATATTGCTGGCTTTTGACTGCTTAATCCAATAAATTCTTTGTATTTTTCCTTTTTTTTAAATTGCAGTGTGTCCAAAGGTTTACTTTTTAAATAAATACTTTAATTCCACTATGTACAGATGACTTTCTGGTTTTTTTTCTACTTGGGACTTTTGTCAAATAGGTGTCCTAAATCGTGCTCTTAGGTGGAACACATATGTGTGCCTCCACTGGTCACTCAAATGCAGCCCTATCTGGGAATGGCTAATAGCGGTTATAAAAAGGAATGTGGAATTTATGATACAGATTTGTTAAAATGGGAAGGGGAAAAATATCTTGGTTTCTTGTGTCTCATAACAAAGACGTTCAGTCTTGTCATCTTTTGCATGCAGCATCTGACCTTCACTTAGCTTTTAATTCTGTTAAGTGTTTTCTTAATGGCACCTCAAAGTACCACACTTGTGTAGTTTGAGCAGTTGGGTCCTTTTGAGCATTATAGGAGGAACACCCAAAGCATGCCTGGACTGTTCAGAGGGCTTGTTTCTGGAGATATGTAGGACACTAAATACTGTTTTTGCCCTGTACCAGCTTCAGCTGGAGAAAGAAGTGCGCTGAAGAAGAAATTATGCCCTATGGAAGGTGACATTGGGCTGCTCTGTTACCTGCGTACTTACTGGCTGACTTAACTGAGGTGATTTACACTGTGCCGTATATGTCCTTTTCTCTGCAGGTATCACTGCTGCTGAAACATGAGTGTTAGCTGTTATATACTACTGTTCGGGTGTGTTTTGGGTACCAGTAGTTCCTGCAGAGGATGTTGAATTGGTAAACACCAAAAACTGTGGTAGGAGAAGGCTTGGCTTGTGGGTATTGACATCACCTCTTGCTGTTGGGCTGTAGGTGAAGGAGGTGTAGTTCTGAAGCATAACTAGCACCAGTTCTGAGTTTATGGACCCATAGTTTTTTGTGCACAGTGTCTTTTCAGAATCTGATAGCCATGCACACAAAGGAACACTTAGACCACAACACGTGGAAGATTAACTTCCTTATCATTAATAATAAGGTTTTTTTATCAGGTTTTTAGGTTGCATTTAATAAACTCTTTTAAAGAGAAAAACAAGGTTGGTTATCCATAATAATAATTGTGAGTTGTTCATGTGCTGCTTTTAGATGAATTCTTTCAACCTGAATTTCCTGACAAGTTTGGTTTGTTGTTTTTTTAAAGGAAGAGCTTTGCTCAGCCCAATGGCTATTTAACAAGCCACAGAGCAGAAATACTGGTTAGAATTTAGCTGTTGACTTGCAAAGCCAGTTATGGAGAGCATCCACACTGCTTGGGGAAGCTATGGAGGAAATTATTATGGAACTCACCAGGTGCTCCTCTGGAGGCTGATACTCAGAAGGAAATGGCAATGGTCTGTACATTCAAAATGAGAGCCCAGGAGCAAAATGTGGCCCAAGAAGTGACTGCAGAAGATGACTTGCATTCTTGCTACCGGAACTGGGAATTGGCTGAGACCTGTCTCTCTGAACACTTTTTAATCCTGGAACTGGTGTTAATACCAAGCATCGTAGTGCTTGGTGCTTTGGGTTTTCTTTATTGGCTAAAACAGGGGTGACACCAATACAAAGCCTGCTGGGACTTGAACTGCTAAAAATATGGGCAACAGGGAAAGGTGTTTGGTTGCAAAATCCAAGGTTAAAAAGAATTGCTGGGAAAACAAGATGTAGATGGGAAATGAAAAGGAAGTAACTTTCCAAAGCACCTGCACGTGAATGGGCATGTAGCTCACAAAAGAGGCATCAGCCTTTGACTTTTTTAGAAAAAGTATGTGATAATGCAGCTATTTGTGTGGATTAAAACTTGCTGACTGTCTGGCTGAACATCCTCACCAGAGTGGAATAATAAAGGGACAGGGTAAGTCAGGTCATGTAGATAACTCAATATTTACACAATCTTAAGTAACAGCTTCACCCAGAATTGCCTTACATGACCCTATACAGACTAAAATTTTTGCATAAGTTGCAGTTGTTTACGCTTTTTCTTAGAAATCTAAACACATTTGAAGAACAATATTAAACCTGATTTTGTGATTCCACTGCAAGTGGCCCTATCTTCTGTAAAGCTGTTCTGTTTACTTCAGAAATACTATAGTAAAGTAACAAATGATTCTGTAGTGGTAAATGTCCTGTTGGGGAAAGTGTTGTCTCTGTTCAGCGTTCTTCCTTTGTGAAGATACAGCAAATGCACACGTTATGTGTGGCCACGGAAAGCTCCAGAGTTGTTCCCAGAAAACTGGGAATTAAAGCTCTTGATTACTGTACCACTATTTTGTCTCCAAAACTTTCTTTGGTTTTATATTCCTGCTGACAGCTGAAGTTGCATTTATTATAAGATGCGTTACTTTAAAAGATACTATTGCACATGTATTATCAGTAAAAAATCCTATCTATACTGCCTGGTTCAGGCCATGTCTAAATTACAGCTACTGTTGTTAATGGAGTCTTACATGTATCTAAATGCATGAGCTGGGCACTATATTACATGCATGCTAAATGGCATTCTGTACAGTGATAAACCTTTGCAGTCCTTGTTTGCTAGCATCTTAATTGTGAAAATGCACTTTTTAATTGGAATTTGGGAAGAAAAAACAGTTTTGCATTTGGTTTTCATGTGCCGATGCTTCTTTAGATAGACTGTCCTAAAGGTCTCTTAGCAGTTTCTCTGCTCCACTTGTTGAATGTATTTATCATTCACTGGACCTGAGTTTTTAAAGTCATGTGCTCTTCAGGCAAGAAAAGTCATGAAATTAAATTATTTCACTCAGATGTGAAGTTCTTACTCTTTAGAGTCTGGTGTGAAATTGATTTAACTGTCACGTAGGAAACTATTTTCCCTTAAGACCACTCAGTTTCTCATCCTATCTGTGACTGCTGAGTAGAACAGAATTTTGGTGGGTTTTTTTTTAATGTGATTGGTTTTTGTCTTTGCTAATGTTAAACCAGTTTCCAAACATTAACAGTGAAACAAATAATTTTATTATTCTGCTACACAAGCCATGCACTAAAGTAATTTTCAAAATGCTTTGAAGTAAACTATGGTAACAAAATATTTGTCATCTCATGCTGTGAAAACCTTACAGGAAAGGCAAACATGATGAATTGTATTAGTGAAGGTTTTCTGTAATGAATGATTAACTGTTGATCTGCATAACAGCATCAGAAAGCGTAGTTCTGAGACTATCAGAGACACAGGAAAATGGGAATATGCAGTTCAAAAAAACCCAAAAATGAGCTTCTGAATATCAGTTATGCAGCATTTGCTCCTTAATTAATCTCCTTGATGAAATAACAAATCCTATCATATATCTCTTAAGCTTCATGCCAGCTAATCAGTTTTTACATGTTAGAGATTGACTGCAGTTTCTGGCTATTAACCAAGGAATTGAGCATACCCTGAAGGCTGCCATAAAAAAACAGAAACCTGCCAGAAACCTGATGTTTCTGCTTTCTAGCTCTCATTGGACTTTACCAAGATGTATGACAGGTTGAGCGCCTATTTTTATTTGCTGTCTGTCCAATACTATTCAGTCTTTTTGCTGGGAAGTCAGAGCAGGAAATGCTGACTTAACTAATACACTGTTTTGAAGAAATAATTGTTTAAATCAGTAATGGGGATGTTATTATCTTATTTGCTAATCACGGTTTTATCAAATCATGAGTGAAATTTTGGGTAAGTGCAGGGACACCTAAAGCATTTGGAGGAAAGGCTGTAATCATAAACAAAATTTCATTCACAATTCACAAAACTGAACTTAGGTGATATTCAGTAAGGCTCTTCTAAAAGCAGACAGGGAGCCCAGTCAGGAACTTCGTTTGGGGGAGCAGCAGGGTTGGCCACAGGGTGGAGACCTGATCCATGGATTGATTAGTTTAGATAGATTAGGAGTCTCAGAAGATGCTACCTTCGTTTGTGTTCACAAGTGAACTTGACTGCTTTTTTTTTTCCTCAAGCTCAGTTGCACAAAGATTTACTGTCCAGTGGTCTTAAAATATGATTTCTGCAACAGTTTTTGTTTCCATCCTGCCTGTTTTCTGCTGAAGAGCTGCCGCCAACCTGTGTGTGCAAAGGAGCAAAGAAACCATGGAGCTGGGCATTTCTAAAATACTTACTGGGTTCTTTTTTACAGTGCTTCTTCCTTGTTTTGTTCACTGACAGTTCTCATCACCTCTAGGAGATCCAAAACCTGCTTCTGAATGAAACCTGCTAGACTTTCCCAATAAAGTGATGCTGGGAAACACATTGTAGAAGTAACACTGTGTGTGTCAGTTGTGGTGCTGCACCACTGATACTTGGTACCTTCTGCAGTCCTGGTTTGAGAAGAAGTGGTTAAACACAGAGCAGAGTCAGAGAGTGCGCTATTCCTCTCCCCATTACCTCCAGAAGGCTGTTCGGTTAATGGTGGCTTTTTGAGGTCCTGTATGGAAAGATGTGTTGTTGGTCTGAGATGTCAGCAAGGAAGAGATGATTTTCCAGCCTTGTAAGTGTTGTTCATATGCTTAGGGACACTTTGGACATTCACCTGGAATTACCTTTGTGTTTCGATGTTCTTTGTCTGTGCTATTGTGAGAATGGTTTAGGTGTGCTCCCCTGGGGTGCCACTGAGGGCCCTCTGAAACTATTACAGCTATTACTTCCTGCCTCTACTGGGAAAATTTGCAGTCTCAGGAACTGCCAAGGAAATATTCTAAGTTCAAATGAGTAAGTTTTTTTGAGTTTTGGTTGGTTTTTTTTTTAATTACTAGTGAAAGCTTCCTGCACAGCATGTATACCGTGACATAGAACTGTTTAAAACAAATGCTGGGCTACTAGATACTCAGACTGGCTTAGGATGTCTGAGAAGTTGATGCTGAAATGAGAACTCCTTGAGGATGTAGCATGTTTTGGAACTCACTTGCCTTTGCTTAAAATCCAAAGGTCAAATGAGGTGGCTTCAGAGCTGCCAAGTCAGGTGTTTTTTCCCACAAAGGAAGTGTACTTCTAAGCGTACCTCTGTAATATATCAGTTTATGATTCTGGTAGCAAGGCACAAAAACACCCCTAGATAAGGCTGCCCACAAAACTCTTAAAACAGTTCATTGCTGTGTCTGCAGGTGCCCATTTTTGCTAGATATAGCAAAAAAAAACCCAAAACAACAAACCAGAAAAACCACATGGCACAATCTTTTACCATAATAGGACAGCAATGCTAGAATTGTGAATGCAAGTTCTTCTCAATAGCCATCTTAACATTCCTTCTGCTCAGCCATGTTTATTTTAGCAGTATTGCTTTCCTCATTCAAGCATGAAGCATAAACTGACAGCAGGGGTTTTTTTTGCAACAGGAAATATACACTGGAAACATCAGCTGTGTTGTAAAATTGCATTGGCTTTTGGGGATTTATAATACTCTCTCATAGTTAAAAGAAACATCTCTCTCTGTTTATAAAGAAATTCCAATGCCTTGTGCAAAGTTTAAGAATAAATCCTGCTGCCTTTTTGCTGTTTGTTGCTTGCTAGTCACAGGAGGAATTGGAGCAGACCTGTGTTTTCTGATTCAGTGCTGTTACAAGCATTTCTGTCACATTTCTCTCACAATATAATAGAGCATTTCAGAAGCAAACTTTGCGTACGCAGGAAGCCCATCAGGAATACTTTTGAAGTGGTATTTCTGTTGCAGTATTTCCAGACATTTCAACGAACTTTACAGCCCCTTTTTGTTGGTAATTCTGCAAACCAAGAGCAAAAGAAACTCCCTCCACAGAGTTTTTAATCTAAACTGACACAGAGCTGAGAAGTGGGAGAGAAAGAAGGCCAAAAGCAGTGAGGCTGTCTGCCAGAGGCCATGCAACTGATTAGCAGCTGTGGGTGTGCATTTGCGAGAAGGCTAGCCTCCCCCTTTGGCTTTGTTTTCTCCCAGCATATCTTCAAAAGAGCTAAAAGTAAACATCCCCATTTGTGTTCTTTTACTGAGTTTAAATTTCAGATCTACATTTGTCTGCATGGCCCTTTCCACTTATCTTCCCTGCTTTTGTTTGAGCAGTCTCCCTTTTTGTCTTTCTGTGCCAGAATAAAAAAATCATGCTGTATTGCTAAAAGAGGGAGAAAATTGTCAACATGGGAACAAAACAGGAAACCTGGCGATCAAAAGGGCAAAAGACAGATGGTGTGTCACCCAGTACGGTGTCTCAGAGCTGGGCTCCTCACAGCACATGATGACAAGGCCGGTGCAGTGGCAGCTGGGCGTGGAAGAGAAGCTGACCTCTTTTTTTTCCCGGGCATGTGCTGACAGTGCATTGGAGCGTCTGCTGAATTGATAAGACCGTGAACGGTCATGCCTGGCCTGGGATTAGGCTGGCCGTGCACATTCAGCCTGAGCACAGCTGACCCAGTAATTGAGCGGGCGCGTTACCGCCCTCAGAGGCGTCCCTTCAGAAGTGATAAAATATTCACCGGGTGATCTGCTCAGCAGCTGACAACAATTCTTAGGCCAAACTCTGTTTATCGACGTGGGTGTACATAGCTGTCTTGGCCAACACCCTCTGCAAGATGGCTCACCAAACTGCCTTCACTGAGTGGTCAGAGCTACAAAAGCTGCTACCAGAAAACAGGTTGCTGGGCTCCTGATGAACAAAATCCTGCAAAACCATGATGCAAATCATTGCATCGGATGAAAGCAACCTCCTCAGGGCAGATCTCAGTGGAAAATCCTGTCTCTATGAAATATTAAAATCAGTTCACTTCAATTAGATCACATGCTTGGTTTGAGGTTTTTGTTTTTGTGCTTTCTGAAACCACATCTGTATTTGCAGAAAGCGAGGAACAAAAACCAAAGGTGTTTTTGGTAGCAATACATGGGGTTTATAAACATTGTCCATGATGACATGAAGCCTGAATGGTAGGGATTGTCTCATCAAGAGTTCAGGTGTTCTGTACCTCTGGGTAACTGTGTGCAGATCCTTTGTCTCAGTGTTAATTTACTCTCTGCTATTCCCACTTTTGGGCCCTGGATATCTCTGGTAAATAGGTACTTTTACCTTTGCAGTCTCACAGAAGTTAACGACTTTATCATCTTTTCTCTTATTAAAACGCCTCTTCTCTTCCACAGGCACCAACCACCCTTTTCTCACAATGAGTCTGTGTGGTATAATCCATGTAAGCTAAGAGCTCTTTCTTGTTCTCTAATAAGCTGGCATTTTATAAATGAAGAAAACTTTTGCCTGACTTTTCCAGAAATATCAGTTGGCTTTATTAAGAAAACCAGCAAAACTCCCCATGTCTATGTTTTGTTGAAAACAGAATAAAGTATCAACTTTTGATACAAATGCACAGAGACACATTTGATCCTATATTTCAAAGAGCATCTGCATTTCAGCTGCCTTGTTTTCTCAGGGATGGTTGAGGTCCTGCTGCAGAGTGTCTAGGATTTGCTCCTCAGAGTGCTGGGCTAGCAGGGCAGCAGCACAGGGGTGCCATGGGACTGGTGGGAAGCCTGCCAGCCCCAACCTGTTCTCTGATCCCCCATCTTGTGATTACAGTCACAAGGCCACCTCTCTGAGGCTGGCTGCTCAGACCAACTCAGTTTCCAGTCAGAGTAATTTGTGAACAACTGCTCATTTATTGGAGCCTGGTGGGGTTGCTGTGTTTTCTTGTGTTATTGGACACTGCTAGGTTTAGGTAGTTTGCCTCTATTTTACTTTTGAAATAGGTGCAAAGGTTCCCAATAATTGGAAAGAAGAATTATGTTTGGCAACAAGTTTAGCAACCAGTGCTTTAACAACAGTCACGTATGTTGTATACCTGTTACAGTACAAATAGCATCGTTTCTGCATCTTTCTCCAAAAGTAACAGGAAGTCAAATGGGTGCTGATTTATTCATATATTTTATGCCGAGAACCTATTGAATAGTGATACAAAGGCATATATGTGAACTAGTACTTAGATGTATGTCTGTTCCTTCCTGTACTTGGTGATTCCATGTATTTTCAATTTTGTATCGTGATGATGAGTATCTGAGGAATATCAGGCATCGTTGGCTTCTGCGTTTGCAAACAGACTCACAACACCTTCATTATGAACACTGCCTGCTTCTCTCAGCAGCCTTGATGGCAGCTTGTGGTCTGTCCCCTTTCACACCACTCCAACCACTAAATAGTCTCTGATTCTTAAAAAAAAAAACCAAAAAAAACTATGTCTTACTTTCTCAGCAGTCTGAGTGCCCTCAGATACCCTGGCAGCTGGCCACGGAAGGAAGTTGAGGCCCAGTGTTGCAAGGGCTTCATAGGTGGTGTTCCCTCACCCTGCAGTTAGTGTCAGAGAGCTCTGCAGAAATGGTCTGAACTAGTATCACACTACAGAGGGAACTTTAAAACTCACCCTGAGCCTTTAAGAAGGACTTTGTGGAGTGGTCTGGTTGCAGGGTTGTGCTATACATAGCAGAAAACGTGCAAGTACTTAGGTAGGTGAGGTAGGTTGAAGCAGGACTCCAGCAAAGAATATCCACTGTTCACGCTGAATAAAGTTGCTTCTTTCTTAATCTGCATTTGAGGTTTGTATGGGTTGTTTGTACAGAGCAGATATGGATCTTTGCTTAAGTACCAGCCACCCAGCAGCCCACAAACTAGGAGCTTTGTCATTTAAGCATCAACAGCCACCCAAGCAGCAGTTGTCTGAGCAGTGTCCCACCGCTAGGCTCTCCACTAACAGGTGCTTTTGGTGAAAACTGAGGGAAAAAACAAAATGTGGGAAAAATAGCAGCTGGGATTAGGTCCAGGCTTTGCTGTGAAACTATACTTAAGTGAAGGCAAGCTGGGTGCTGTAAGGCTGACAGTAAGCAGGGCACTGAATGACTGAGATGTTGCAGTATGCAGGTGTATATATCCTGCCAGCAGGAATACGGATCTTAGCCACCAGACTGGATACACCCACTGCAAAAAAACCTTTCAGCATATCCCTTAGTGGCAGTTTTTAGAGGCCCTGTGGTTACGCTGAGGAATGTTGCATCTCTGTTCTTGCTATATCCTTGCTGTATCATCTCTCCTGGCCCCTTGGGAACAGGACCAATTTACCAGTGATCCTTTTGGTGTAAAACTAGTATTGTTAGCTTACTTAGACTGGCATCAAATTACACTTGGTCTTAGGCTTCCGATTTTAAAAATGCAACGGAGTTCCTCAATAAATTTGTGACATCAACATCTATTTGTGTTCCTATATAGAGACCCTGAGAGAGAGAGAATTACTATATATGTATATAATATATGTATAATATATATATATATGTGTGTGTATGTACACTGTGCACATTTTTTTCCACAGGAAAACTGATTTATTAATTTTCATAATCAGAGTGCACAATTGCATCATGCAGCAAAAAGTTTTTATTATTATCTAAGCTGTCTTCTTTTTTTCTGCTTCCTCTTCAGTCTTCCTCTTAAATCTCCAGGATTTAAGTGTTGTTTGTGTTCTGCTGTTGATAGTAGAGCTTTGGGAAGCACGTGATGAGGAACAGAATAAACAAGTACACGCTGTACTTGCTGATTCTGGGCACTTGTCACAGCTTTACAAAGTGCCAGATAAACACCTGCAGGAAGAGTGCTTTGATACCTGAAGCAGCACTGAAATCACATCCTCACCCCTGGGATAGCAATAACTAAGAGTAAATGCTCATCCTGAATAATTTTCTGTATGCTTTTTTTCAGCCTGCCTCTTCTTTATGAATAATAGAACACAGCTGTAAGTTAAAAAATAACTGTGGATTTTCTTGGCAGGAGTATTTTTAACTCCTCCCTATGTCCTAATGTAATTCATAGAGTGTTCTTAATAAAGTCTTGTACCAGCACAGCTGGAGGTGTGAATCAGTGGTGAAAATGAGAAAAGGGTACAGGAGCTGCTTACATCAAGGAGGTTGCCTGAAAAAACATTCATGTAATGAGACAGGAGGGTTATAAATGTGTCTAATACTCAAAGTGACCTAAAGCCCAGTTTTCACATCCTTATCACTTAATGTAATCACACATTTCTTTTAATTGCTAATTTTTGCTCTCATTGGTCAATGACTGCTAGTTTCACAGCAGATTTCTGATCTCCTTAGGCAGTGTTAAGTCTCAGATCTAGCACCAGAGCACCTACAGGATGGATGGCTGTACAAGCCTAGAAGTGTCAGAATCACAGAATCATTACGGTTGGAAGGACCTCTGGAGATCATCCAGTCCAACCCCACTTCCAAGGCACGGTCAGCTAGAGCAGGTTACACAGGAACCTGTCCAAATTGGTTTTGAATGTCTCCAAAGAGGAAGACTCCTGGACAGCCTGTTCCACTGCTCTGCCACCATTGTGTAAAGAAATTCTTCCTCATGCGAAGGTGGAATTTCCAGTGTTTTAGTTTATGGCCGTTGCTCCTCATCCTGTCACTGCTGGGCAGCACTGGAAAGAGTCTGGCACCATCCTCTCGACACCTGCCTTTCAGATATTTCTACGCATTCATGAGATCCCCTCTCAGTTTTCTCTTCACCAGATTAAACAGGCCCAGTTCCTGTAGTGCTTCCTCATCAGAGATGTTCCAGACCCCAAATCATCTTTGTGACCCTCTGCTGGACCCTCTCCAGGAGCTCCTTGTCTCTCTTTGGCTGAGGAGCCCAGAACTGAACACAGCACTCCAGGTATGGCCTCACCAGGGGGGCCAAATAGAGGCACAACTCCCTCAGCTTTGTGGCCATGCTCTTCCTGATGCACCCCAGGATACCACTGTCCCTTCTGGCCACAAGGGCACTGCCAGCTCATGGACAGTCTCTGATCCACCAGGAGTCCCAGGTCCTTCTCCACAGAGCTGCTCTGTAGGAGCAACCCCCGGCCTGTGCTGGCACTTGGGGCTGTTCCTCCCCAGGTGCAGGACCCGACACCTGCCCCTGTTGAACTCATTCAGTTTCTCTCTGCCCAACCCTCCAGCCTATCAGGGTCCCACGGAATGGCAGCAGAGCCTTCAGCTGGATCAGCTGTCCCCCCGTTTAGTGCCATCAGCAAACTTGCTGAGGGTGCATTCTATCCCTTCATCCGGGTCACTGATAAACAAGTTGAACAAGACTGGTCCCAGTATTGATCCCTGGAGAACTGGCTGCAGGCCTCCAGCCAGATCCTGCTCTGCTGATCACGACCCTCTGAGCTCTGCCATTCAGCCAGTTCCTGATCCACCTCACTGTCCATTCCTCTAACCCACATTTCCTGAGCTTACCTGCAAGTTAATGTTGTTACGGGAGACAGCATCAAAAGCCTTGCTGAAGTCAAGGCAGACAACATCCCCTGTTCTCCCCTCACTGACCCATCCTGCCACGCCACCACAGAGGTATATCGGATCGGTCAAGCATGAGTTCTCCTCAGTGAATCCATGCTGACTACTCCTAATGACCTTATTGTCTTCTACATGCCTGGGCATGACCTCCAGAATGAGCTGTTCTTTTTCAGGTGTGGAGGTGAGGCTGACTGGACATATTTTCCCAGGTCGTCCTTCTTGTCCTTGAAGATGGCAGTAACATTGGCTTTCCTTCAGTCACTGGGCACCTCTCTGGTTCTCCATGATTTTGGAGGCTGGCTTAGCAACATCTGCCAGCCCCCTTGGCACCCGTGGGTGCATCCAATCAGACTCCATGGATTTATGGGTGTTAAGTCTCTCTAGCTGATCTCTAACCCAACCTCTATGACCAGGGGGAAGTCTTTCTCCAGCCTTCCTCTCTTGCCTCCGAGGTCTGGGACTCCTGAGGGCTGGCCTCACCAGTAAAGACAAAGAAGGCACTCAGTAATTCTGCCATCCCCGTGTCTTCCATCACCAGGACACCCATCTGATTCAGCAGTGGCCCCACATTTTCCCTAATCTTCCTTTTGCTCCTGATGTACTTGTAGAAGCCCTTTCAGTTGCCTTTGGTATCCCTTGCCAGATTCAGTTCCAAGTGGGCCTTGGTCTTCCTTGTCTCATCCCTGCATCCCTCATACTCTGATAATGTTCCTATAGTCCTCCCACGGGGCCTGGCTCTTTTTCCACATCCCAGAAATTTCTTTCTAGAAAATCCCTGCTCATCCATGCAAATCTCCTGTCCCCTTTGCCTGATTTCCTGCTCATAGTACTATACTGGTCTTGAGCTTGGAGGAAGTGATGTTTGAATACTGACCAGTTCTCTTGGACCTCCTTATCTTCTAGAGCCATATCACAGGGTATCCTTCTAAGCACGTCTTTGAAGGGGTTGAAGGTGGCTCTCAGAAAGTTCACACAGGATCCTGACTCCCTAAGGCAAAAGCGCTAATGTGTACGCCTCCAACAGCAATAAGCAGATAGCTGTGGAGCCAACCAAGGATTGTTGATAGTAACAACCAACGATTGTTGGTAACACACACTGTGAGAAAGAACAGGGTGTGGCTGGTGATGGTGGCCATAGAGAAGTAGGGCAGCACTTTTCCAGGACAAACATCCTTGTTGTAGCTCTTGGAGATAAGGACAACACCGCATAAGCACAGAAATGAGACTGAGAAGGGGGCATGGACTATAGGGAGGGATGAAAACCACCCAAGATGCCTGAAGCCCTCTGACCCATTTCCAGAAAGGTCTGAAAGAACAGACTGTGCACGATGACTAATTTGCATAGAAAATGAGAAAGTTATCTCCACCGCAGGGGAAAAAAGTATCCTCACAAAGCCCAGGCACATGTGCATCCCCAGGTCCCTGGACTCCCCATCATCTGGATCCATGCTGGAGCCAGGGCTCTCTCTCTCTCTCTCTCTCTCTGTGTGTCTCTGTTGCCTTCCCTCTCCTCTTTAATTCACCTCTCTCTCTCTCTCTGTGTCTTTCACCCTCTCTCCCCTTGTACCCTATCCCTTTATCCAAACCCCACTGCCATGGGCTTATTCTAGGAGACCAGGGACTACCTTGTACCAATCTCTTGCCAAGTGTGGAATTTACCAGTGAAACTTTGTAAGTTTCTGCAAACCATCCGACTTTAGTTGTTCCATTTGACCACAAGAACCTACAAAACTTGGGTGTTCCCTTCCACTTGAGGACAGGACACCACAGTGACTGGGAATGGCAATATAACGTGTGAAAAAGGGCAAGCGTCAATCTGAAGTAAGAACCTTTCAAAGTAAGAGAAAATGGAGTATGACAGTGTCTTTGTACCCTCTTCTGTTGCAGAGGACAATGGATCAACAGAATAGGCATGATTTCGGTGTCATATCCATAGCAATGGTTTATTGGAATTTGTGCTGTTGAAAGTTGTGTGTAAATAACACACGATATCCCCTCTTCTTATGAGAAATCAAATACACTGGCAACGCTGCAGCCTTTTCAGCTCTACTAATTACCCAAAACATATATAATTCACAGCTTAAAAATACCATTTCAGACAGCATGAGACTTCTGTTCTTCTTAGGGCTGTCAAGATAAAAAAGCATCTGCAAGAAAGCCTCTGACAGAAAATCCAGATAATGGCATTGCAAATATTGATGTGGAAATCCTGTCGCAAACAATGCCATCCACATAATGGATGGAAAGCTTCAGATCAAATGACACAATACTGACACAATTCACTTCCTTTTGTTAATATTATATAAAATAAGTAGTTTCTGTTTGGAGATCAGGACTCTGTCTCTGCACTTGCCCTGCATAAATCAGAATTAAAGGATTTTTACACCTGCCAGCAAGGAGAAATTAAATCTCACTGTTTTGCTTGTTCCTGTAAAGTGGGACTTTCACAGAGAGATTGGTGGTAATTGCTAGAATCCGCCATTTTGAAAGGTAAGGCTTTTCTTGGAGACCAGAAACGGACAAGCAAGGTCTGACATGGAAAGCCTTAGCTGCTCTTCTGGTGTTTCTGTACACAAGCAAGGTATTCCTGCACATCATCTGGAGAGCCAAGTATAAGAGGAACTCTCTGGTGAATATTCTCAGGTTTCACATCCAACACTGCTTCGGTCCCTGTAGTTGCTATCCCACCTGCCTGCTCGATGATGAAAGCCATAGGGTTGCATTCATAGAGAAGTCGGAGCTAGAAAGAAAGAGGAAACACATGATTGCCTTTGGGGGAAATTATATTAAAGGACTTGCCAAAAGCTAGTTTTCCTTTTGTGATTTTGGAAAATTTTGTACCAAACTTCAGTTGCCCTAAGTAGCAATGTCTCTCAGTGAGGCCCTCCTTCCCTCTCTTCTTCTCACCTTCCCTAAAGCCTTCTGTTTAGAGAAGCAGTGCACTGACCCTACATCCAGGCATCACCACTATAATTTCCAAGCTGATGTGCAGCCCCAGTGAAGCTGTATTTTGTCAAAAATGTCAAAAGTGGGTGTCCAACAGACATCAGCAGGACAGTTAAGCCAGCTAAGCTAACAGTACTAGGAAAGAAAAGCCAAAATATCTTCTCATATGGAGCCTTTATGTGTTAACTCAGAGCTTGGGATAATCATGTTATGTTTAGTCAGGATATTTTGGAGTTTGAGACTTGATGCTCCCAGTTTCAAATTTCAGGATTTTATTGCTTCTCTTCAGAAATGTAGATAGATATTAGTGGCCTGAACTTATCCAGATAGTGGCTTCAGAAGGAGCTGCAGTTACTCATTAAAAGCAAATTTTCCCTTTTGGCTTGGACCCTGACATCTGTTTACACTTTTTTAAAATGTTACCTCTTGGGGTGAGTGTGTTCTGGTGGAATGCAAACTTATTTAGAACATATACCAAAAGTTGCTGTGTTTAAATGAACACTGATGATAGCTGATCAGTTCTGAGCAGACATTATTTCTGTAGGTTTATCTATGAAGTGCTCACGTACAACAACATCAGCACATATTTTGTTTAACGGAGTCCTCATGTGTGCAAAAGAGAGAATGTTTTCTGGGGGAAAGGAAGTGTGACAGAATGCAGCTGTATATAGAGACAGAGAAATGGCTTACCCATCATGCCTTTAGCACACTAATAAAACCATGATACACCACAAACTTAAAAAGCACCATATTACCTCCTTTCTTATCTTTAAAGCCCACTGAAGTGCTACTTCTGGTACAAGAACTCCATCTCATAGGCAACATAGGACCAATATCTTTCACTCTTCTTCCTATTGCTTGGCCCAGTTCTGGAGGATCATGAGCCAGCAAACAGCAGTGGTATCACCATGGAACCACCTTCCAAGTTTCTTGTTGCTAAGCTGTGACTGTGCAACTTGAGGAAAGAAGTTTTCCTTCAGGTAGCAGTGCAATTGCACTCAGGGATCTTCAGATGGGCTCTGCCTTCAGATAGATTTAACATTTTTCACTGAATAGAGAACTATGAGCCTTAAGTTTATAAAAAATATTATTCAAAATATATAATTTGAAAAGAGGATTTACTTGTGGGCTGGTCCTGTAGTATTTATTGAGCATTTAGTTTTCTTTCTTTAACTTAAAGAAGGAGCTGTATATGTCAGGGCCTACATGCATGTCATTTGCATTTGCTCTAAAGACTTTTGATCAATTCCAGTGACATTTGATTCCTTTCAGCTCTCTAACCGAGTGCATAGACTGTCTTTCAGGGGACAGATCATCAGGGCACTTGCCACAAGAACATTATTTCTCCAGCAAGAAAAGATATATGTGGAAACAACTATATATGCCCACACTCTGAGAAGGAAAGAAAATTTTTATTTGTAATGATAGCATGTTTTGCTTCTTCCATTACTCTCTTTACTATGGCAGTGCAAGCCAGAGCAATCCAATAATAAACGTGGGCTAACTCCTGTGGAAACCTGTATTTCTATAAAGTTATGTAAGTACTTTATTCCTTTGTTCTTCTGTCCTGTTTCTCATTCTCTCTTTTCAACAGTGGTTTAATATGGATTTCAAAACAAAAAGTTTAATTTGAAGAGGCCAGTCAGCACACCCACTTCTTTCACACACAGCAAATTCCTTTTTGGTCTCTTTCTCTCATGTACAAACAGATCCACGTCATTTAGTGAGCATTTTTTGGGGTGGTGTTTTTGGGTTTTTTTCCCTGAGATGCTGATTCAAAAATTTAAATAATTTTTGCCTGGACAAACATGCAGACATTTTCGATTGTATATGTTGAAGAGAATTCTTTTCCTGTTTTTCCTTTGAAGACCATTTGGATCTGCTAGTATTTTGGTAAATACAGCCTCACCGATGGAACAAGTAGTCTTCTCTCCCTAAAGACTGTAGACATCAGGATATTCTGACACCAGTGTGGGAGATGGGGCAGATTCCTCCACATACCAGGCATGGATGCAAAAGCATTTGAATAGAAGGTTTTAAGTATGGTGTAGATCAGAAAAGGATGTGGTGTTGGAGTCAGAGCACCATGTCCAATCTATTATGTACTGAGCCAGTAATTATGTACTTGAGCCAATAATTTCCTAAGGATGTCCTGCAGGTTACTGTTGGTCCACAGATCAGTTGTGTGACTAGATCTCTTAAAACATATTTGTTTAGAAAGTTGATAATAAGGGTATCTGATGCTGCAGGAGAGAAGTTGAGCTTGACAGTGGTCAGTTTCAAAGACTGACTGCATTGCACTGCACTGCACTGCATTGTCATGGTGCGTTTTGTACAGGTGTCCAAATGAGAAGTCATATTTTCCCAAAATACTTATCTCAGCATGCATGAAGCCCACCTTCCACTGTAATCACCTCTTCTGATCAGGTAGCAGAAGCCTGAGTTTGCAGAGCTGGTGATATAAGCTCATTGCCCTTTGGAAACATAAGGCAGGAAAACTTATTTTTCTAGCACTGGACAAAACCCTTTCTGGGGCTCAGCGTATCCCACCAGCTGGTGGGATAACTCTAACTGTCAGTTTAAAGTGCAGAGGTCTTCCTTAGGTCCATGTTGTATCCAGCTATGCACAGATGTCTCAATGGGTTTCTATGGTACTGAAATATTATCTTTAGAAAAAGTAATTAAGTCCTTGGTTGCAGTGAAAACTGCTTGAGTAGTTTGTAATATAAAAGCACACAGGAGGATTTCTGGCCTAAATTGGCAATTGCCTAAATTTTTCTCCTAAATTTGATTGCACCATCATTTTCATTAATAATTTTTTCCACAGTAGAAAATTATTATTTGTTATTTATCTAAACTACTGCTCTGGTAATACCAGAGGTATTAGCTTGGGTAAGCTCACCAGAAAGGAATTCAGTGACATACCTTTCCTTTTGGACTCTTCTGATTAGCAGGATACATGAAAATCCCACCATACATCAAGGTACGGTGAACATCAGCTACCATGGACCCCACATACCTGGCACCGTATGGGGAACTGCCATCCTGAAAAACATAGAATAAAGCATTATATTTACCAGGCTAGATAGATACTAGCATGGCAAAATGTAATTTTGCTATGAAACAGGAATCAAAGCTGCTTAAATCAATGGCTGCTTATGGATACTGCAAATACCGAAATCAGTCCTAAGCTTAGCCTTTTGAAAGATGTGATAGTCTACAGGGTTCAAAAATAAGTGTTTTAAACAGCTGCATTCACAGTATGCAAACCAGAGTGCCTATAATCTGAGTGCACAGTTTGGAATTAAACCCCAGTCTCTGAAAAGCCAAGGGACCAAAAACTTCTTCACCTTATCAGAACAAGGAGCGCATTTGATTTTTGATCTTTCACTGGTTCCTAAGCCAGAGCATGAGGAGGGATGTCACCCCACTACATGTCCAGATGGTTCCAAGAGGACTCCATCTTTTACCTTTTAGCTTATTTGTCAAGTGGTGAAATCAGTCATAGCATTCATTCTGCAGCTTAATTTGGGAGATAGGGATTTATTAATAAATGTAATTCTCCTTGCTCTCAGCTTAGAAATTGATGTTATTGAAGGACAGGTCATTTTAGCAAGAGAAATCAAGGAAGTATTTGTATCAGTCTCAGGTCTGCTGGCCATAAAAATGGTTAGATAGGAAATATAGAAGACAAGCAAGGTGTCTTGAACAAATAGAAGTACATACCAAATAAGCTCTGCTCAGGAAATGGAATGACATGTCCCCATTCTTTTATGAATGGGAGATACAAAATACAGATGTAAACTGAAGGAAAGCTTCTTCAGAGAAGAATTCTGCGGGTCTTTTCATATCTCTCATTCTGTCTTCAATAAAGCCAAGGAGGAATTTTCATCTTCCTGGAATATTACTAGAGACTAAACTTCGTGCACATTTAATACACATATATGTTTTTGTATTACAGTGCTAAAAGTCTGAAATTATCTCAGCATGTTTTTTTCCATTTGGATCAGTTTTCTAATGAAAGATCTTAGCACTTTCTACAAAGCTCATCCTGTACTGATACTAGATCCAAAAAAAATACATAGAGAACTTGTTCAGCAATGCCAGCTCCAGGACCTTCAGACACCACAAGTTAGTCATCTTTCCCAGCAAAATCATAAGGTTGGCTGTGGGGAAAAATCCACAATTGAAGAGAAAATAAAGAAAAACAAAATTTTATTTTGACATCACTTTTTCAAATCGTTCAATGCAACTGTGAAGTTTTGATTATTACTCTCTTTTAAAATGGGAAAAGATTCTCATGAAATTCCACATTATAAAGGAACAGAACTCTAGGAAGTTAAGTCCTATGCCACTAAAGGTAAGACTTGAATATTTGATATAGCTGATAATAAAATTGAAAAGAGTCCTATTCCAGGCTATGTAATAACCCTTGTTCAACTGTTCATGTTGGTTTTCATGACTCTTGTTGTACGCATTAGGAGAACTATCAAAAATTCAGAAGAAAATGATGCAATCTATGAAAGACGTGATGGATAAGACACAGCCTAGAGCTTTTACATTTAGTCATGTTTAAATCTGGTCCTACAGATTGTAGGCACAAGTGAACAAACCCTTTAAGTATTTGCTCCCTTGTTTTTAATGGCTTATGCTCAAATAATTGCATGTTTAGGCTTCAAATGATAGCTTCTCCATCTCACAGCTGTTTGTACCTGTGACTTTGCAATAGTAAAAATCTGACACCAGAAAAAACCAAGCACCTTAAGAGGTATTAGAGACAAAGGCGAGTTTTCAGCTAACATCTGGGAAAGATATGATTATAATCTCAAATTACCTTTAAAAATACAATCAAAGGAAGAACTTTCTTTGTGGTTTCAAAAGGCAATGAACAGAGTCTTAAGAAAAGTTTGTTGAACACTAAGAAAAGCCATAATGTATCAACAAGTAGCCCCTGAGCCAGACTGCTAAGGATGGTTTCTAGGACGTTATCAAATAAGGTTTCTGCAAACCACAGGTATAAAATGTACTGACCATGAGCTGCACAGCTGAGCCACCTGTGTACACATCATCTGACAGGTTTGGAATGTGCTAGGTTTCCTATTCCCATGCAGATTATTTACATAATTTGTGTGTACATGGACAGTGTTATGTGAAGGATGCTTTGTGGGTTCCCTTCCAACTCAGGGTATTCTAAGCTGATGAGATGCCACTGACAATTTTAGTTGATTCTTACCCAGACAGATACTCACCTGCTACAGACATAGTGCTGAGACTCTGCTGAGAAAAATACAAAAGATAAATTCCTCCATTCTGATAAGATTATCACTAGAACCACATACTGAAATAAAATTTTTACTTCCTTTAGCATACAGCTGTCTGCATGGGAAGAATAAATATTCCTTTTAGTTAGTGAAATGTTATTTCTTGTTTCTCCAGTTTTGTTGCTCATGCATTTTTTTTACAGATGAGAGGCATTGTATGCATGTTGGCATATTGCCCAGGCTTTCTTCTCCAACAGCATAACAGAACATGAATGCTAGACAGGTACATCCCACGTTCTTGGTAATGCCAAGCTCTGTGTTTGTTCAATAAGCACTTCTTATGGTTCCGTTGATGCCAATGAAAGAGTTGGAGAACCTTCACGTTCCCTTGGTCAGCATCCATGGTGTTTGAGTAAACAGGTGGCTGCTCTTCATTTTACCCCTTCTGCTGCTTTTTTTTTTTGGCTTGATGCAAGTGAACAAAAATTATTCATAACAGATAGGTCCTGTGATTTTTTTTTTTCACGTTCTGATAGAAGTCAATTTTTCATTTCTTTATTCTGCTGTTTCTGACAGCCCTGTTCTTCCACAGCAGAACAAGACCAGGTTTTTCTTATATAAATATGATGACTGGGGGAGGCAAGAAATCTTTTCTACAGACTACAACAGCAACACCCTTCATCCCTTACTCTACATACAGACGTGGAGACAAAAGTATAATGGTTTTACTAGCTTTTTTGTGTCACTCAGACACACTTTGGCTAGTTGACAGAAGAATGCTTCATAGTGAAATGTGCTGTTAATGACAAGTTTTTAATGATATTGCTGAGACAAATCCTTAACCAAGGAGTCTCAGTTGCATAGCTCTCATCATCAGCAAGCGGTGATGAGACTCAGCTTCTCTTGTGCCTGACTATAGGCAGCAAAGATAAAAATAGGTGTCATAGCAAAATGTGATAATGTCCACAGGGTGTTTCCAAATTCTGCCATGGGTGAATTTGGAAATTCACTGAATCTACCAGTGCCAGAGAGAAGCAAGGGCTTTGCAGCCATTATGGGAGGAACAACCCATTTTGGAGAGGAGTTACAGTAAAATCTGTGCAGAGACAGTTTCTGGCCCAGCAGCACCCATTAAGCATTGCAGACTGGAGTAAACATGTTGCATTGCAGGCAAATTTGCACAGAAACTTGCTCTTCAAACTGGTTAAGCAGCAGCATGATTTTCTCATGCTTAATAAAAAGTTAGCTTTACTCTCATACCAGGAGAGATGTGGTTAGACATATATTACTCACTTCATGATAATACTAGGAGACTTAGGTCTGGCCTGCAGAACATCAGCATTTTTCTAGTGCTTTTCATTCAGAACTGATGCCTTAGGTGAACAGTGAGGTTCAATGTGGCTTTGTAGTCCAAACTGGGACACTGATGTTAGATAGGAAGGAGAAATCTCTCTTCTACTCATAAATATTTGATTTTTAGTGCTTTGTTGCTGATGACAATGATACAGGACATAGGACATGTTGTGGACAATATTCTACTTTTGTTTGCCTGTTTTATTTTTAACTTTTCAGTTTTTCGTGGCAATGTCAGAGAATCATCTGAACAGCATGTTGACCAAGAGCCACAGAAAGGAGTTAATAGATGTAAGATCAAAGGAAGAAAAACGCAAAAAAGTGACAAATAGCTAAAATTGATGCCTGGTCTCTTGGCTTCTAGCAGCCAGATGAATATAGGGTGGATGATCTGCCTGAATAAGAAGGTGTTCCCTGATGCCCACGTCAGTTCCTCCTCAAGTCACAGGCAGGGGATATCCAGCAGACACCCTCACTATCCTTCTGCATGCTGGAGACAAGGGGACAAAGACCAAAGCCATGAAAAGATCCACCTGGCTCCTGCAGGGAAAGTAGGAGCATCACCAATGTGGCTGTAACTGGATTAGGTTTACTGGATTAGATGAGGCCACAAAGTGTGTTTCAACAGGAACGGTAACACCTTTTCTCTCTAGTTCTCCCCACAATGCAAATATAATGTCCTTTCCAAATCAAGGAACTGAGTTATGTTGTTTCCAAAAAGCAGGTTCCTAACAAGTTGCAGATGGGCAGGGCACTTCCTTGTGCTTCGTGGCCATAAAATTTGTGCCTCAGCCCATGTCATGCAGACAACTGTACATCTCAGAGCAGCAAAAAATGTGCTTGTTCAGTAGAACTGAGGAGATTTCCCCTGCCCCAAATGACCCATGCACTTCTGTGCTGCTTGCTTTAAAGCAACAAAAACATCTGCCAACTTCTGTTTTATTAGACCAACAATTTCAATAGGTTTTCATCAAATGATGCACAGATTTGAGATGAAATAGTGTTTGCAAAGGAGTTTTTTCCAGTATGTCCTAACTTAAAGATTTAGTGAGTCACATGGTACAGCTGTCCTCACTGATTCTGTGCTGAAATACTTCTGTCTGGTCTTCCCACTGAGTTTGAAATCTCCTCAGTCTTTTCCTAGTTGCCTGGGGTTGATGCATTTGTTTAAGAGTTTTACTTTAAACAAAACTTTGGTGCTTTGCAAAACCACAAATTAATAAATCCAGTCTTAGTGCATTATACTGAATACATAGCCCTATATAACATGAGCAGAATGAGAAGCACAGATGTCCTTCCCTTTCCCAGCTGGATTAGGTTTCAGGAAGTATGAAAGTTGTGTCGTAGGCTTCTGCTTCTCTCACAGCTGAACTGAACGCAGACTTTGAAGTCTCAAAATAACCTCAAATATTCAAAGTTAATATGTTTAGAATGCTGTGATGTGACACACTCTGTAGCTACAATCTGGGTAATATGAAAAAGAGGGTTTGATATTCAGTCAGTAGTCTTGCAGCTACAGCTGATGTAGTAAATCCAGATTTTTTAGCTCAGAAGGAGGAGCTTATCTCACAGGACTATAGTTTAAATGTTTACTCATGATATTTCTTTTGTACAGCACCCTGAGGTTTTTAATGAATCCATTATTTAACATGAACCATATTACAAGTATTCTTGACAAGTAATACCTTAAACATAATCTGATTTTTTTAATAGGAAGAGCTTTTAAACCAGTTTCCTGACCAAATTAAGTCCTGAGTTGATCCACATCACCATATTTCATTATGAATTACTCTTAACATAGCTTCCAGCTTTCCACATTGAGAGCTTGTGTTCTGTCTTCCTAGCATTGATAAGAGGCCATACAAAACTGTATTTGTCCAAGGAAGTTCATCAGACATGGGATGTCTCTCTTTTAACAACCAAATATAGTGAAATTTTGCCTCACACCATGTGTTTAGGTTTTCTCCCAGCCTATAGGTTGGTTCATGCTCCATATGATGCAAGTAGACCATGCAAGAATGATACTACATTTTTCTGATGCAAGCAGGTACAGGAAGGAGAAGGTGATGCCACCCAGATTCCTGCAAACACCTTCTGAGCAGCACATGGAATCTAGCCCTAAATGCCCAGCTAAAATGCACAGATGACTGAACTGCATATTCAGATAAAGCTAGAAAACAAGGCTATCCCCAAATTTGGTGTGCACAGTTCCAGAGCTTTGCTGAAAGATCTGGTTCTTCAGCACATTTCCCTTCACACAAAAAATATATGATTTTATTTACCAAAGTCTAAGTTCTAAAAGATGTCAGGATGCCAAATAAAAAGCTCCATTAGATGCATATCCAAAATGGACCTGGTGGTATGAAAGGGTTACATGGGTCTGAACTCAGGAAGACCTTAAAATCCTTTTCCATCAGCCAGGACTGCATGGAATGCAGTGCTTGCCAGTGCACAGTACATTGGGTACAGTGCTAATATTTTCTTACCTCAGGGAATTTTTTCTTTTGCAAATATTCTGTCATTGCAGGATCAAAATACTTTGCATAACCTTCATTGAGACTGTATACCTTCCCCTTCTTCTTGATTTTAACATCTCTGTCCACCAAAATAAATTCACCAAGACCCTGCAGGACAGGATAAATGAGATATTAGCAAGCAGCTGAAAATTCTGTTGACTTTCTGTAACAGTTGTCACATTAGACATGGCAGAAATGTTAGCACAGCTTGATCCTTTCAGCATCAGTCTGGTCTATAACCTCACAGTATTTCAAAAAGAGAAGAAAGCAGAAAATTCGCATTAAATTAACGAAAGCTTGTCACATTGGTACTATAAACAAAACTGAATTGGAATAGAGTATCAAAAGAACACCAATCAGCCCTGAAAGCAGATGGATCATGAATCTCTGTCCACAAATCATAAGGCTGCAAATTAAGAAATGACACTGTCTACTGATTTTTGAACTCTTCTTGCCCCTCTTGTCTAAATAGCTTAAAGTGAATGTGGTCAGCTACCCTCATGTGTTGCTGTCTGCAGTTTGATTTCAATTTCCACCTTCTCTTTCTCCGTGAAACTGTGAACCAAAGAACTGTGAACCAAAGCAGTTCATCTCCCAGTTCTTTCCACTAGGAATGAGACTACTTACAAAGGTTACAAGTGGTTGTGGTAATAATTCATCCTTTTATTAAAAAAAAACCCAAAAAACAACAACAGAAGAAAAAAACCTCCTATGTAATGCCCACATCTAATTCTGGTTTTACAAATGAATGCTCTTCCTGCATTCCCACAGTAACGCTCATTGTGTTCCTGGGCACTGAAGACTGGCAGATGTTCAGTTGTACAGGCATTGTTGCACTTTTGCAAATTTTTGGGTATGCACCGTAGGTGACAGCCATACAACTGTACTGCACTCAGGAAATGAAACATCACTGGGCATGAGCTACCAAAAAAATGCCTCAGGCTAAACAGTGAACATGCTGATGTTCTTTTTCAGATAGAAAAATAAAGACTAAAATAAACACAGATTCCTTTAAGTGAAGACAAAGACACTGTACAGATTACATTTTCTGAAGTGTTGGTTTGAATGAAGAGAGTTTCAAACACTCAATTGAGAATTTAACCTAATTTCTCTTCTATTGAGTAGAAAAAAACCAAGCCAGTATTGCAATCAACATGCTCACGTATTATTAAATGTAAAGAGAAGTTGGGATGGTCCAGGACATGAAAAAAAGAATTTCATAAAGTGGATAGATTACAGAGACAAGAATTAACAAAAACAAGTAAAACAAGCACAGAAAGCTCTAAAAGTTAATGTCAATGTGATTAACACCATGACTGTACCGGATCGAGCATGAAGCAGTCCACTCCTTGCCCTGTGGAGAGGGCAACCAGCGTAGCACTACCATACAGGGCATAGCCTGCAGCAACAATATTGCGTCCGGGCTGCAAAGCATCCTTTTCAGAGGGCTCATCATCTGTTTCCTGAGGAAATATTACCATTGGACCAAAGGTTAAATTCTGATAATGAACAGTAAAAACAACACTTCAGTAATAATGTGTGACAGATTTCCTTTTTCTGTCTGTGCAGGCCTTTGAAACAACCAAAACAGAGACTGTTCCCACTCATTAAGGTTAAGTTTGGTACTGGTACATGTACATGCTGCGACAGGATGTCAAGGGTTTGTTATTTTATACATGTCACGCAACCAGTATGATGCCTGCCACAAAGCTGATCCCTTAGCGTTACAGCCCAGGCTATTAATTCAGAATCATCAGAAATCTGAGACAGAGCAGAGGTACTAATTTTCTGTAAATGTAACATAACCTACCATGCTGACACCTCTCAGAGGGGAATAACTGAGGGATAAATGCTGTAGCTGATATTACAGACAAAACGCTTCCACAGTACAGGATAAAAGGGTATATGGCGCAGCGTGATGGAACTGAGCTTGTGCATTGGTCTCTGCTAGTGAAGAGACGCATAACTGAAGGGATATAAGTGTTCATATATTATATACATGTTCATCATATTATATACCAAATAACAAATGCATTTGATTACGTGAAGTGTGCGTGTGTGCAGGTATGCACATGTAACTCTACATAGAACATTCAGGTGGCGTTTTACTTCCTGCTTTTAATCCATTTCTGACACTCGTACTTTGATTTGGCACTTTGGTTATCATGGAACAACAGTAGCCCAAGCAGACATGGCACAAATATTTCCAGCCAGCCCAAGGGGTGTGCCTCAGCCACGGCTTGCAAGAGTTTGTCTGGTGGGGCAAGGAAGGAGGACAGCCAACACTACTTGGGAAGGCTGATTCCAGCCTTCACCTCCTGCAACTACAAAATGGGGAGGGGTTGCTTGATATCAATGTTTATTTAAAAGTTCACCAGTCGTGGTGGGTCTTGTGTGGATGTTTTGGTGGTGGCCCATGAGGAATTGAAATGAGTAACTCCCCTTTCTTCAGTCCATGGCTTAATATTTTGTTGTTCCAAACTCAGACAGTTCCTCAGTGATTGCATGGGCTTATTTAGATTGGGTAGCAGCTAAATAGAAAGAGCAGGTCTAGCCCTGAATATCTGGTTAAAAAAATATAAAAATGCATTTTCTACACTGTCTTGTGTAGAAAATAAAGTATTTGCCCATCAGGGTTCTAGCAAGGTGATCCCATTCATTGTTGTATGCCAACACGCTGAGGAAAACTGAGATGTGGGACACCAAAACAACACCTTTCTTGGTACATGAAGACAGTAATTTCACATCAAAAAGTTTTTATTTTCAGCTGAAAGACTTTGTTACTTTTGTTACTTCGCTTACTGTTTTTAAATGTATTTTGCTCAAAATCTTTTTATTATTATTTTGCCAAGTTCTTCTGTGGAAATAAAAAATCCAGTTGACAACCACCTCTTTATGGGAGCTGAAATATGGCATGTACAAATATATGTGGTACTCAGTCCCCTGAAATTATGTCAAGCTGCTTATTCTGAGAGGTTATAATGCAGATAATGAAGGAAGACTACTTTAAACTTTTGATTGTATATCTCAGAGCTTTGAATATTGACTAACAGTAGCCAATACTTTGCGAAACAATCCTTACAATACCAACTATTATGGGCTACATAGCATCATCTCTTTCAAAATTATATCCCTGTGGCACATACATCTCACCATCAAAATCAATGGTTGTCTATAGCAGACTAATTATTTGCAACATCAAATGCAGAATTAAACATGTATTTACACAGTTTCAAACATGTTATAGTTGTCATAGCTTTTTGTGTGCTCTTCTCATTAAAGAAAAAATAATTTTGTATAAATAGAGCAAAGTGGTTTGTTTTCTAGAGTACAGTGTATACACAATATATGTAACTTCTGGTTACATATGATGTTGTTTTAAAATATACTTTTTTCTGAGATGAGCTTTTCAGGCCTATTTCTTGAAATGCATTTTCTATGTTAATATGGCTGAGAAACTATAGATTTGTTGACTTTTCTGAAAAAAACAGAGGAACTCCTCCCTCAAGGTATAGGCAGTTGGGCTGAATTCACATGTTTTTTCATCCTTCTTCACAACTGTGTTTCCAAGAGCTAGCTTCCAAACAGAAGGAGAAAAGCTCAGTTTGAAACAAACATTTTGCAGAGCTAGTTAGAATGTGAAAAAGCTACAGATCAGCTGATACTTCAATGTTAGGACTGCAGGAGTGTTGTCCTGCCAAGTACCCTGTACTATTAAACAAACCAGGGAATTAAGCTGGCCAGTACACTCTGACAATTGCTACTTTCTCTTCTTTCTGGTGCACAGATGGATTTCCTGTCCATTATATTTTGACTATGATGGTGGTAGTGAAATTCCTTTAGAGGTCTTTATGCAAAGCAATAATATAGGCAGATGGACTGCAAATAATGAATCTTAGCGACTCTGTCACTATAACTCATTATTGGTGTGAAGCAGATGAAACAAGCGCTGCAGAGTTTGCCTATAGGGGTACCCTCAGGTGATAATCTGAGTTCGAAATTTTTGATGTGCGTGATTTGCCTGACATCACATGAGGGAATTCTCGTCAGCACTGGAAGCAGCACTAAAATGGCTTGATTTCCAGGTCTCCATTTGTATCATGTGTTTCATGAGTATCCTTTGTGTTTATACTGAACTCTTACACCTTCTCTGTGAGGGACCATGTGAGGGGAATTACATTGTCCTCATGACAATGAAGGGTAGCAAATAAAGCACATCAGAGGCATTGGGCAAAGTCACAAATTAAAACCAGAGTGAAACAAAGCAAGATAGTTTCATAGCATATTTGTGCAGTATGAATGAAGAGTTATAGATTCAGCTCACTGGCATGAAAACCTGGGAAGAACCCAAGCAAAAAATACTTATTGTCACCACATCCTGACGCTTTGGAAACTGAGAGCCGCTCAGTGGCAGCAGCTGTTGAGGTCCAATCCCCTGCTGATTCTGCAAGGCCTCTCCCTCAGCACCACTTTTCTGGTGTTTCAGATTTTCGACAGCACCACTCTTGTTTCACAAAGCAGAGGCCGGGTGGAAAATTAAATAAACCTGAGACAGCATTCATTTCCTCATGACTTTCACTAAGAAACTGATACAGTGCTTTTCTGACGCGAGGAAATGTCCCTCCCACCACGGTGGAGGCTTTGGATTGGGAGCCATCAGACAACTGTTTTCAGGATTGAAATGTATTGTCCAAGTCTGGCCTTTGTATAAGAGTGCTTATTATCTGGTTTGGGTTTTTTTCTAAAATAAGCCAAATGTTTCTGCTCTGAAGTGTGTGCCTTTGGAAATGAAGTTAAGGTGAGACATGGTGAGAAAATCAGTCATGCACTCATCTCAGAACTGGTAGGGGCTATTGATCCTTTGGAATGACAACTGCTCTACCTTTTCAAAAATGTAATTAATGAACCTTAAATGGTCTGCAATTATGTTTTCTTTCTTAAGTGATATTTTTCCACTGGAATAAACATCTCACTTTTATTCTTTCACACTACCCTTTAGTAACAATCAATAAAGCACGTATTATTTAATAATTTCAAAGGATTTGAAGTTAGTAGTGTTTAAAGGGAATAGTGTTGCTCTGGTATTGTGCTGTCTGAGAGGAAGGTATATGAATTAACATGTACTTTGTGATTAGCATTTTAATGGAAAGTGCTATTTAAGTGAAAGACTGTAAATTCAACATTGTTTCTAACTTTCCAGAGAAAAATGAAAATTTTTTTGTACAATTGATCTTTTAATTGACAAACGCTGCTTCATTCCAACAGCAGCATTTTCATTTGGATCTGAACTATTTGTACAAATCAATGTCATTTCCTTTTTATGAAGCACTGAAAGGTATCTAAACACATGGAAACTGGCAAATTAGAAACAGTGCTTATAACAAATAAGTTAATATACAATACAGCAACTGTGAAAAATTATTTGAAATGTTGAGCATTTGGAAATTTGGAAAACGTTCTTATTCTGAAGCAGAATCCTGTGCAGTCCATAATCTTCACACACATTATAGTTAAGTAAAAGATGGCAGAGAAATCTAACTGGTATTTCAACCTTCTAAGCTATATTAATCACACTGAGCACTTGCCTTTATAGTTACATAGGTAACTGTAAGTTAACTTAACACAGAGTAAGTTAACACAGCATTTCTAAGGAGAAAGATAATATTTAGTATTTGTAAGATGGTTCTTACCACCTTTAAGAATATGGGACAATGCAGGTATTGCCTACTGCAAATATTGGGAGCTGCTGTTGTCATTTGGGGTATCTTTGGAGAGATAAATGAAAAGGGTGGCGGTCCCTTTGCTTAACAAAAGAGCACATTTCATGGATTTCATCAACACAGATAAGCTCTTTTCCCTGCAAAAAGCAAGACACTGTATAGTACTGGACGTAGTCCCAGGGACACTTTTCCCAAAATCATACTCAGGCACCATGTCAGTGTTGTCTGGCCTGTACTACATCTGAGGTGTGGGTTTGCACTAACCATTAACAGTGTGGACAGCCAAATTCCAGGACATGGCTTGTGCCACGACTGTCTTGAGATTGTGCCATAAATATTTGATGCACTAGTAGATTAATATTCTCAACAGTGGTGACTATTGTATTATCTACAAGAAATGTAAAAGCCAAGGACTAGCCAGCTGAAAATTATGAGCTGAAAGGTGAGAGACACTTTAAAAACATATCTTCATCTGCTTGAAGTGTATCATCTGAGTCTGCAAAGACTTCTTTGAAGTCACAAGTACTGTAATCTGTTATTTCACAATAGCAATGGCTGAGGGTCTCCCACAGTCATATGACCGTGAGCTCAGGCTTTGGAAAAAACACCAACTGCTGGGAGATTAGCAAACAAATCACAAGACCTGGCATGACTGTAATTAGCATTTGTAATTGGCTGCGTAGTTGCTGTTCTGTGCAGGCCCATGGGAGCAGACATGCCGCCGACGAACGTAGGTGATTGCTTCCTTCAGCCTCCATCGCTAACCACGCTTAGGAACCCCCGCCCGCGACAGGCACAGCTGCCGGCGCTGCGAGGCCACCGCGCTGCTGGCCACGGCACGGCCCAGGGCTGCCGGACCCCGCAGCGCGTGTCCAGGAGGACAAATACTGCGATTCGTCGGCACCGTAACACTGAGTCAAGCATCCCTGAAGGAGCTAACCGGCTGCCCTGGGGGTGAGATGGTAGTAGTTAAGTGCCTTTGTATGCGGAGGAGGGAGTGCCGCCACCTAACAATTCCATGGGGCTGGGTGTCCCTTTCCTGTGAATTCAGGCAGCATTTCAGCACACGTGAATACCAAGTGTTCGTCTACTCTTTCTAGGGCTCCGTTTTCCCCAGAGACACCTAATGGACCTAGGAAAGAAACTGGGCAAGGTGATGCACCCAAGACATTTTCCTTTCGCCAAGTGAATCGTGCCATGTGTGATTTGCCCATCCTCTTACCTTTTTGTAGACAGCGAATATCGTTCCTATTGGTGCCAAGCAGTCTATATTGGACGAACCATCAAGGGGGTCAAAGCAGACCACATATTTACCCTAAAACAGAAGTGGCAAGGGAAGCATTAAATAGTATGTTGTTTTGCATTATTATTTCCTTTTACTTGAAAAACCCCATGTTTTTATGTCTGCATTTAGCCCTCCAAGCATGCCTGACACGGCTGATCCAGCTGGCCCTGCAACACAGCACCGACCCCCGAGGGCCTGCCAGAGAAATTGGAGAGGACATGTTTCTGCTCAGACAGCACAAATAGAGAGGAGCAGTCCTCTGCTGCCAAGCAGTGCAAGAAATCGTTTAAAAGCAAAAGGAGTGACTCATTCTGGAAGCAAGTATCTTCCTCGAATAAATTTGGTTTTGTTTTGCTGCTTTTTGCGCCGAATGAAAGGGTTTCGCTGTGTTGTGAGGTTTGAGGGTAAGAAGGCAGAAAGAAAAAATCTTCGGGAAAGGGCAGGTTACATCAGCATGAACAGTAACTCGCTGTAATAGGATCACCTCCCCAGGGAAGCCGGATGAAGCAGTCAGGTGTTTCCTTTGGACATGTAACATAAAACTCGGTTCTGCCAGCCCCTCATCTCATTTTATCTTGCTAAATACTAATGTAATCCAAAACCATTGCACCGGTGGTTAGGGAATGTAATAGTACACTGGGATTTGGGATGGGTTAACAAGCTTAAAAATATTTTCCTCCCTTCACAAAACTTTAATAATAATTTCACTCTCCACATCTCTTTTAGCTGTTGAAATCATGCCACCCACTACAGTTATTAATCAAAACAGGGCAGAAATGGTGCAAATTTTCTGAATTCCCCGGGGAAGGGTTGGGTTTGGGGGCCAGGGCCAGGCTTCATACTTGAAGCAAGAGTGCCACCTGCTGCTGCCTGAGCTGACAACCCCCCCCCCCGCGAAGGCAGGAGCTGCACAGACCCGCTTGTCTTTTGGGGTGATGATGGCCTCCTTGTTCTCCTCTGTGACCAGGACGCAGGTGCTGTAGGAGGACTGGAGCATATTAATCACCAGGGAGTTGGATAATACATCCAGCTTCTTCACCTCATCACCCGTCACGTTCACAGTGCCAGCTATACCAAACCTATAGAACAGTAAAAATGTCAAGCAACCTGAAGGAGGCCAACATTATAGGTTTTTAGGAAAAAAACCCCAACAAGTCAAGGTGGCTCCTTCCTCTTATCTTCCTACACCTTTATATAATTTTTGGATTAAACAGCTAAGGTGCATTATAAGACTCTTGCTGCTGCTAGAAAATAAAAGCATGCATGAGAAAGATAAAGGACAATGGTATCCTTTTGGTCCTGCGTGGATGTTCTCCAGGCCAGAAGCAGAGCCTACAGCCCAGGTGGTAAGTGCCAGGCTTCCCTAGCAGTCCGAAGCAGCTGGCTGCAGTTTTGAGGAAGCAGAAAATGCAGGAAGCATCTGCATTATTTTCTGCCACTGGCTGCTGAGAGCTCTGTGATGGTCCTTTAATTCACATTCACCCAGTCCCAACCCAGCCCCAAATCAGGACTTTAAAGACATCCCCAGGGAATTTGCCATATGGAACTGTATCTCAGGATCAAGGTCTGTTTTATTTGGTAATCCTCAGATGAGTTAGGATGATGCTTCTTTTCCCTATCCCAATCTTAGCAGTATAGTGGTATATATGTTTCTGAGTTTTCCAGTTGAAGAAGCACTGTTTAGACCTAATGTGCATGTTCTGGGCATCTTAGAAATACAAAAACCATACAGGGAAAAGATACAGATCTTTTATTCATTACGGGGGGAAAAAAGAAGGGGTGGGGTGGGGGGGAAGGAGGAGAATGAGGCAAGTAATTAGTCCCTAGGATGATGTTGCTCAGCGGCGGGCCTTAGCTGGGAGTGGAGTAGGTCTTTTGTCTTACCCAAAGCTCAAAGCTGCCTGTGGTTTTCAGAAGTACTGTGTGTTTGGGACATTCTATTTTTGAGTGCCAAGTTTAAGATTTTGAAAAGGACCATGATTTTCAGGGACAGGTAAGTAGTTTGTTACTTTTCTCCAGTTAGTTTGTTTTCAGGCACAATCCCAGCTCAGGTCTATGACTTGGAAGAAGTTCTCCTCCACTTTTGAACTGAAATTCCATTAAAAATTCATGCTTAGTGCTTTAACATTTAAGAAGACACTTCACAGTCTCCTATTTGGAGGGGCTAGAAAAATCAGAGCTCTTTCACTGCACAAATGCAGATGGATGCAAGCCACTTTCACAGTGGTTGAAAGTTTGCCATGGGAATTCCTGAAATTTCATGGTTAGTTTCAGTAATTTGATTGCTGCAAGCTACTAATCTGTGTGTTCGGATACTTCAGATATTTCTGAGTCAACATCTGAAGCTTTTTGTTTGTAGAACGAAACATTTGCTCCTTAACATAATGGATGGTTTAGGTTTTTTCTGAAGGGGAAGAAGGATATGTGGTTATTCCACCTCTAGCCAACGAATTGTTTCTCTGCTGTTAGGAACTATTTCAGAGACTACCTATTTAAAGATAAAAATTATGTAAGAAAAACTGATCCTGTAAGTCAAGGAGGCAAAATAGCTCAGTTTCACCTAGCAAGCACAGAGACAAAGCATAGTTTAAGAGTAAGGGCATAGGAGCCTGATACTGTGGTTAACTTTGAGTATGGCTCATGTCCTCTCTACACACTATGGCCCGTGCCTGTAAAGGGGCAATAGTTCTGAGACACTGAATTCATGATTTGCAAAGATGATTGAGGACTTGGACCAAATAATCAACAGAAGCACAAAAACCCCCCAACCCTTAGTGTCACACATTTTGATGTTTCTGTGGGAGGAAAAAAAGCCCCGAACCCCAGAACAAATTATAAATGTTGACTTTTTTTCACAAAGGTATTCCTGGTCTCTTTCATGCATGCAGGTATAAGTACATACTCAGGCAGGTTCAGAAACGTATCTTTCGATACATATCAAGAACTTTCTATTTTAAATGCACAATTTTATTAGGGTATTCCATATCTCTGAACTCCTTCAGATAGATCACCATTAAAAGACTTAGACTGATGTCTATTGCACTTGTGTGTGTGGAACAGCTCAGTACATTCCAGGTTTTGCTAAGGTCATTTTTTACTCCATCTGCGAAAGCACTAGATGCCAAATTGTTATGTTTGTTTTTCATACAGGGCCTTTTGAGACCCCCTGCCTGTAACCCTGATTGAGGGATACTGCTTGAGGAAGGAAAGAGAAATTGACCCAGGTACAACAGCATATGGAGTTTCTCACAGGGCTGTTGCTTTAGAGCATTGCTTATACAGCAGACAGGCAGAAAATCAGCTTCCCAAGATAAGCCAAGCACTGATGCACAGTTCAGCAGAGGGCTTGGATGTTAGCAGAAAATATCATAGTGAGATATTCTGTATTAAAAATACCACGGTGTGATTTTCAGCAAATTCACAGTAGATTTAAAAACAGATCAGTATCAACAAGTACAAGAGTTAACAAGGTGAGCAGTGCATTGAAGTTCTGTTCTCACTTTACATTTTTAGAGTAAAATATTACAGAAGAGCAGTTAGTTTAAATGTCTGTCTTGTTCCCAGTATTAAAATGCTCCAGAAAGATAGCTCTCCTGCTTCCCACTCTTGATAATCCAGGCTCTGACCTCACTCAGCTTAAAAAAGGCACTTCCAAGGTATAGATGAACCCCTGCCCACTCCCCAGCCTTGTTATGCAAGTAGCTGTCTCTCTACCTCCTCTTCCTCCCTGTAGCACAAGGTAGGACTCACATGTGGGCAAGGCCTGCCTTTCTGACAGCAGCAGAAATGGCCTTTATGGCAGTCAGCATGGAGTTGAGCAGCTGTGTCAGCTCCCCTGTCGCTCCCTTCACACGGCGTCCCTTCTCCATAACAAATCGCGTGAGTGTCAGCATATCTGTTTCGAAGGGGCTTCTGTCGGCCATTTTTGCTGGAACCAGAGTTCCTGCCTTCTCAGCTGGACAAGATGCTCTCTTGCTGTGTTGAGATCCTGGGTAGCTGTTTTATTTTGAGGCGAAGCTGTTGGCTGTGTTGCTGGTCAGAATTTATTAAGATGTTACTGAGACCACGTGATTGAGTGCTCAGAATAACTGCACTCCAGGCTGGCTCCATGGGTCCTCTGGGACGCAGAAAAGGAGCCTGAGACAGGACTACAGCTGAGCAACTACTGCTCATCTGGTAATTAGCACTTAAATTAGCTCTGTGCAGATCTAGTTACATAACCTCACTGTACATCAGACTGATTATAATGCAAAACTCCTGCTGGCTGTGTACTTGGAAATGGCTTTCCTGTAGATCCTGCCCAGCAATGGACTTAGCATAAGGTACCAGAAATGAAGGCACCAGGCACTGGTAACCATGCCCACAGTGTCCCACAGCACTGCAACTCCAGACAGTGAAGTTCCCTTCCCATAAGCCCTGTTTGTTCACTCTCTTTTGGCCTCTGCCCTGAAGGAGGGTTTTGAAGGGGTACATCTAGACATGCATTTGTTAAAGTGTTTTATGTTGCTAGTTGGTCTGCTGCAGTTCCATTTTAATGATTTAATTCCTGGTCTGGGTTGTTTGTAATATTATAGTGCTTGAATTAACAAGAAGTATTGGCTAGTTGTGGCTTGACTAGTTACAAAGTAATTATGTCTTCAATAATTTAGAAATTACACTTCTCTGATTTAAGCATATCAATGACGTAACTCACAAAATGAAATTTTATGTTGGCTTTCATACTGTAGTGCACCATGTAAATATAAGTATGTCCAAATTTGCAATTATGCTGCCAGTAACTCCTTACAAGCAATGTACTTGGAGCACATGATGCCAATGTGAAGGTAGACAGAAACTCTCCATGTATTAGATTGTGCACTAGACACATGCTATCTGGAACACTGGAGTTATGGATTTAAATTACAGCACTGTCTTCCCACTCTGACTAGGCAATAAGAGCAACTATATGCTGTAGCCTTCATTTTACTTACTAGCAGCATTCTTATTTTTAAGCAGAAAATATGGAAAGCCCACCAGCAAGACAAGAAAATCTGGAGTTACAGAAGAAAAGCTTCATTAAGTTCCATTGTTATTCCTGTAACTCAAATTACTGCACTAAAATCTTGCCAGGAAGACAAAACAAAATTCAGTAACAAAACATATACCTAATGTGTTTTTGTTAATAGGAACAGCAGCTGAAGCCAAAAAGTTTTGATTTCCCTTGGCGTTCCTTTTTTAACCTTTAGCATTTCTTCAGATTTTCGTAGAAGTGTCTCTTCATCTGTGAACAATACATTACTTGTAGAGTTTTAATGGGATTTGAATGCTAAGGTTTTCTACTTCGAAATCAGCTGCAAAAAAGGGTTTTAGAGACTGACAGCACTGAACACTAGCCACGAGTACAAAGACAGAGTTCAGTGCTGCTTCCATCACATGTGCTTAGCTTTGGGGAGGTTTTTCCAAGGTGGAGAAAGGACTGGTGAGTGGAGTTGACCAGATGGAGCAGCAGGCTGGTTTTGCGCTACATCCTCTAAGGTAATGGTTGAAGAAGAAAGAAATCTAGAAGATTTCTGTTTTCTACTACTGTGATATAGTTAAATGTACAGGATACTGTTCACATCACAAGGCAAATGTTACAGAGCATGTTTTGCCTGGTTAGGAGACTTTCTTCTTTTGAACAGACTTTGTAGAAAACAAAAAGTAATGTACGTAAGGAGCTTTGGGAGCACATGGTAGGATTAATAAACGAAGGGGACAGGTTTCATGTTATACATGCAAAAATATCTGCTAGCTTAAAGTACAGCCATTACATTCTGCACATTATTTCATCATCATGGCAGCTGTCAGCCTGACCAGTACTAAAATGTGCTTAATGCAAAACCTCTCTGCTGAGTAGCTGGAATACCATAAGCATACCAAATCAAGTTAGTAAATAAGAAATGGGGCGAGGGTTGGCCTATGACTTTTAACTTTTGTCAAAACATCACATGCAGATCTTCTGTTGATTCCAAGTGATCTTTTATACTGGTCAAAAAGACAAAGTTCAGATCATCTTCTAACAGAAAGTTTGTTTTGGAGTTAGTGGTTCAAAGGGCGTTTTCAGAACTAATAAGTCCACTATTTGCCTCCTTTTTTTTTTTTTTAATCTGCAAATGTACTTTATAGGTACTGGACTTTTTAGTATATATAAAGCACAGTGCCTTGAGCTGCTCAAATAACAGTCCTTCAATAAGAAATTAACCTACACCATAATGTAAAGAACACAGACTCTTCAACCAAGCTTTCCATAAATATTGTAGTCAACAGCATAACGAAAAGAGAAATAAAACTTGGATAAAGGCCCACAATTGGATTGCATGAAAGCTTCACCCTGTTTTGATAAATACTGTGATCCCACTGAATGATAATTACCCATATGATTATAGTGAATGATTAGGCTATATAATAATTACCATTTTGGGGAGGTGAGGAGAAATCAGATTGTGACAAAAATGGGTGGTGATTGTCTATAAGCCTGAGAACGTCTCAGTACAAGGAGTTGGAATAGCATAGGAAGGTTAAAAAATATACACCTCAATTTGACAGATCTGTGGGAGATTTGGCCTCTAATATAGAGAGCTCTTGGGAATTATTCACACTTGCACTGGTGTATGGGCCAGTCCTGAGTCTTAAAGGTGACACCTTTTCTAACTGATATGAAATGTTAGTTGCTTGGACGGCGCCAGCTGAAACTGGAGCCAGTGACCTTTCACCAAAGGCCACAGTGCAGCCTCTGAGGAGGGCAGTGGGTAGAACTGCCACAGGGGCTGACAGCGGACACTGTGACAAACCCACCTTCCTGCTCTGTGTTGGCAGGCAGGGAGAGCTCTGGAAAGGGGGATGTGGAAGGAGATTACTGAATAGTTCTCCCCACTGGTAGCTAGCCAGGGATATTGTTCAAATGTGGGCTTACATATTACTGATTAGAAGATAAACCCAGCTCACAATGAGTAAAGTGCTGACTATAAAATGTCAGCCTACAGGCAAAACCAAAACACTGAGAACTGACCTAGCAAACACGGGCAGTATTGACTTTCCTCCTATAACCTTTACATGCTGCCAGTACGGTGTATTAAAAATAGATATATGCAGTCCAGGATTCTTGTCAAGCTTGAGGGCAGAATACAGACAAGGAATTATGGTACCTAGGCAAAAATCGCTGCTGTGGGTACTGTCTGCGAAGTCATGCTAACAGACTATTGGGGCACTGTAGTCCAAATTGATTATTGCCAGCACTCTCACAGTCCTTTAAGGGCTCAGGTCCCTGAAAGTTGTCTCCACTAGCAAAGCCTCATCAGAATTAACATCTTCAGCAGAAACTAGGCCATTCACTCCCTGACAGAAATGTCTTGTCCCACATCAGTTTGGAGAACAGATGCATATATACAACTAAGGTTTGTTCTATGCCTCCAAATGCCTCAGCATGACCTGTCAGAACAAGGGTCCCCAGATTTTTATCTGTGTGAACCCTCACGGAGCATGCCCTTGCACCATGGACTCCAGGTTTCCCCACACTCCTTTCTTGTTTTACAAGAAGAACCATGCTCAGTCAGGCTATCTGCACTGACACACGCAAAGCCCTCAGGCAGACAGGCTTATAGCCCATGGCACCCCTAGACAGGGCCTCCCAGACCATGAAGTTAATCAATGTTTGATGCCAGTCTACCCACAGCAACATCCATGAGATCCTTACTTTGAGTTTGGTGAAGGTAAGTGGGCAGTGAGAAATATCAAAGATTTCCTGATGTTAATTGATTCAAAAAGCTTGTGTGACAGCCATAAACTGTATCCAGACAGGAGGACAGCCCATCTAGCTCCCAAGCTGTAGTGTGCTGTTCCTAGCAGCATGCTCTGAATGAGTGTATTAAATGTCAGTATGCTTTGGGGGGATCTTTGCAACTCCCTTCTGCTTGCACAGCAGAATCCTTTTCCATGGTAATCCTCAATCCCAAAATAACACAAAGAACACCTGGTGGGGGTTGCTAGCAACACACGGGTTCATGTTTTCATCAAGTAAGCGGGTTAATTTCTGGCAAAGATAGCCAGCTCATCACAGCAGAATCTGTCTATGTACAAGCTGACTACACATACTCTTTATCTCATTAAACCCCCTCCACCCTAACACGTCATTTTCCATCCTTGTGTAACTGGATCTGATAGAGTGGCAACCAGCAGTATTAGTATCATGTGTCAGAACTGACATACACTAATGCCCATGTTTTACAGACCTTAATTCTTGGTCAGAGTAAACCCAGTCCGAAGTACAGTGAGCAACTTCTGGGGCACAGACACTGGTCTAGGAAAGGTCACTCACTGTAAGAGGCTGCCCAGTCTTCCTCCCAAGACTTTTAAAAGAGGACAGTCAGATGTACTGCTGATAGTCCGTAACTTGTCCAAAAAAGCTGAGTCTCTCCCCCCATAGACATTGAATGCAACAAAGTATTTCCTTGTGGCTCTTCTGTAACCACAAATGATAAATGAAAAAGAAAACATATTTTTCCATTGCTTTAATTTTTAATGCTTCCTTTAATGCAATCTTTTAATGCCTTTCATTGCACAATGCAATTGCGCAAGATTTCACTTTAAAAAAAATCTTATGAAAATATGGCTTATTTGCTTTTTTGCTACAGAAGTCAGACAGCTCAATCTCACAGTACTGCAGCATGTTCTTTGGTTCAGCTGTAAGACATTTTATCCCCTGTGCACAGTGAATCCAGCAAGCTTTCTTTACTTAGCTGAATGCTTCTTGACTATCTCAAGGTACTCCTTCACATCATCAGGAGACCCCAAGACAACAGGCACTCTTTGGTGGATATCCTCAGGCACTATATCTAGTATTGCTTGATGACCAGTTGTTGCTATTCCCCCAGCCTTCTCAATAACAAAAGCCATAGGATTGCACTCGTAGAGCAGTCTCAGCTAGAAGACAAAAGTCAAAATGGCAGAAATCAGGCCAGGGAATGCCAGAAATCATTAAATGTAAATATATTTGGCATTTGATTTTAAACCAATCAATATTCTAAGTACTCTTTATTTCAAATTGTGTGGATTTTTCTTTTAAACAAAACAAGCGAATGCTGGATTTGCCCAATCTGAGTGCTTTCTCCATAGTCCATGTTTGCATTGTGCTGTTTACACAGAGATAAAGCTTGTATGTTAAGACACAACCCTTAACGAGGCAGACCACATAGGACTGTGTGAAAATAAAGAAAAACACTAGTTCTGAGTGTGCCACTAGGTTTCTCTAATAAATAACTGTATCTTATCTGCAGCCTGAAGCAATTATTTACAGACAATTACAAAACAGATCAAAGGTCTTTGCTGAATAAACAGTCCCCTTGTCAGCCTGTAAGTGTGTGATCTTCCCTGACTGACCATTGTCCTGGCAGATGCAGTCAGGCACAGTTCCTCCAGATGAAGTCCTGTTACCACATACAAGATGCAAATGGTCTTCTCTTTGGCAGAACTTCTCCCAGTGGGCCAATTACGTTTAGGATTCTTACAAACTTGTTTGTAGTGGGAATGTCAGGGTAATGCAGATTGTTTGCTTTGTGATGTTCTACTTGGTTGGGATCAGCACCACCAGTTCCAGGTGACATGGTGCAGAGAAGCCCGTTTGAGCAGCACACCCCCTGGTATGTTCCAGGGGATATGGATATAATCTGGATATGTTTGCAGATAAAGAGAAGTCACTACAGTTGAAACAGGTGAGCAGCAGCCCTAAAATAGGTGTTTGACAACAGGTTCCTGTCCCTTGTGACAGTGTGCAAGGCATGGCCCCACACAAGAAATACAAACTACCAAGTTACAAAACACAGGTGCCGCAATCAAAATATTAATCTTGATAGTTAAATGTCTACATAATGCAGCATTTCCTGTAACTGGGCTTATTCAGGCTTACCTTTCCTTTGGGGCTTTTGGAGTTAGCAGGATACAGAAAGATTCCTCCATACACCAGTGTGCGATGCACGTCTGCCACCATAGATCCTATGTACCTCCCACCATACGGTGAACTGCCATCCTACAGAAAAACATTTCAACAAAAGTAACTCTAGAGCACACCAGGTTAACCTCCCCCACATGCCCCTTTAGCAGTCCTAACATCTTTCGTCTCCATATCATACGGATAATACTCAAAGTAGTTTTGCAGTGTACGTCAGCATCCTCCTCATTTTCTAACCAGGGAAATCCAAGGAAAAGGAATGTCAGAACACCTCAGCATAGATGAGCAGTAGTGCCAACAACAGAAAATGTAATCCAGCTCTCCACTGGCTCTAACACTTGGAAAACACTGCATTTCTAGTAGCAAAAAATCAAGTACTAGGAATTGATACTGGGGCTTTGTCTTTTCTAGCAAGTATAAAGAGCAAAAGAAGTGATCTTTCCTACTTCTTCCAACCATTTTTGCCGCTTCTGCAATTTTTTTGTTAAGAAAATGTTAATAGTTGACTTCTGATATTATTTCCTTATTCTACTCTCTGGAGTAAACTTTAATATCTAAATAAATAACACCTTAAACCTGGAAAGATATCAGATGAAAACATCAATCTTCTTTCAAAGCAAGATCAGGAAGTCAGGAAGGGACACTAACACCTAACAACAGCAGGTGTTCACATTTCATTGCCAGCGTAGTAACTCCTGTGATGAAATCTGTAAGGCATGAGAACTTTTTATGGGAACTCCTTGGAGCTTCAGGCCTCCTGGCACCAGGAAGCTGCCCAACCACAAAGCAAGCCTTGAAACTACACTAAATTTCCAAGTGAGAGGCACCCTTAGGACACAGCTTGTGTCACCACTGAGCAATGACCCACTGCCATCTCCACTCTGCTCTCCAGCTACTCAGATGTTGCAGTGAGGAAGCAGCAACAAAACACATGCTGATCAAATTTCTTCATCACCAGACAAGATTTCCTCTCTGCTTGATTACCAAATGACCAGTTTTGCCTCCAGCAGCTTTAGTCAGGCCCTCATTCAGGAAGAAAGATTTGAAAAAGAAAGAAGAAAGAAAGGAAAAGAAATGCAAAAGAGGTGCAGTGGAGAATGCTGAAATATCTGGCTACATCAACTGCTGCTCTCATCAGCAGTCTTCCATCGTTATATCTGAGACAGACAGGAAAGGAAAACAAGCTCTGAACAGTGCATGACAGAATGAATGATTGATCATAAAGCTGGAAGTCATGAACGTTGCTTGTCAGTAGAAAGTTTCTCTGAAACAGGATCTTTTACCTCAGGGAATTTCTTCTTTTTGAGATACTCTGTGACTGCAGGATCAAAATATTTAGCATAGCCTTCATTGAGACTGTAGATATTTCCCTTCTTTTTGATTTTCACATCCCTTTCCACCAAAATGAATTCTCCAATTGCCTAACAGGAAGAAAGAAAAATTATTTCTTAACAGTAATTGCTCACTTATTTGCAAACCAAGGCAAAATCCAATAATATATGTAATTTAATAAAAGTTTACTACCACTGTCAATTTTTAAAAATAATTCAGTACCTACAAAAAAGTGGTCTTTGCAGTCTATGTGCAAAGTATTTTGTTCATCCATAAAACACAGAGTATGAATCCTGGGGTCATGCAAGCTTCTTCATACCACCATTCCAGGCACTCTCTCTTTTCTATGCCCAAAAAAAGCTGTTGTCTGTAAATTTGTTTATCTCTCCACTCTTTTGCTAGACTTACAACAATGTAAGTTTCCAAAGTCTGAGGAGTTTGGAAACTGAGAGTGCTGGCTGAACCAATGCATGAACATCTTCAAATAGCTGTAGATATTCCAGTTCTATTTAGCTCGGGCTAACTGGAAGCCTGTGACCAAGGGCTGGTCTGTTTAGTTTCCTCTAAAGTAAATTCCCAAGTTAGTGCTAAGAGTAAACAAAATAACATGCATGCATGCTCAAAGTTAAATCTGTTACCTGAATACAGTCAAAAATACATGCATCTATTTAAGCTGCTACTAAACAGAGAGTACCAAGTTGTATTTCCTGCAGCTTGATCACTGCGGGTTATAAAAATTTAAGACTGGCAGGTGACTGACTGGTCACAAAGAAACAGGCCACTAAAGCAAACTACTTTCTGCTATGATCAACATGACTTTTGTTGTAAAACTCGTGGTAAACGCATGCTAGAATGTCACACCACTTACTCTTTTACACACCATGATGGGATCTGAAAACACAGAAGAAGGTTAAATATTTCTGCTCCTCTGGTTTACTAAGGTCCTAGCATTAAGGAAGAGACAAATAAGACTTAAAGGGCATTTTGTACTGCAGAAAACTGCTAATTTTAAATGTCACATGATTACACATGCTGTGCATTTGCTCTGCTGACTTGTCTGTCTTCCTGTTGTTGAGTCACACATGGCACTGCTGCATCAAGCAGGCGGAATGCAAGTCTCCTGACAATATTGCTGATGGGTTCTAAGTATGACTACACTTACATTTAATTCCTTCATGCTACCTTGAAAACTCCTCCTTTGGTTGATTTTCCTGGGGACAAACAGTTCTTATAGACAGTACCTGGTAATCCCTAATACCAAAACAAAGAAACAGAAGATATTCTCACCGGATCCAGCATGAAGCAGTTGACACCTCCAGCAGAAGTGGCCAGGACCAGCATGGTGGCACTGCCATAGAGTGCATACCCAGCTGCCACGAGATTACGTCCAGGCTGTAAGGCATCTTTCCCAGAAGGTTCATCAGGGGACATCTAGAACGAGTATAGCCAATTTTACTTCATTTCTATTGCTGGAACATAACTGGACTCTGGGACAGGGACAGTCTTCTGCTCCATATCCAAGCATGAGGTGGCACAAATGCTTCCATGATCCACAACTGAGATTCCTACTGGATGCACTAATACAAATTATATATAGGATAAAACACATTGATCCAGAAATGCTCTTCTAACTATGCCTCGCAGGAATGCAGGAAGCAGGAAAGGATTAAGGAGATAATAAAGAGCTATATACCTCCTTGTAGGTGATGATGTACATAGCTCAGACGAAAACACTGAGGCACACTTGAAAAGAAATGAAACATGACTCACAGAGTTCAAGGCTGATCAAAAGTACTCGGGAATTTTTTTTGTTTTCTTTTGCTTCATACAAAAATGAAGTTGAAAATAGCTACTTTGGGATGTATGACAATATACAAAAGATGATTTAAATGGACAGTTGGGTGTGTTTTATCTGCTTTACTTTTTCTCCCCATGTTGTGACCTGTAAGTCTGGTATTTCAAGCTCCTTCAGACAGGGTTTCTGCCTTTCAGAGTGAATTAGACACTTCAAATGCACATGACATGTTTCAGCTCTGGCTTGTTTTTGAAGCCTGTCCTCAGGCTAACAGGACTATTAGTACAGAGAACAAGAAAACCTGAAAGCACATTCCCCAAGTAGATGACAACCACGTGGTATTTTGCCTCAACACAAATATTCATGAAACCTAAGACATGAATTTTTCCAAGGGGTAATTTCATTACCTGGCTAATTAAATATCAGCTAGGTTTCCATGTACCTATACGTTCTTCATCTTCTAAGAGACTAATTCAAATCCTGACTAATTCAAATTCAAATCCATGCATCTGTGAAATACTAGATTTAACTTAGAGCTGGCCCTGAAAGTCTCTTTCACAAACAAGTTTAGTTAGATTTTATTAAGTCTTCCCGTGCAATTTTATTTCATCAAAAGCTGCACAATAATAGTTTTTCCTATTCTACATGAAAGAATTTTACCTTTCTATAGATTGCAAAGATGGTCCCAATGGAAACAAGACAGTCAATGTTGGACGAACCATCTAGAGGGTCTATGCAGACTATGTATTTACCCTAGAAAATACAAAAGAGGGAACTAGATTAGTAACAGTATTTATCCACTTCCCCCAAATAAAAACATTTCAGTAGGTAAATTTTCTCAGAGACTGACACAGCAATATAAACTAAAAGGCTTTTATACTTTATGAAGGAACCGAATTCAGATGTCAGCAATTCTTTGGCCCAGATTTCATTCTTGATTACAACCGTGATTTGTACCAGACCAGAAGCTGAGAAATCTTTAAAGTACACAGCAGATGACAACACAGGGAAAGTGACGTTTTCCCATACACATTTTAATATGAGAAAAAAAAGGGGGAATATTTTATTGGTTTAGTTTCATCTGTGTAATTAAAGTCAATCATGTCATATCCACCATCTAGGCTAAGAAGCACTTTCTCTTCTGTTACAACATGTCTTTCTTAATAATAAGGAAAAAAAAAAAACCAAATGAAAATCAGTCCTTTTCATGCAGAGCTAAAAACTAGAGATATTAAAAAGCCCTTTAATGGCTGCTGTGCCTAAACTATACATTTTCCTTTACCTGTGCTCTGAAATGGTCAGATATTACCTTAGCCAGACTGATCTTACCCTGGGTTTTGGGGGGGTCAAAAAAGAAGTCCCTGCCTTATTGTTGGATTAAGGAATCCTGTAGATACAGGAAACTGCCAGTACAGGGGAAAAAGCTGAATTAACCGTACCTTTTAAATATTTTGTTCCCCCCTCATTTTATTTCTAATTGTCTTAATAATAGTGTTTAACAACAGTGTTCATTTGTTTTTCATTTGATTTTATCCTGCATGCCAGAAACTTACTTCAGTTCAGCAATGCTCTGCTCTGCAAGTAGGATTTCCTGGTACGCATAGATAAAAACACTGTATTGGCTCACATTTAGTTTAGAAACGCATTAATACTGAGACTCCCTCAGTGATCTTTGAGAATATTTGTTCAGATCTAAGGAAAGCCAAGGCCTAGAAAATCAATTTTGAAGATTTCTCAACAGGGAGAGAGAGAACTGCTTAAACAAAGCAAACTTTATTACACTTTGTAAGTTATGTTTTTGCTGTTCATTTTTACTAAATTTTTACTCAGATTTTTACAGGATCAGACCAAAATATTAGCTAGGAAATAGGAACCATCCCAAAAGTACATGCAGGCTTATGAATGTAAATAATAATAAATGTCAAAAATGCTTCTGTTTCATAGTTGCTAAGTCTTTCATGGGCTTCAAGGAGAATTTTCATGAATTAAAGACCGCGAGATTTGACCTGCAGAGAACAGCTCATCAGTGTCCTACTCACAAAGCGACATTTCAAAAGGGCTTGACTGACTCAGAGCACAGTTCCAGAGATCAGATGGGGATGAATGAAATGTTTTCTCTACAATAAGAAAAAGGAGGGAGAAAAAGAAGGTGGGGAGGAATAACACAGGAAAAAAAAAAACCAACAAAACCAACAAACATCAGTCTGGAGAGCAGAAATGACAGAAAGAACAAATATTGACTAACACTCTCTCCACCCATCACCTCCACCTTCATTTGCCAGTCTAGGAAAGCACCTGTTTCCTGAAACTTAGCTCAGTTTTATTTTTTTAGACGTGGAGCAGTACACCTGTATAGGCTGATCTGAAATCAAGCAGGGAGAACTTTTAAAGCTACTAACCTGTTTTTCAGTTTCCACTATCACAGCATCTTTGTTTTCTTCTGACACGATAACACATGTACTGAAGGATGACTTGAGCATGTTGATCACCAGGTCATTGGAAAGAATATCCAGCTTTTTTACTTGATCTCCAGTCACATTGGTAGACCCAGCAATTCCATAACTAGAGCAATTGCAAAAGAGAGTATTTCGTGAGAATGGAGCACTGTGTCTTCTAAAGTGTTCTGTTTCTTACACCTGTAAAACCTCTTGTAAACACACAGCACTTTCAAATGGCATCTCAGCTGAGCCTGTTTATTTACTGCCCAGTGAATTCCTGCTGAGACCTGTTAACATTAGCTGTGGTTGCACATCTAGAAGTTGCTGAGAAATACAAAACAAGGAATTGCCTTTCAATAGTTTGCAAACTACAGGTAAACACAGCCAGACCAAACTGTGAAGGCTGAGTTACAACTGTGCTTCTTAATGAGCTCTTAAGACCTACAAATTATTCCTGAATTCTAGGCTCTGCATACCCTAAAAGCTAAGAATTCATTTAAAAACTGTGTATTTAAAAGTATATTAATATATTCTTTTTAAAATATGAATCCATATGTGAATCTGACCACACTAGTTATGCTATCTTCTGTATGTAATATATTCCTGATTAGCAATACGATGTGCAAATTGCAGCAGAAAAAGTCTCCTCACAAATAAATCAACATCTTTACAGTTTAATGTTTTCAGTTTTGACTTTAAGTAGTAAACGTTTCCTTGGGGAAAGAAGTAAGAAACAGAAATAAGAAACACAAAATGCTGTGAGCTAATCAGAATCAAACCATCTGGCAAACGGAAGTACCAGGAGACCTTACGATAGGTGATTTTGTAAGCACACAAAACAGAGAAAGGGGAAGCTTAGCTCTTAGAAGAGAAAAACAATAGCCAGCTCAGCACACATTCAGCTGACTTTTATGTACTTCAGCTACAGCTCATAGATTAGGCTGAACACTGGTATTTCAGGTTTTATGCAACAACACTGAGCACACTACTTTAGCAATGCATTGCATTTCTTCAGTTTAATGCATGAGACAAAGAAAGATTTAATCCTCCGTCTTTCTCTCTCTCTGCTACAGTGGCTTGAATATTCTTCTGCAATCGTGAAAGGGCTTTTAGAAAAAAATGTACTTTGAACACCATGCTTATGTGGAGGCACAGCAGCAGCACAGCTCTCACACCTCATCTTTTGGGGATTCCTGGGACGGGAAGACAAGGTGTCAGGTGTGGAGCCTGCAGCTGGGAAGGGTCGGTATGTCTTCCTCAGCTGTTCTGCACCTCCCTTGCTGAGCAGCACTAAGCATATTGCTGAGTCTGAGGATGGTCCAAAGAAATGGATTCCAGTGATCCCTACTCATTCACATTCCCTGACAGCAAAGCAAAATCTCACCACTGTTTATAAAATGGAGTCCCACAGTAGGAGATGTACTGTTCAAGGAGGTTTATGAGTCCAAAGCCTGCTACCCTAGTGCTGATGGAAAGTCAAACCCACTGTCTGGGGATCATAAGGCAAGTCTATGGGCACAGATACCAGACCTGTGGGCAGCTGCCAACAGACACACATGTAGGACACAAAAGGAATAGGGCCTTAAGCTTACAAATCAGGTTACAGCTAGGAAACCCTGGTCTGTATTGATAGATATAGGAGGCATATGAAAGGGCTAGCACATGACAATTAAAAATTATCACAGTTACATGCAGTCTGAAGTCAAAAAAGAAATATACTTCAAACATACATAAAGTGGAGGATTTTTGCCTTTTTTCTTATTATATTTTCCACTGCATGGTTTGTAGAGGCAAATTCATTTTCTCTTTACAACATTTTCCATTAAGTAATGAAGTAGCCCATGTCTAAAGCCTTGATCAGCACACAATTGGGCTTATGAACACTATGTAAAATAATTAGGAGGATTAGTTACCTACAAGCAGTTTCAGCTATTTCACATTTCAAGAGTTCCAGTTTCTTTCTGATGCATCACCAGAACAACATCCCTCTGACTGGCTGACTACAGACACTACCATTCCTAACCAGGGCACTTTCTAAAAGCCTTAGACATCCAAAGTTTTATAGAGAGACTTTAGCTGCTGAGATGTAATATGCCAAAAAACCACTCTGAATTTGATTACACACCTCAAAGCATAAAATGGTGCTTTGATATCAAGCAATATGCAAGGAGCAATAAGCGATATTTCGCTAGGCTTTGTCTTTCAATATATTTGGTCTTATGGTTCCAGGCACCCACACCTGCTGAAAGTATTAATGAAATTCTATTATCAGCAGACATTTCTCAAAGACTGGATGCCTTATACTACTGAGAAGTTATAGGACCTGTATCACTCGAAAAAAATCAAGAAACCAAGATACTAAAGGAGTTACTTTCAGCTCTGTTCAAGAAGATGGGCTGATGCAACCCTACTCACAGGCTTTTCTGGTGAAAGGAATACCCATCCTCATCCCGATACCCACCACCCCAGAGGCAGGAGGATGCCCTGGACCCGCGGGGATGCGCGAAGGGGCGGGGTGCATCCCGGGACTCACAGGTTGGCAATGCCCGCTTTACGGACGGCGGTGGAGATGGCTTTGATGGCAGTGCAGAGGGAGTTGAGGAGCTGCGTGAACTCCCCGGTGCCCTTGGCCCGCCTGCCTTCCTCCATCACGAAGCGGGTCATGGTGATGACATTGGTGTCGAAGGTGGAGCGGTCCGTCATGGTGGCGGCGGGCGCGAGTGGGGCCGCGGCCGCCAGCAGCGCCACTTGCC
>VXAZ01010283.1:0-51974 GCA_013399875.1 Gymnorhina tibicen | reverse complement strand
CCAAACCTTGTCTCATACATGGTGCAGGGAGAGACGAGGTAAGGATGCTTTGGGCATTCCTTATGTAAATGGCACAGAAAGTCAGTAGACACACGGGTGCTGGTAGTTCTTAGTGTTTGCAGTGGTCACACTTCAACGCTAACGGTCCTGAAGTTGTGCCCCAAAACTCAGAAGTCAGCTTTGTTTCACCATTTGATTGCAAAACTCCGTGTGTGTCATTGTGGATTATAGTGAACTGCACACAACCTACAGAGCAAGGTTAGTATCTTCTGCTCTACAGGAATGCTCTCATCCTGACTCATCAGTACAGGAAAAACACACACTTAGTAACCGATTCCATCAAGTATTAACTTATTCTGTGTACAAAGATCATGCTGACCCCACATGTCCCAACCTATCCAACATAACAAAAAAGCTGCAAGGAAACTTGTCCAGCCCCTGGCAGCTGGACCCAATGAGACTTTTGTAACAAACTCTCCAAACCTGTTCAATAGAAAGACGTAAGCTGAGTCCCACTTCGAAAGCTAGAAGTTAATGCACCTCACACAAATACTGATGCAAGGGAATCTAGGCCCTCCTGAATCTCTTTCCTTTTGGTTCCAGCCTTCCTGATTTTGCAGCAAAATCAAGCAATATGTTTTGCTGCTTATGTTTGATCAGAAAAATCCAAGCACTAGTAAGGGAAACCAGGTTCACCCACCTGACCCCAGATACACCCTTTCACACAATAATTTGACAAACACAAATCTGAATGCAGGTGTTCTGCTCTGTACAGTCCAGATTTGTTGTACTAGCCTTTATTTTACCTTCATGTTATCTAAGAAGATGAATATTTTTAAAAAAATTGATTCCTTTTCAGTAGAATACAATCATGAGTTGAATAAGCACAATCTCAAATTCTAAATTGAAACCAGAGGTTGAAATCATTCCAAATGGTGTCAAACACAGACCAAAAGTTTTTTACAAGATGCATGTCTTTGCATATATACATACATTCTATCTTCATGCAAAGCATATCCATGCATTAAATTCTTCAAAGGTATGCATAAATGTCTTCTCCTGAAAGTGTACACAACTGTGGCCTAATTCTCCCATGCCCAGTATTACAGACACTCCTGAAAGTATTAGATATGAGTAGTTGTAATGCTCTTCTGAATGAGATATTTTAGTCTTTGGCAACTGGTTAACAGCCCAGTATCCTTAAAATGTTCTTTTAGAGGCAGATGGATTTGGGAAAATTTACAAAAACATTGAAGTTAGCTCATTCTTTAAGGGTAAGCAATGCTTTACATTCTACAGCAGCTACTGCAGTCTCAGTTGCAGAGAACAACAAATAGCAAAGACCCAATAAAATTTTGGATACGTGTACTTAAACTGGGTGGCAGCAAGTAGGCAGAACAGCCTGGGAATATATGAGTTACGGTAACAAACCACAGAGTCTCTGACTAGGGACAGTTTGCCTTAAATGTCAAGACTCTAACAAGTACATGAGTAATCTGCAGGAAGAGCTGTACTTCAGTAGAAAATAGTCAAAGTATACCTAAGGTTTGATCTAGGCTATCTACGCCTGAGGATAACTAACCTCTTCCAGCTTACTCACAGGGCTACGCATACTCTCCTTGAGTGGATGATGAGGTTTTATCTCAGAAATTTTGGGGTTTGTGAGATGAGTGGGACATGAGTTTTACTCCTCCATTCCCACTATGGAAGCTAGGTAGAAACAAGTACTGTGAACTGAAATTGCAATCATTTGAAAGGATGCTGATTTCATACAAGTCCATCCAAATATGCATTTTCTACTGTGGGGAAGGAGAATAATTATTTTCAGCCTATATAGCATGTTCTTAGTCTTCTGTATATGAGGCAAATCAATAGAACATTGAGATTAATCCACTTCCACACACCTGGCCTTAGAATGTATGCATACATTGGCCATTTCTGGAATTCCATGATAGTATAGAAAGTTGACTTGACGTTAATTAGTTTATATCCAGTAGTCACTAGATGGACAAGCCATAGGGTACAGACAGGGTAGACAAGCCATGCAGCCCCCACAGCAACCATGCTGTGTGGTAACTATAAAAACCGTGTTAAGATTAAAAGCAGGATTTACATGTTGTGAACCCTTGCCTTTAGAAAACAGTAGTTAAATATTTATTGAAAATGAATTTGTGGATTTGAGAAGGTCAGTGCTGGTTGACTAAACATTGCTGAAACAGCTCACTTCTACACAGAAGAAAACACGGACGTGTTTGCGTACAGATGACGTCAACTAGACACTGTTCACAGCAGTTTTAAAACTGTAAGATTACAAATCCATGTTACAAATCAACTACTTTGAAACAAACATTTCCCTTGCACATAGAATCCCAGTTGTGTAATTATTTTGAAAATAAGACAAACACTGATGAGAAATCCTTCGTTATAAATATTGCCTATTGTAGGTTCAAATGATTTCATTAAGAAAATAGGAGTGAAACCCCTTCACAAAGGACGCTTTTTCCCTCCCTGAAGAGTGTCCATGTGGGAAACCCAGCTTTAGATCCCACTTTTGCTGAAGAAGAACTTTCTTTGTGCATAAGTTTTGCGCTGGTTGGGTGGACAGAGGGTAAGATACAGCAAGTCTCACTGAGATAATTTGCAAGGCAATGTCACGCCACCAGTGCAGATGCTCTCTACTGTGTGGTGCTGTAATGATTAGGGCTGGAGTAGGTCGAAGGGGATGAATGAGGCAGATCATCTTGTCTGCTGCAAGAGATGGATCAGGGGGAAAAGGGGAACTGCACACAGGAAATCAGGAAGCTATTAAATGTACAATAAATCTTTTGTCTTCTTTGCCTCAGAAAGTGCTTCATTTTGCCTATGTGAATTTCCTGTGTGGGAAAGGGTCCACACATAGGCAATAGAATAGAACTTTGATTTACAGCTGATGTTTCAACTTAGGTTTTTATGAGTACAAATTGCCTAAAAAATAATTCTTCATGTAGCCGATGTAAAAGGTGCTTCATTTAATATTATGCATTATATTACTATGACTGATTAATAAGCAGAATTGAACTATGAGGTTGATATTAATTAATGTAAAGGGATTTTCCCATGCCTGGTGCCCTCTTGTGGGAGTGGGAACACTGTCAGCATTTCAGTGTGAGACCAGCTCATGTGAGAGTACCTTTGCAGTTTTCTGGAGGGGGACAAAGCACTTAATGCGCAGGCAGTAGATCCTGGAAAGGAAGTTTATATGCCTCTGAAATACAAATATTGAACCACAAGTTTTAAATCTCTGTATTTTTTACTTATCCACAAGATTCTACTAGGCAAACAGAACAAAGATATTAAATATAAGTATTGCATTTGCTACCACTTCTCACTTTGTAAAGTGTATAAACAAAAAGTATTTTAAATAACCACACCAAGTCTAAACCAAACCAAACCAAACCAAAAAGTCAGAAAGAAACCACAAAACCACTGTTAAAACCAGATAGAGATTTCAGTGCTGTGAGATGAGATTTCAAAACTAAGCTAAAGAGGTAATTAAAGTGGAGTTATAGTTACAACAGTTTCCTTTGCAGAAATAAATAATTTCTGTCAATACTGAGTGACATGATGTCATGGTTACATCATACAACTTGTCAATGTAACAAACAATGGGAAAAAAAAGGATTGTTTTTTACTTTTAAGCTGTAAACCTGCAAAATTCAAGGGTGACAGAGCAAGGACATTTGGTATAAATGGTCAAACTCCATTCTCAGACCCTAATCCTAGGTTAGATTGCTGGGAGAAGTTTTCCATTAATGTCCTTGCAGATTTATTTGCTGGGTCAAATACCTATTTATATTGTGATATTTCCAAGTACAATCTGTCCAGGTTTTTCAGATCCTCTTCTTCAGGAGGCATTACATGAACAGTGTCACAGAGGTTCAGCTGTGATGGTCCAACTCATCATTTTTTAGTGATGGTAATTTTAACTGCACATGATTCAATTCAGAATTTCTAGATAATCTGTGTTAATCAGCACAACTAAAACTGTTTTCCTACATAAAGGGCAAGAAGAGAGAGTGGTTGGCTTTTCCTGGTTTATTGACGGTATGAGGAGGGTCTGATCTAAACTCTTCTAGTAGTGAGATACATACTATAGAGCACGATGCAGAAATGCAACATAATAGCCACAAAATACTCCTTTTGCGTAAGCGCTGAAAAATATGGCCAACAAATGAATGAGTGACAGTTTAGATGGTCATTCCCTGTTCTTCTTTATCATAAGTATTCTGTTCCATGCCTGAAGTAAAGTCAGTAAACCTATTTAAAATTACTGATAACTATTACATTTTAAAAATCCATTTTATCTACAGTTTGCATAATTTCCCACAGCTTCTGAATTCTGAATAAGCATTAGCTAATCCTTATAATCCTGTTGTGATGTAGGGAGGCAGGTACAGAAAATCAAAGAAAAAAACTTTATCCTGCGCCCCAGAGAAAAATTGTAGCTGCATGAAAAACTGACTGGTTACTTTGGGAATTCACTCAGTTTGAGAAAGAATGAAGGAAAATGGGATAATGAAGTATTTAACTCAAATATACAAGAATTACGTTTGCATGTATTTTCTTTTGCTCTACTAACTTGGTATTTTTTTGATGATACAACTATGAACAGTATAGAAGAAAGTGGAGAAGGGACATACCAAGCATATACTGGGCCAGCTGTGTAGAACTGAAAAGAAAGTTCAACACACATAGCAAGGTGGTATGACTTTAAAAACAGGAATGAGAAGTGGGTAGAAAGAATACTTTAGATTGCAAAAGAGTACATTTGATTGTGATAGAATTAATAAACAGCAGCTCAAAATCCTCTTACATTAACTAGTTGTTAGGATAACTATAAAATCCAGTTCTAAAATCAGATTTTATCTTAAAACTTCCCATCATTGCTGCAAATAGACTTTCTTTGCTGATGGCAGTAGTAGCAAAAACATTTCCTTTGACAATGAGAGTATCACAACCTCATGGCCGTTTAGTGCTTTCTGTGTACAGCCTTTAGCATGTGAGGGATCTAGTCCACAACTGAATCTTGTAGGTGACAGTGCAATACAGAAAAGGCAGTCATCACTCTTGCTTGGGATGCACGTTGAGCAACTTTGTCTTGACATTATATGCTTTTGTTTTGATCAAGTGATCTATTGTAGAATCAAATTCACCCATTCATGAGTACATGTACAGGTTTAAATGAAAAGCATAATTTTTAAGACCACTCGAGATGCAGTTTCATGACTCGCACACAGGTGAAAGGGTTGCACAGGCTAAACTCCAGCCCTGGCCTTGCATGGTCCCAGTGCCAGTTCATCACACAACACAAGGCTGATACCCAAAACACAGTATGTGTCAAGACAGGAAGAAATCAATCTAGATGGCAATGTCAGAGTCAGGCTTTTGATCACTGGGAAAAATATTTCCATTTGCTCAATCTCCAGTATCCAGGCGTACTGGTTCCCATTTGATTTTAGAATGTAAGGTTTGAGAGCTGAGGGACATATCTAGCTCAGGGTTCACCTCCTGCAGTACCAGCTAGAGGTGCTTAGGAGAAGATGTGAGCCTGGCCTGCACACTTTCCCTTCCTACTCCTTCCTTATATATGTGGACGAGGGGTGATAGAAACTGCACCCCTGTCTGTTGCTGCAGTGGTCCAGCTGTTTTTCTGATCAATAACTTAATAGGAAGCCATAACCTAAACACTAGCGCATTGCAAGATACGGCTCTGCCCCCCTAGGAGCCTGTTATACTATTAGGCAGGGGTTTCTCTTTATGTGAATCTGAGGAAAGCAGCATGAACACAGAGAGAAGTCAACAAGGATACCAAGGATATTACTGGAGAAGCACTTTTTTAGTGTCAATCACAGGAAATCACAGAATCACAGAACTGGTTAGGTTGGAAGGGACCACAGTGGGTCACGTGATCCAACCTCCCTGCTCAAGCAGGGTTATCCCAGAGCACATGGCACAAGATCGTGTCCAGACGTCCTGAATATCCCCACTGAGGGAGACTCCACAACCTCTCAGGGCAATAATCATAAAATGGTGTCAGAAAAAAAAAAAAATGAAATCAGGTATTCAGTCATAGACACTTCATTTGTGAAAAAGTCACTTGGTTTATTGCCGGCTTGCTCTAGGCAAAGAGAATGTGCAGTACCAAGGCTCCGCCATCAGATGGCAATGCTTATTTATGACAAACCACTGCAGAACCAGAACCCGGCAGCCTTCCGGAGGCGGAAGAAGCTGATCTGGGCAGCTCCATGTGTCTGTCCCTTAGAAAGAGGTAGTGAAGCTCAGCACTGATCGTGACCATGTAAACGGAAGGGAACGGAAAGGTCAGCTCTCTCCATCTATACCAGTAGACAAGAAACTGACACTGTATTTCAAACCTAATACAAAATCATAATTTAAATCCTAATACAAAATCATAATTTAAATCCTACTGGAAATGGTGCATTCATTATCCTGAGGTCTCTGCTTGTGCTCAGTGACTACATCACACACTCTGATCTCTGCATCAGTCTTCCCAGTCTGGTTGCTTTCAGACAGTTTCCAGTTGTTCAGCAGTACATTATTAGACCTTCTGCATTTGACATCCTTAAGTTCTGCCGCTGGTTTGTGATGGCTGTGATTATTATTTTAAGTACACTAGTTGTTCAGGATTAAGGGCATGATTTCACAGAAGTAGTTATTGGCATTGTACAGAAAGAGAAGAAAAACACAGTCCTTGTCCTACACAGTCCACAGTCTGAGAATAAGAGAAAACAGAAAAAAAGAGGCCTATAAAGACGTCCCTGGTTTTACAGGTGAGCTACTGCAATGCTTGTACACATACAGATGAGCTGCTGCAATGCTTCCACTGCCATTCAAAACTTTACTGTCAGTTGTTCACCTTTACCTCTTCAGACAGTGCAGTCTAATGTTGACCTGTGAATGGCATTTTGCTAATATGTGCTGAATATATCACCTTAAGGAGAGAAAAAAATTTTAAAAAGAGTTTCGGGAAAAAAGATGAAAAATAACCTGCAAGAATTACATAAACTGAGTTGAAAAAAAATTTTCAACGCACAAATTGTGTGAGACTGCCGAGTAACACATCCCTAACTCTTCAGCTTACATGAACAAAAACCAGCAAACTGTCCTTGTACATTCAGTGCTTCCTTCTGTTCGCAAACCCAGATTGCAGGTTTGGTCTTTTACAGGCTGAATACCAAAACCAATTAAGTAGGCCGTATGTGTGTTTTGTGACATGAAACCCTTATGAGACAGGAATCAAAACATCCTGTCCTCAGCTTCCACCATGTCTTAACTGCAAAGGATGAGCAAGCACTGTGAAACTCTAGGCATAGCTGGAAGTTGATTTAGTTTATTTTTATAGGGAAAAGAAGATACCTGTTTTTATCATGACTAAAAGGATTTCTCTTTCATGCCATAGATACAGGCCTTAGTAGGGCATTATACATGTATTTTATTCATTACTGATGTAATAGCTACATAGTGCTCAAGGTGAACTAGATGGTCTAAAGCAGAGGTCTAAATATTTTTTTATTGTGCACCCATATAAGTCAAAAGTTCTTGAGTATGCACTCAAATACATGTATGGTTATTTATTAATTATATACAGGTAACAGTATATTAATGTTAGGCACAGTAATAAAATATACACAAAATAGAAATGAAAAATTTATGACATAAACAACATTTCAAAATTTTACTTTATTTAATTACTTAATGATAGAAATATGCTTTCTTCCTGCACCACAGTGTCTTCTGTACGGGGTGCAGCAATGCCATTTGGGAGATGACTGTTCTACAGACAAAAACTGCGAGGTCTAATAACCATTGTCTCATATCCAGCCAAAAGGATACTTCTGTTCTGACTTACACAGGATATGACGTGTCTCTCCATATCCATTTAACATTTATGTATGTGGATGGCTGCAAGCAAAAGGTGTTCATAGGTGAAAAGGATTTAAAGAGCTATATCAAGACTGACACCTACAGATTAATAAGATCCTGGGATCTCACAGAGCAGACAGAACAGTTTTTGAGGGATAAAAAGATGTATGTGGCTGCTTCTTTACGAAGTATTTGAGCATTAAACCAGTTTCATGCAAGTGTTTTTTAATGGCATTTTGGGGAATACTTCAATTTGAAATCTAATGGAGAAGGGCTTTTAGAAACAAAAGAATGAGATTAAATCATATAAAAAATTACATATTGAGAAGGGAAAGAGTGAAAGGGGGAGGACAGGTAACAGGGAAACAAGAATGGAAGAAAAATATTATTGCACTACTTTAGAACAGGAACCAGTGCAGCTTATGAAAGGAGATGTTCGCAACAGCTGTGAAAATCTCATGGCAGAAATATACAGATAATTTCTCCAACGCCAACAGTCTTTTAAAATACTTTTTTGCAATCCTGCACAGGAACTTCATTTTTCCTGATTTTTATGTAGCAACTTTATGTAATACAGTCTTCAGCTCCTAAACTTGAAAACATTAATATTTAACCATAATTTATCAAGGTATACTATATTATTGCCTTAGTAACACCAGGATAATATTAAGGTATTACAAAGTCAATAATATGGCATAATTAGAATTTAAAAATATGCCTCCTGAGAAACCACTGAGACATTCTTACTGTTTGACTTTTTCAAACCCAGAAACGATTGGTTAAGTTAATTTAAGAATTCCCTGCCACTCCTCCCTTTTTTTGTCATGTAGAAATGGCCTTCCATAGGGAATTCTAATTGACGTACCAAAATCCTTGAGCGAATGTTTTAGCCAGGAGTTTCAGCATTCAAGGCAAAAGACCTTGAACTCCCAGTCCTACTTCCACTCAGGCGTACCTCCTGTTAAAGCACTGACTCCTGAGAGCCCCCCATCTAAAGCTGGCTGTGAGATACCTGCTCTCACCTCTCACAGCATCGCATGGGAACTTCTTTGGTCTGGTCACATGAACCTAGCTGAACACTCACAACTGCTGTGAGACAGAACAGTACCCCCAGGCCAGATTTTAACAGTTTGAAAGCTTTTCAACTACAAACCTAGGGCTACTCAAGCTTTTGAGGAACAACTCCAGTTTATCAGTATTTGTCTGAAGCTTTTAGGGTCACAGTTCTGCAAGTAACTTGAAGGCTGCAGTGAGCACCAAATCTTAAACAAAATCTTAGCTCAGCTAACAGCCTCTGCATGTCCTACATCATAGCTGTTTGGCTTATAACCCAGTTCTGACATTTATTACAATGTTGTTTGATCCTTCCACACAGAAGCATAAATTGGATGAACCACACTAAAGCTAAAAATGAAAACAGAGTTAAGCAACAGATAGATTTCTTGACCTCCTGCATTCTTCTTAAAGACAAAAGCTGCAAATGAGTCATAGGCTGCTGTGGCAATGAAGAAACCCAGTGATTGCTTTTTTGGCAACTTTCAGATCTATGAATGCTTCATGATACATTTAAAGTAAAATAAACCCTCTTCTCACATTTAGCCCATTTTTTTCTTTTCCTAACTTAGCTTTTTCTTGTCTACAATCTAAAACAAGTAGTTTTGGACCTGGAAAAGGCCTGTGCTGTTCCACTTTTTTTTTCCCCACCAATAATCTCATAATTTCCAACTAATAATGCATATTTAATTCATTTAATATATTAACATTAGTGCCAGGGAATGCAGGTTCCATACACAAAGGCCTGTCTGAATAAGTACAAAATTTCTGAGTGGGCATGAGCTATGGTTATTTTGCTTAATATAAATGAATTTTGCTGCAGGTATACCCTGTTGAGGTAGAGATTATATCCTCTACTCAAAGTTAAATTATCTTGTCAGCAAATTTGTGTGTCCTGATTTTACATTAATTACACAAATATTTAGCAAGTATGTTCTTGCTTCCCACTGAACTCCTTTTGTTTGAATGCTTTTCATAAAAGCATTGCTATCTAAAATGGCTTGGGGAATGTATGGCATTACTTTTTAATGAAAAGATAGATTGGGGATTCTAGAGGAAGAAATTAAACTCCCATGTGCCACCTTTGTTTCTGGTCTCGTCGAAAGCCTTATAAAGCTAATGGGTACTCGATAGTTAGGACTGTAGCAGAGGATACAGGATTTCTGCACAACGCCATGCACATGCTTTTTTAGCCCATGTTGCACAAGCTACTTATCTTCAGACCCTGGTCACTACTGCCCTCTCCCTCTTAAAACCAAGCTAGGAATGGTTCTTAGAGGCTGACAGAATCTGAATAATAATGTACTGATATGCTGGCAGAGCGTATCAACAACAGGGAAAAGGTGAAGGGTTTTGTTGCTTGATGGTCTGAACAAAAAAGAGCTCTGAAGAGATATGAAGTAAAAAAGAAAGATATAAAAATGAAAAGTAATGTTTCTCTAAAATAAGGAGAGTGTTTGAATTAGTAACATAAGTCAGTGAAATGTTGGGAATTTCTGACAGAATACCAGGCCACCTCTATACTAGGATGTATTTAAAACCTGATTTTGAACACTTGTTTTGGAAATGTAACTCTCTGTTATCTAGATCTGAGTTTTGACTGCAGGAGGACATGCACTGCAACTGTTGGGATAACTCTTACTTATTTTTCAAATGAGCTTCGGTGTCTTCCTGGCTGAACAGCTCGTGTGATATACTGTCTCCTCCTTCTCTGCCAAGAAAATCTGGTAGGTTGCGGTCTTTGTCTTTGCCTATAACTTCGTACAGTCATTAAAGAGCATGCTGTTAAACTTGTCTGAGGCAACAGCTCTCACTGCCATTCAGTTTTTGCTTCAGATTCTGCTTCAGATGTTCGTTTGTTTGTGGTTTGTGGGGTTTTTTCTTATACTGCCAGCCCTGTTATCTCAGTCTCTTGCCCAAGTTCTTAAAAGGTTTGCATCGTTATTAATAAGGAAGACTCCACAGCTCAGACTCTATTAACATCTCTGTAAACTGGGGAAAAAGAGAGGATTCTTGGTCTTCCTCTTAGGTTTCAATCTGCTCTGTAAGTTTAAGATTAAAAAGCTGGGACAAGTCATTCTGCCTACAGAAGTAACCAGGTGTACTCATAGAAAAAAGGAAGTAAACTCTTGGCCAAATGAATGGTTACTTCTTCTATATTTTCCTGGGTTTGGAACTTGTAATTCTATTTCAATCTGTTAATTTCAGTTTACACAACAAAATAAAAGCAGAAGATTGTTCACAATGCTGATTGATTGCTTTGAAAAAACAGACTATAGCTATAGCCAAAATAAATGTGCTTTACTGAACAAGTAGAGTAAGAGCCATCTGGTGGCTAGAATCAACATATGAACTAAGGTAAATAGAGGCATATTTTAAGTTCTATCACCCTACAGGAACTTAAGGACATATTTGAGCATGAAATAAACATTACAATGATTTAGGTAAAACTGCATACTTTGAAACAAGGCGTTGTAATGACTCATAAATCAGGGACTCGTGGTTACCATGAATAGTAGTGGTGCTAAGAACCCGGATACTGGAATGAATTAGCGGGTAGCTATACCTAAATGTTTCTCTGTTTCTCTGCATTTATTGAAAGTCAAACCAGCAAATTATCAGTGGAAAGCTCTGTGCTCTAAAGTAACCAAAAAGGCAAAGGCCACTCTATGATGGACTGCCAGAAGTATCCCATGAGCCATCACTGTCACATTCAAACTTTCAGTGGAATTATATTATATTTTTTTATTTTAAAAATAAAGAAAAACGGAAGCAACACTTAGGTGAAACATGCTCATCTGCTATGTTAGTACAATTTTTCTTTACCTTACACAATTATAACAGTCAAAAGGTCAGGCTACGAAATGCCAAGAACATTCCCATGTCTGATTTGTTTATCCCAGGAAAGCTTAAGAAGGACTGCATGGGCAGTCATAAAATTTTAAAGTGCTATGGTAAATCTCTCTGCAAATAACACCTTCATTTTTGCAGTAAAGTAGTCCAGTCAAACAGAAACAGGTCACTCATCTCCAGTGATGAGCCCATTTAGGCCCTAAGAGTACACCTTATTTTAATCCCTCTCTTCCAATGCCTTTTGCCTTCCCAGTGTAACTCTGAAAATACAGCCGCTTAACGTGCCAGTTCAGAGGGCTCTTGCTAAAACTCAACTGCAATCTATTCTTCAGCTGACCAAAACTGATACTTATGTGCTAAGCAGTAAGTAGTAGTTCATACATGGCATGAAACAGGAAAATGAAAACTAGGAGAAGGCATGTCATCATATTCTCCCTGAATTACAACCAACAGATATCTCACATGCAAATTAACAATTACATTTACAAAAACAGCAGAGGATTGAGTGATGTTTTTTCTACTGAAAAGGGTCCTTTTAAACACTAACTCTTTTTGGTTAAACTTTCGAGAATTACTGATTGTGAATGAAATTGCACAAAATTGCTATCAATTTTTACTCTTTCTTTAGAAAAATACAAATGCGTAACAAGAAGGTTTCTTCTTGGACTTCCGTTGAATTCCCAGGTTATTTGAGAGTTTCAGTTCCCTCCCTAACATTAGTGATATAGATTCATACAGGTACATGACAGAACTGAGACAAGGTGACTCCCTCTACCTTAGCATTTACAGTCTGTGCCACTTGTCCAGCAGTCAGATCCACAGGAACTGATTTTTATATAGAAGTGTAATTCAAATTCTGTCAGCATGGCTGACTGAAAAAGATGACCATTCGATTATGTATCAGGTCTATCAGATTGTAGGCACTGGATGAAAAGGAAATGCCAAGGTAAAGTAGTTCCCCCAGCTAGAATTTATACTGGAAAGGACCCTGCCTGACTGATCAAGTTCAATTTCCTCACAGCCGCCCACCACAGATAACAGTTATCAAATGGACAGCCATCTACAAATACCTGCTCTGACACCTGCAATCTACACTCCACATGCTCTTTTCTAGCTTCCAGCAGAAAGATGATGTTGATAATTGGCACAGATGTGCTATCTGCATGCAACAGCACAGGTCTGGGTAGGCAAAAAAAGCTCTCCTGGTGTCAAAATGCAGACCATCCCCTGTGCTGTGGAAAGAGACAAGGCAGCCCATCTGACTCCCAGGGAGACATGGACAGCAGTGAAAGGAGTGTATGCAAGAAAGAGAAAATATCCAAACATAATGTCACGTGACTGAACATGGAAAATTCAGGACCACGAAGATAATAGAGATGTCAGTTTCACTAATTCCTTCATATACTGAAGAATGTATCTCATGAAATACGCTAAGCAGTGGAAAAACAGAGGGGCAAGAAGTGTCATGAGGAGCCAAAGTTGTGTATGAATCCAACCATTAACTATAGTGTTTGCAATGACTTGCTCCTGACAACAGTGTATGCTCAGGGGATTTCAGGATAAGGAATCTTATCACTCTGTTCCTATGCTGCTTGGAAAATGTCAGCTCCATTCTTTACCTTTGTTCAAGTTCCTATCACGTTAAAACCAACAGAAAGTTATGAGAGAAAACACATCAGGAAAAGGTCTTTATACCTTTTCCAGTGTCTTCTTTCTTCTTTGCATAGGGGAGAAAAGACCAGGCCTCCAAAAGTCCAAAGTGTTGCCTTGTTCTAGCAGAGACACATCTTTTTTGTGCTAGAGAAACACGGAGTTTTCACCAGAGAGATATAAACTCAAACACAGAAGGAAATCTGTTAAACATTATGGGTGACTTTGTAAAACTCAGTTTTAAATTTTGTCTTCAGGCAGAAAGTTTTGAAATGTTCTTTTGTAAGGTCATTTGTTCAATTTGCCTCCATTAATGGAAGAATTGTGCCACAGACTTATGTGGTGCTTATTTTATTAAAAAATCCAGTGTACAGGAAACTTAAAGGAAAGGAGGAAATGAAGAGATTATGAGTGTCTTTGATTATGGAAAGAGAACAGATGAAAAAATAAATATATATTATGGCAATAAAGAATGAGCAAACACAGCAGTTTTGAGTTATTATGACAAGAACTTATTTTGTGGATATTTCTGTTACGGCATATGTGGGTGATCCCATGATGAATAGTAAAATGGTAAGTTCTCAGTACGTGACAGTTGTCATTTGCTAATATAAGCTCAACAGAACAAATTCACCACAGATGTAAGCAGATACTCTGAGCTATAAATCTGACATTTTCAGAGCTGTGCTTTACTATATTAGGCTTGATTTGGACACAACCAAGTGATTATAATTACTGCTGGAATAAATATATAGAAAATCTGCATAAGCTAAACCTGATATTTTGAGGATTTGCTCTCTTATTTTCTTACAATACTTTCTGTATAATAACACTGCTTTAGTGAAAAATAAGTTTTATTTAAATGTATTTGTTTATATCTTCACTCTTACAGAAATTAAAGCCCAGTTCAATCCTAGTATTATATTAACATAGCATTTCTGAGGCTTCTGTCCCCTTGGAAGGTAAACATCTACATACAGCTGGAAAGGCAGTATTTTTCCATAGTTTGAGTCTCTGTATGACACTGCAATATAAATATTTAATAATAAATTAGAAGTTCCAGAGCTCCCATGACAGCTCTTGCCTATTTTCAGCAGGTAGCACAGGATCTGTAGCTATTAGTATGTACCCAGGACAGAGTACTGCCTGTATCTTTATGCAGATTGTTATTCAAGTTAGCACTCAACTAAAGCATTACAGATGAAAGTAATTTGTTCTCTCAATATTAGCCTTTTAGCGTACATTAGTTAGCTCATGATTAATTAATATGATCTTGAATATACAGTTCTAATAGTTTAAGATAATGTTGTAAAACAGCTTGATTTATTTTAGGATTTTCTAGGTCTGAAACTGTACTTGATTATATTTACTATAAATGTACATACTTACATACAGATTTAAAAGTGCCATTAATTGTGTGTAATATAAGCATGGTTTCTATTGGTAGGGGATGAAATTTTAAATAGAGAAGGATGGAGAATTAATTTAGTAGACATTATGATATAATAACGACAGACATAGAGGCAATGTTAGCAAATTTTTGGTTAGTATGTAAAAATTAAACCATGAGTGACTTAAGCCACGGCCCTCAATAAATTAAATTATCGTCATTGCTTTGCTTCATTGTGTGCTTTATTTATCTCAAGTGAAATATTACCTTCTGTGCCTTTTTCTTTTTTTATTAGATTTTTTTCCTAGATCCTGAGGCAACTTAATTTAATCGAACTATTTGATTCTTCTGCCAACTTTAAGTCAAAATGATGGTACTTACTTTTACATGGAGGTAGATTTGCCTAAATTTTTATTGTATTTTGCTTCCATTTCTGAACCGCAAATGCTCAAGGATTTATCAAGTTTCATTTCATCAAAGATTTAACATCCCCCCAGACAGTGTACATGCAAAACCAGTATCCTTCCCCACTAAAGGTTTTTCACAAGTTGCTATTGATTATGGCTGCAAACCTGAATATATTCAATGCCATATTTGGCTGTGATCTAGAAATACTTATTACCTGTGATGTCATTTCCTAGTGCCAGATTTTAAAATCAACCAGTCACTGCCAAATAGCAAGTTAAGTCACCTCTTCCCTCAAGCACAAACTGGCAGTAACAAACTACTCAAGAGATGAATCTGCCCACCTAACACCTCCTCACTCACGTCACTCCCACAAGCATCAAGTTCTCTTATGAGCTCTGACTAGTGAAAAAACATGTCTGTTAAGCAGAGTGCCTAGGAAAAATATGAAATTCAAGGGTTATTTTCACATGTATTTAGATCATAAAAAAGCTAAAAACCCCCTTATACGCAGCTGCATCTACTGCAGGCCAATGAAACATGACTACATCAATTCACTTAAGAAAAGGAATTAGAGATTTCTCAAAGACTCCCATAAAACACGCTTATGTAGCCTACTTTGTTGACACAAACCTTAAAATGGAGCTTGTGGGAATAAGAGAAAATTTCCCCCAAGATAAAATCATATCACTGGGACTGCTCACCAGGTCAAAACAGGGCACTGAGTTTTATCTGCCACCTACAAAGCCAGACCCCACCCTACACAAGCAGTGAAGTCCAATGGGAAGTATCTACTGTCCTTGAGAAGACAGTTAACCAGCTGCTTTATCAAAAAGGCAAATTGTCAGATATTGTTGAAAGAATTTCACAGTCTAAAAAAAGCCTCTATGTCAAGAAGACTTACCCAATTACACCCACTTTCCAGTTTTCTTCTTTTTGGTAAGATTGTTGAAAGCTTGAACACTTGCAACATCATTATAATCATGCAGATCACCCAGTCATGGTTTTCACCCATGCAAACACCAAAATAGTCTCGGGAACACTACTAGAACTTTTTATATCTGATCCTCATAAATAAATAGGTTTCCTTGGTGATACTTTCAGACATCTCTGCACCCATTATTGTGTGGTATCACTGGCAAACATATACCTTGCCTGGAGAGTATACAAGACAACACACAGAATTAATTCATTGTTAACCTTCAGGTTTCAGAGAGTCATTATGGTCACCTTTTCCCTGCAAAAATTTTCAGCTCTCAAGTTATTACCGTTCTATATTTACATATGATTGACAGTCTCTTCTCAACTGGGAACACCAGAAAGGCTGTGACTTGCAAATTAGTCCTGGGACACAGATCCAGATCTTTTGTCTGCCTCATCAAACTTAGCCACAGAAATTTAGTATCAAAGAAGCACAAGGCTTGTAAATTAGGTAAAGCATAGGCAAAACAGTGGTAAGTCCAGTTACACTTACTGTTCTCAAAGGTGAAACAAAAGTTCATACAGAATTTGATAAATCACTGTCATAGTTTAACCAGCCAAAAGCAGCACATTCCTAGACAACCGTTTAAATTTTATTAGCAAAGGCTGATACTATTCCTAAGGTATCTTTATTATGGATGTTGCAATTTTCTTTCTTTCAAGTATTAAAATATTTCATATTATCAATGCAGATAGTGAATCATGGTTTAGAATTTGAACAGATCCTCTTAATTGATGTTCTTCTTATAATTTTAGAGTAACTTCAGAAAAATGTTTCCACACTTGCAACATTTACAAATTAAATTCTATATGCTTGATATATATATCTATCTATTATGTGCATGTTATAATATTATAAACAAGTGTGTTTGTTTAGTGTGTACTGCTTCTTGGTAAATTATGAATACATCATCATAAGAGTCTAACTCATGAGACCAAGAGCTGTAATACACTGCTAAGTTGAAGAAAGTTATCTTTCAAAATTTATAGATGGTACTAGTAAGAGCTAGAAACAGTTAAGTAATCCATGGCATATTATTGCCACCTGTGAGGATACCACTGCACAGTCTGTGAGACCCAAAACAAAGGAAATATGTTGGTGGGATGGCCCACAGGCCAAGACATCCCCCCAAGTTAGGGTGAGTTCCCAGGGGACTTTGCACCCAGCCTAATTATAAATGGATTTTCCCCTTTTGGGATTGGCTCCCTGTTCTCCACCCCCTTGTTCCATTTATGTACCCCACCTAGAAAATTCTTTTTGATTCTACCCCTCATTGGCTCCTTTCCCCTAAGCCCTCCTTCCCTGTTTCCCCACTGGTTCTCTTGCCTTTACCTCACCCTCTGGCCCTCATTCCATTGGTCCTGATGCTCTGCCCGCCCCTTCCTCTCTGTATATAAACCTTGTACCCTGCCTTCTATCTTGCCTTTTGTCCCTGGATCCCTCAGCACCTGCGTCCCTCAATAAATCTGGTTGCTGAACCCCATACAGAACACCCTTCTCGCCTCCTTGCTACCCGCCATCGCTTCAATGTGTGTGTGCATGTGCCCCGCACCATCGGGTGTGTGTGGCTGCGCCTTCGCCTGGCCCGCCCGTGCTGAAGCGGCTTCCCCTGGCTGGGGACCTTTCTGGAAGGCTGTGGCACCTCACCATCGCCCAATGCCGCATGTACATATTACAGAATGATGTGTTGAGCAGTACGTCCTCTTCTGGAAGCTGCAATGTATACTTTTTGGAAAAAGCATCATATTATTGCTCTTGGGAAAACAGATTAGTACATAATCTGAACACCTTTTCAAGAAATTGTTTTTCAGATCATTCACTTTCACACAATACAAAGTTTTGGTTTGGAATTCTTTGGTCTGTGTCATGCCAAATACTCAGATAAAATGTTAAATCTTCCTCATATTCAAGTCTGTAAGTTACTGGATATATATCAAATTAGGACAAAACTTACTCTTGAGTCCTGTGAAAGCAATGCTGGATTTTGCTCTTTAAATAAGGTGCTTCAGAGATTTTTCCTCAACACCCTGGTGCTGAGATGATGGACTGATTGCCCAGAACAGGCACAGGGTGTGCCAGAGATCCAATGCACACTCCATCAACCTCCCCAAACACAGTCTTCCAAGTGCTATCTGTTGTGGTGCGAGGAGATCCCTTCGGGATGTCTTTGGTTTACTACAACAACCCCCCTATCCCCCCAGTGGGTTGGCCCTCAGTTCCTCCTCCCTGTCTCATCTGTCTATCAACCCTATCCCTTCCCTATTTTATGGATATGCTGTGTTTGCCCTCCCTTAGTTCTAGTAGGATCCCTATCAATCCCCTGTAAACCTTCCCCTTAGTCCAGAAAGTTCCCCTACCTATGACACCCCATTGGGTTTTTTCCCTTATATCCCCACCCTGTTGCTCCCTGTTGGTTGGCAAAGCTATCCCTCTACTATATAGTTCCTCCTAGATATGCCCTGATTGGTCCCTGTTCAGTACCCACCCCTGGTTGATGTCCCCCTTTGTAAGTTGATGTACCCCCTTAAAAAACCTGACTTTCGTCCCTGCCTCCTATCTGGGAGTCTCTTTCTCTTTCTTTACCCCGCTTTCGTCGGCGCATAGACACTCTGGGCTGTGCACACCGGAGTGGATCCTGCTCGGAATCACTCTGCACTGCTACTTAAGCCACTTGAGGCTGAGAGCAGCCACTCACGGCACGGCCGCGTAGGATCTAGCCGGGGAGAACACGGCCGCGTCAGCTATCAAAAGGGTTTTCACAAACAGTTGATCCAAAATGCCACTTTGAGTTCAAAATGGCAGCAGCTTTATTAGCTAAGAAACATACATGTACTTCCCTCACTAAACCTGGCACAGTGGTTTTTATATGTCACCCATCACCCTGATATCTCAAGACTTTTAAAATGTTTTGAAATAGAAATTTTGTCTTCATGGGTAAAACATGAAATAATGACTTCTTCACAGCTCAGTTCCTAGTGTAGGAAATGTGGTGAACTTGCTGAAGAAAGCTGAAAGAAAGAATTAAGCTGGTTTTTTAAAAATTAATTCTGTATGGAATCACTTTAATTTATTATATTCTCATTCCAGTTCTGAGATCTTGGTTCCCAGATTCAGTAACCAGAGAGCAGTTAAGAAAGGGGGAGATGACTGTGTCACACTTCTATGCTAAGTCACTTTACATTCAGTTTTCATCCATGCCTCCTGAGAGATGCATGTATGCTCCTTAAATACTGAGACAGTGCTTACTGGCCCAAAAGAGACATAGAATTTTACATAAATCTTTCTGTGAGGCTCTCCAGTTTATGTCCTCACTATCCCTGCATAACATTTCTTGTAGATTTTGAATCAAATTATATAGGAAGCTGAATGTCCTATGACTGCAGAACTGAAGCCTCTATAATTTTTTTTTGGTATTGTTTGAAAAAACTACGCAGACTGCAGCCAAAGATTTCAGTGCATTCCTGTAGATTCTTATGGATGTGATGGATGCAGCTGGTGGTATGCAGGGGCACATCTGGCAGGAAGGTGAAGGCTGCCAGCAGAGCTGAGGGTCCAGCAGCTGTGTCGTGGACACCCTTTGCACCCCAGTGGCCCCAGAGCCTTAACAGCAGGCAGCAGGCTCAGAAAACTGCACCTTGTCAGCTTTCTACATCTCTTTCTAGAGGAGGGATGATACACACTGCAAGGTCAAGACATCTCCAGGTTACAAGTCAAACTTATTTTGGCACTGAGCAACCTATGTATTTACAGAATGCAATTGTATTTCTTTCCAACATATATGGGGCTGGAGGGGTTACAGCACCACAGCCCATCCCCTGCAGCCATTCTCCTCCAATTATATGTCAGAAGTTTTACAGCCTATCTGTCATATTATAAAATATTCTCTAGACACTCATTTGCTTATATTTAGTTCTACCCTGTAGCACTTTTTTGTGTTCCTGGCCTTTTCTTTCATTTTGCTAGTGGCAAGTCACTTAATAATATGAAGTTACAGGCCTGCAAGAAAATACTAAATTATGCATAAGTTTACTTAAATTGTTTGTTTACATTACATTTGGAGATCAGAGAGTGAACAGGAATTTTTTATGATGATTCACTCCATTCAACTTCCCCTTGGTGTACTAGCTGGAAGGATTCACAATGAGCTGATCTCCCCATTGAGCATAATGAAACCCACAGTCTCAGGGGCAACAAATAATTTTATTGTGCTCAATGAGAAAGGTTTTCTGAAGGCAAGACTTTTCAGTCTCTTTCTCCAATATTTAAATGACTGTTTTAAGATCTGATCAGGCCAAACTTGTATCAAAGCATGAGGCCAAATTAAGACAACCATTATGTGGGGCATTTATCTGCACAACAGGGTAAGAATCACTGCAGCTAGAATAATAGACTGGAAAAAAGAAATAATTATTTTAGGAAAACACAAGTTAAATTAGATCACAACACTCTTGTTATGATAGTAAAGCCATAGGAAAACATTATATTTAGCAGTTGTAACACTAATTAACACTTAGAAGTGATGAGCTGATAGCAGTAGTCACTGAATCCACATAAAATTTGATCCTAAGATTAGAAGTCCATTTTTATTCTTATATTTGCTTCCAAAAAAGTAACTTCATGTGAGAGATGTCTCTGGAACCCCAAGCATTCAAATGCTGTATGTGTCCAGCCAAGATGAAACTTGAGGTTCATTTTTATCTTCTTTGGTGTTTTTAAATGTTCCTTTCTACTGTTTCAAAATGTGAAGTCGGAGAAGGTATTTTTTTTTCACCTTACCTCTCCTGGAGCTTCAAGGATGCCTCCACAGCTAATTGCTTTACAGGATTCCACATATGGTATACTTAACACATTGATTTTGAATATTTTAGAAACCACTTGCAGATAAGTCTCCCTGTTATAACTGTGGTAATTCGGGGACTGGTTATGGTTATGCTGTTTAGGAGGTTATAATTGTTACAATGTTAAAGGTAGGTTTAGGATATATTGGGATTGAGCTTTAAGGTTGATTAATTGTTACCAGGAGCTAATTGGGACAGGGGACATGCTCATGCGCAATGTATGGATGTAATGCCTCTGGAAACTCGATACATGGTGATAGCATATGGGTAAGGTAATATGGGAACTTCCTAGAAAGACTCAGCAGGTGAAGTGACATCATCTTGAGTGTGGATTGGCTAACAGAAAGAGCCTACGGGATGGATTTTTGAGAAAATGATTCGTCAAAAATGCACCCCTGGAACGAACCAATCAGGAGTCTCCTGGATGAGCCAGTGGAAGAGAGGATTGAAAAACTGACCAATCCTGACCAATAGAGGACTATAAGAACTCTTCTGGTGCTTTGCACTAGGTCCTCCCCTTGGGACCTGCTGTCCAGGGAGTGCCTGGTGTCTTGCGAGTGCTGTCCTTCCTCTGTTTTGTCGTTGGGGTCTTGGGCTTATCCTGGGTCCCCTGTCTCCAGTTGTTTGTTGTTAATAGTTTTGGTTAATAAATCAGTTAACCTGTTTAGGTGACTGACATCATTTTTATCAGCTCGTTATATACTGACAAAGTGGGACAGCGTATCCAAACTTCTGCTTCAGAAACAACCAAGCAGAAAGGGCTTTCTTGGAAGAGGATAAAGCTTAGCTACAGCAGGGCCACCCGATGACTCTGAACTGTGCAGGAAAATGCGCCACTTTTTAGTGTTAAGTAGCTTGCCTGACAACTTAGGTTGGAGAGACGGACAGAGATAAATCATCTGCAGTGGGTTGACCCTGGCTGGGTGCCGGGTCACTCTGTCACTCCCTTTACCTTTGGGACACAGGAAAGAGTAAGATGGAGAACAGCCAGCAGGCTGGGGGAGATAAAGCAGTTTTATCACAGTAAAAGAAAAAGAATAAGCAGAGATTTGCGCGTGCAAAAGCTAAAGGGAAAGAAAAGGTGAATTTCTACTTCCCATAAGCAGCAATGTTCAGGCACTTTCTGGGAAGCAGGGCTTCAGCACACGGAACAGTTGCTCTGGAAGGCAAACACTGGAAGCTTATGAACACCCCCCACTTCCTCCTCTCATCTTATATATCTGAGCTGATGTCATATGGTGTGGAATATCCCTTTGGTTGATTTGGGTCATCTGGCCTGGTGTGTTCCCTCCCAGGATCTTGCCCACTCCCTTCCCCTTTGATGGGGGGAAGGAACGTCAGAGGGGCAGTGCTGCTCAGTAGTAGCCAAAACACTGGTCTGTTATCAGCACTCTTCCAGCTGCTAATGAGAAGCACAGCACTGGGTGGGTTGCAAGCTTTACCTCAGTCAGACCCAACACACCATCTGAAATTCATTGAAGGCAAATAGAGGGTCATAACACTGGACAGGAATAACCTCAGGCATCAGCACAGGCTGGGGGCTGATCTGCTGGAAAGGAGCTCTGTGGAGAAGGACCCGGGGGTCCTGCTGGACAAGCTGTCCATGAGCCAGCAGTGTGCCCTGGGGGCCAAGAAGGCCAATGGTGTCCTGGGGTGCATTAGGGAGAGCTTTGCCAGCAGGTCAGGGGAGGTGATCCTGTCCCTCTACTCAGCCCTGGTGAGGCACTTCTGGAGTGCTGTGTCCAGTTCTGGGCTCCTCAGGACAAGAGAGACATGGAGCTCCTGGATAGAGACCAGAAGAGAGCTTTGGAGTTGTTCCAGGGTCTGGAGAATCTTGCAAGAAAAGGCTGAGGGAATGGGGCCTGTTCACCCTGGAGAGGAGATGACTGAGAGGGGACCTTACCAATGACTGTGAGTATCTGAAGTAGGAGGTGCCAAGAGGATGGAGCCAGACTCTGCTTGGTGGTACCAAGCAATAAGACAAGAGGCAATGGGCAGAAACTGATGCATAGAAAGTTCCACGTGTGTCAATTTGGGTGGAGTGCTCTGGTGGAGTGCCACAACCTTCCAAAAGTATCTCCAGCAGAAAGCTGCTTGGCAAAGCCACTGCACACTCACACACATACACACACCAGGTAGTTTCTTTAACAAGTCGACAGCAAAGAGACGGGAAGGGTCTTCATATAGAGTTCCATGGAAAAGGTTTATTCAGCCACACACGTGAAGGGTTTCAGTGGCAAAAGACACACAACAGTGGAGGGGGGGAGGGGTCCAGGTTTATATATGGCGGTGGGGAGAGCACCAGGGACCAATAATCTGAGGGCACGGGGGCAGTACATAGGTGGGGCTAGGGTACGGAGCCAATGGGGAAACTCTGAGGGGTGGCAAAGGAACAAGGGCCAATGGGAGAGCAAGGAAGGGAGAATTTTCTAGGGCAGTGACATGTAAGGTGTAAAGGGTCAGGGAGGCCAACGGGCCAAAAGGGGAAACAGAACTGGGGTACATTAACATAATGAAACAAAGCATCCTGGGAGAGGTCTTCTCTGTCTCCCTAACCTAGGAAGGATTTCTGCCCCTAGGGACAGTCCCACCAATAAATTCTCTTGGTCCCTTGTGCTATGGGTTCATCAGTCCCCACTTTTAACAGCATAGTTTGCTGTACCAACAAAATGCCGTACTCGCATTACAGTCTCTTTTTGTGGACATAAAAAAGAAGTTCATTTTTAATGTGGGCTCGTACTATTCCTAAACAGCACAAACTCATAGTGTAGTTGAAAAAGAATTTATGCACAATCTGCTTTGACTTCACAGGATGGAGAAAATACTACTTACAAGATCATACTAATTACAAGATAATGGGCATAGTAATTAGTATTACCAACTATGGTAGTTTATGGCAATATTAGTCACTCCAGAATATAATCTTCATGTCTTTTATTTCTTTGTGATCAGCATCTTGTGATCAATTAAAAGGTGATTCATAAATATAGTTTGTTAATTGTAAGCAGTCTAAAGTCCACTTGATAGACTGAGTTTTGTCCTCTTCTCAATGTTTCAAGTACTCTTTATATAGAGCAACTGCTCCAAATAATTAGCCCTGCTGTCAGGTTTGGCACCAAAATACTAGTCATGAATTCTTTTTTGAAGTGTTCAGCAATTACTTTCAGGGTTTTTTACTTTTAGGACTTAAGTATGAGGCCCAACCCTTCTTAAAGGTGTTAAATATGAATAGTCCTGAAATAGTGCCTGAGTAAGCTCTTATAAAAATATCCCTTTATGTAATCTTTCGTTTAGTGAGAGTCACAGTAGTATTTTTAGACTAAGCTTTCTTTTTAGTAACAAATGAAATTCATTAATGAATCACAAGCAGGTAACTACTTGGCTCATGTTTAATGTCAAATACAACAAGCCTCCAGTATATGGATCATTGTTCACCTGACAAGAGCAGAGTGATTCATTGTAAATGGGAAGGATGATGATAATGTGCAATGCTGTATGCATTTAGACAGACATAGGAGATGCTATTTGTCAGAGAATAGCTCTTCTTTCAAGAAATAGGTAGATTTTGGGTAAATATGAAGCAAGAAACAGGTTGGTTTATGCTCATGATGATATTCTGGTTTATTTCTTTAGGCTAGAACAATGCATTCTCTCAGTCCCTGGAAAAGGCTGTAATGTTTGCAAGTAAAAGTGAGAACAGTTAACAATGATGACAATCCACATATCTTTAACAAAGTGCAGTTAAATGAAAGAGCTCTGCATATCACTATTACATCAGTAGGAAACTTGAACCACATTGTGCACTGGGTGGGGGGGTTAGACTGGATGAGCTCCAGAGGTCCCTTTTGTGGAAACAACAAAAAACCCCTTCTAAGGCTGCTATAGTGCAGCTTTTGCTTAAGCCTACAGTTTTCCTGGTCAGAAAAAATATACTCCTTTTCTAGTATTTGCAAAGTAATGTGTATTTTCATTGTTTATATCTATATATCTATACATATGTATCTGCATATCTCAGACCTTCTCAAACTGAACTGCTACAAATAGTGATTTTATCTGGATTCAAGACACATACTTAAACCTAACCAAAGTGGCACACTCATTTTGGACTCAGCCTTTCCTTGATTACTGCAGATAGACTTAGTCAGAAAGTCCTTCCTGAGTACAGGTAGTGTGGATGCAATCCTCAAAGAGAAGACCCTGTACTGGATCTGGTGGTGTCAGAGATATTTTCTAGTATGTTCCTACCAGTGCTAGTATGTTCCAGTTACTTTGGAAAGACTGAGATTTCTAGCAGTTTTTCACGCTTTAAAAACCATTTCAACCAGACCTGCTCTAAATAAGTTTGCAATTCACAAGGGCAAGTAGGCATCCAAATGTCATACAGGCTCCTGAGTCCAGTATTTGTGACCCTACATTTTCTGCTAACAGGCATTTGCTACCAAAAATCAGAAAAAATAAAAGAACTCCTTAACACCAGTGTAGCATAAAGAAGCAAGCATTCTTCATTCACCAGATGCACGAACGGATATCTTCTCCAGAAATCATGCATACTGAGTACAGAAAAAGCTCCTGTTGTGTACTATACTTTACATACATATTTATTGATTTTCCCAGAATAAACATACATTGATAATAATTTCCCTGAAATTACTGACATATGTTCCTTCCTCCCTGTGCATGTGTTCTTCTGTTCTGGGGGTCTCTTTAGTGGTCCCTGGTGGTCAGTGACCCCAAAGTCATACCTGACCACCTGGTGAACTGGTAAAATCTGGCATAACTGAGCTGGCTACTTTTCAGTCATTCTTCCTAGAGAATAAGCATTGTGTGGTTCCACAGTCCAGTGGTTTTTGAAGAATAAGCATTGTGTTAACCCACCAGGTGCAAACAATTTTTTATCTGACAACACATTCACAAAACTAAGCCAAATCCTTCTCCTCAGGATGATTTTCAAAGTACATTCCCAAATTTCCTGCCAAGCATAATTTGTCCAGTGGGGACAGAAGGTCCCTATAATCCAAGGATAACAGCAACTGCTTGGTGGGAGGGAAATGTTTGCAATTTCCCCTGCTTAGCAAGGATCTGAATCCAAATTTCCCACCACCTTTCAAAATGCCCTAGAAAATGCAACTGGAATTTCTGGAAGAGACTCTCCCAATTTTTGCTCTCAGTGGTTTTCCATGTTGCGTAAGTAATTATATGTTCATGGGCCTCAAATGAAGCAGAAGGTGAATTGGTCAAGGCACTTGATTAGAAAGACAGGTTTGAATCCCTATTTTAGTCAATATTTGATTATTCTTCTGATACCAGACAAGCTGTGGAGACACTTACATTCTCTCCTACCCCACTCCTTATGCCAGCCTCATCCAGCAGCCTGGGCACCTGTGGACCAAGTCCATAACAAGAGCCAAGGCTGATGAAACTAAACACTGTGAAGCTTAAGTATTTTCATGGTCCTGATTTTAACAGCCAGTGGCATGCCTCCTATTCCTAAAGAGCTAGAGAGTTGCTTCAGTGCTCAAAACCACTGGAAATGTTTCATGGCTCCTCATTTTACCAGCGGAAATAACAGAACAACTTCCCACTGAGGTGCATCCTTGGCTTGCCTGGGAACCTGCACCCAGCCAGCCCTGTCACACGGAATCAGCTAATCAGTGATCAATTGCTCCAAGAGCTTAATCATTCATTGCCAATCTAAATGGCTGAATGAAGTATCTAATCACACCAATGACGTAAAAATAAATGCTTTTATTTATGCTCTAAGCAGAGACTACTGGGATTTTGGTTGCCTTGAAGATCAATGACAGGGCCCCACCTCAGTGTGCAAACAAAAAGCGTGTGTCTCCATGCGGCCATCTCAACGTGCCCACCAGGGCTGGTACAAGTGGCTGGGCAAACATGACACTGGACACGACCACCAGCAACTGCAGCAGTACAGTTCCTGCCCTGCCCCTCTTCCCCCACACCTTGGGAGAGGGAAATTCACAGAATCAGAAAATAGTTAGGGTTGGAGGGGGCCTCTGGAGATCATCCAGTCCAACCCTCCCACCCAGGTAGGGTCACTGACAGCAGGTTACATAGGAACACATCCACGAGGGTTTTGAATATCTCCAGAGAGGGGGACCCCACTAATCTCCTGTGCAGCCTGTTCCAGTGCTCTGCCACCTTCAATGTAAAAGAAGTTCTTCCTTATGTTGAGGTGAAATTTCTTATGGTTATGGCCATTGGTCCTTGTCCTGTTGCTGGGCACCACTGAAGAGAGTCTGGCACCATCCTCTTGGCACCCACCTTTGAGATACTTGTATGTATTGCTGAGATCCCCTCTCAGTCTTCTCTTCTCCAGACTTAACAGGCCCAGCTCCTGCAGTCTCTCCTCATAAGAGAGGTCCTCCAGATCCCAAATCGTTTTTGTGCCCCTCCGCTGGACCCTCTTCATTTAGCTCCCTGTCTCTCTTATCCTGAGGAGCCCAGAACTGAACACAGCACTCCAGATGTGTTCGTCTCAGCAGGGCCGAGTAGAGGGACAGCATCACCTCCCTCAACCTTCTGGCTACACTCTTCCCGATGCACCGCAGGATACCACTGGCCCTCCTGACCACAACGGCACTGCCGGCTGATGGGCAACCTGTCATCCACCAAATCAACCTCTAGTTGGCGAGGCGTGACCAGCTCTTTTGACAGCAGGCGCGTTATCCTCGGTTACCCNGCGCGGGCGCGCGGCGGCAACAGCAGCATCAGCAACGGCAGCTCGGGCGCTTGGCGTGACCGGGCAGGGGACGACGTGTCCCCTTGTGTCCCCTTGTGTCCCCGCACGCGCCCGGAGCCGGCACGCCGGCGGGGCAGTGGCCGCCGCTGTAAGTGTTCCTTCCTTGTCCGTCGCCCTCCCCATCCCCGTGCTTCCGGCCGGGCCCCGCCGCGCTCAGCTGGACGGGCTGGCATCCCTGTCCCGCAGCGCTTCCCGCCGCTCCGCCGAGCCTCGTGCGAGGGAGGCGCTGCTGGAAGTGACAAAACTTTCGGTCCCTGCCTTTCCTTATAAAAGCTAAATGGCTGCACCCGGAGCGTAGGGAGCAGTGGAGGGGGCAGAATGCGAAGCAGGAGGGTTGTGCAGCCGGCAGTCTCTGTTGGCCTTTTTCACGCAGCTTGGGTCAGTGGCCTTCTTGTGGGCTTGTGGTGTCCTGAAGCAACTTTAAACGTGGATGTGTTCGACCTTCTCAAATTAATAAGCTGTTCACTCATTGGCCTCTTTAGCACTGGAAACATGTAGGTGAAACTCCTATCTTAATAAAAGGCGTTGTGTAATTAATCTGAGGATTTCAGTTTAGTTGTGTGTTAGGTCCTTTACTCAGGGTAATGCTTAGGTTTGCAGAGGTCCAGTTAAATGACTGAAGTGGATTGACAATGTCAGCATTGGAAAGAGAAGACTCTTTCTCTGATTCCAGTCTTAAAGATTTAGTTCTTTGACATTGTAGGTGGTATTCATTAACAACAGCTGCATTAAGTTGAAAACAGTCATTCTATTTCAGCGCAGATTTTATTTGGGTGCTTCCTGTGTATGAATATCATCTGACATGCATGCTGCATCTCCTGAAAGTCACACACACACGCAACTTTTCCTTGTGTATTTTGAGTGGAAATAAAATCCAAGGTAGTTCTGTGCCTCTTTAATGCTGTTCAGCATCTCTGTAGAATCACTCACTTTGGAGGGACCACTGAAGATCATCTAGTCCCATGTGCCAGTTCAAGCAGGGTTAGGTATAGCAAATTACCAGGCCCATGTCCACCTTGAAATCATTTTGTAAAATAAAAACCGGAAAATTCTATCATTACACAAATGTTGGTTGTGGGGTTTATTTTGGTTTTGTGGGATTGCTGTTTTGTTTTGTCATTTTGAATTTTTTTTCATAAACATGGTAAATTTTTTTCATAAACATGGGCAGAAACTTGTAAAACATGTATTTGGTCTGTATTTAATTATTTTAGGTATTTGGTCATTTGGTAATACAAATAATTGCCGATGGAGTAAAGATAGGTTAAGGGGAATATCAGGACACTCTTCCTAGTTCGTTTACCATTTTTAAATTATGCTTGTTTTTCAGTCTTGGGTGTTTTTCTTTGAGAATTAATATTTTGGGGGCAGAAAGGGACTTATTTTTTTAAATATTTCCCTTCTTATTTAAGCTGAAAGATGGAGTTTTCTCTCTTGGCTTATAATTTCAGCTCATAGAAATAAATTTCCCTTGCTGCTGACTTGCTGCTGTAGTTGGTAAAGAAGGTCTTCCATTATGCTCATTATTCCTATAGTTTTGAGACTTAAAAGGAAGCTTCTGGAATGGTGCGAATTGTTTTATCAAGGGATATCAGTGACTGAATCAATTTTCACATCAAAGCCTCATTACAAATGTGCTGTTTTTCTTGTGACACAGAGTGAAGTCTGTAAGCCCTCTTCTGTGGATTGTTTTATAGTAGTTTAACATTAGCAAATGTTTCTGTTAGTTTGTTTAAGCCTTAATTTTGTCTATAGAACCCATTCTTGCAATAAAAAGGCTTAAGGTGTCTTACGTATTTGTGTTATGTGTGTGTGGGGAAAAAAAGTTTGTAATTACCAAAAATAATGTATACATATTACTCGGTATTTAAAGAGTAAAATTATTGTTGATGCTGATGTTCAAAACTGAATTCTTAGGAAGATCTTAGTGTCTTACATTGTGTGAAAAATGTTTAAACCTGGATTTGGAAGAAGCTGCCTTGAAAGCAGTTTAAAGGGAATGAGTTATAAACCTCCTATAATTATTAAAAAGAATGTTTATACAAACACGCTTTTTTTCATTTTTAAATGTCTTTAAATGCTAAGTAGAGAGCATTATAGCTTTAATTCCAAGACCTGATTGTTGAAAGCAACTGAATTTGCTTTTTTCCTTAGATGAAGGAAATCATACTTAGCTGAAGGTAAAGAGAGTCCAAACATGGCTTTATTTTCCTGGTATACAGAGCTGGTCTTTAAATGTGTCTGGATATTGGCCAGTGGCATGTCGGAAAAGTCTGTGTCATTGAAATTCTTCTACACTTTTTGAAGAATACAATGAGTACGTAACACAAACGAGTTGGTGTCTGTGCTTCAGAGCTCCTTGTTTGCGGGTCAGGATGTTAGCTTACATTACCAGCTCGGGTGCATATGCCAGGCTGCATGCTCGAGTGACTGTGCATGGAAATTGCTATTGCTGTTGATTGTTGATCAAAGCAGATGATTCTGGCAGAGTTGGCTGCTGGGAGAAATATCTTCAAATAGACTTAGCATAAAATGGTAGGGTTCATCTGACCGTCCTTAGTTTTCTAGAAAACTCAATTTGTGTACATTTCTATTGAGTTACTTTAATGGACTGTTACTTCAGGGAGTGAGTTTGTGTGCTGTGTGAAAAACAGAAAAGCTGAGATAGACATAGGCACTGTCTTAGGGATTAATGCCTGCTACTTGTTTCAGCATTTGTGTGTGAGTTTGTGCAACTCTGATTTTGTGCAATAAAAAACAGTGGTATGGTTTGTAAGGCATTAACTGGTTAATGTGTTCAAATATATGCAACAACTCTTAAGTTGGAAGTTTTCCAGGGCTTGGCAGATGTCAAGTACAGAGCTGTAACTGCTTGGATTGGTTGGAGACCAGTTCTCTTGATCTTCTCTTGTACAGGCCTCTCTTTCATTCATTTTTGTTTTCCTAAGATTTTGGAAATGCATGAAAAGAGACAGCTGCAGTTGTGCTCTGAAATAAGAGGTATTTTGTGTATGCTTCATGTTTGGCGTGTGTCTTCACGACAAGATGTAGGACTATCTTAGGCAACTGCATTTTGTGCCTGCCTTTCAGTCTTGTAAGCCACGACAGTGTCACATGTAAGACCATCCTTCACTGGCTAATGTAGCAGGAGTGCAGTGAAATTAAGCGTGTCCTTGGAAAGGGAGTAGATGATTCAGTGCATTCTTGATAGTGCATTTCTAGCTCCTGACACTACATTATGAAGTCGTCTCTAATGACCACATATCTTCTGTTTTTCAAGATTGGTTTGTTTGGGTTTTTTTTTAAGTTTGGAAGCCTTTCACTTGCTTTCACCTAGTAGTGCCTCTAATGGACGTTTCAGCAAGTTCAGAGGGTTTTCTAATAATTAGAAAACCCTCTGAACTGGATTATTACTGTTAGAGTGGAGTTAGACTGGAGTAGTTAGCTATTAGCATTCAAAATAACAGCTTCTTGGAATGATGAACTATCAATATCAGTTATCATAATTGATCACTCTAATTTTTAATGTGCTGTTTACAAGTTTAACTAGGCTCCTTTGTATAGCAGATCTTCTCCTCCCCTTCCTAGTTCACCATTCTGTGTGATTTTGGGTAGTTAGCTGTCCCTGGGTTTTTTTTCCTTCAACTTTCACTGGACAGAATTCTATTTCCAAGTTCTTCCCTATCTCTTTATTTCCTTTTTCCTTTTAACTCTAAAACCCAAGACTATGAGTTACAGTGTATTGCCTATCAAAAAGAAACTTTTTTTTTTCTATAGATATTTTTAGGAAGCTTAATCTTGTCTACTTTGCAACCATATTTTATGTTGCCTGGAAACTTTTTTTCTCATATTTGCTTTCAGAGACCTGTGATTCTAATTCAGGCTGATGCTTTTTGTATTGAGTGGAAAAACAATGTTATACAAACACAATTCCCCGAAGGAAATTTCTCTCCTGTTTCCCGTTCTTTGTGTCTTTTATGCAACTCTATTATGTGCTGGTGATCAAGATTGACTCTATTAATGTTGGCCACCATCTGCTGTTATTGTTTATTCTTTTGAGAACATCTGTCTTCTAAAATATTAAAACATATAACCAAATATCAGCTTGCCCTGTAATTTTATTACCTACAAACCACATTTGATAAGGAAGATACATTGAATGTAAGGTCTATTTTTAAAATACACTGGTTATTTTTTACGTGTCTGTGTGTGGAAGAAGTATGACATGAACTACTGTTTGTGAAATGATCACCAGGACTCTGTAGTGGCTTTGCAATTTCTAATATTTGTTTTTCATGCCTGGAGTTCAGCTAGTGAACCTCCTTTTGTAAAGGTGAAATGCATTGCTTGCACAGAAATGAAATACTCATATTATGGACACAATAAAGCAAAAATTATTACAGAAGACAATGTTGAATAAGGGAAGTATCTCAAAAAAGGATGTAAAAAAGAATATATCTTTTCTGTGACACCTTGATATATGCGTATGATAATGAAGAACTTACCATACCAAATCCAAAGAATATTTTTCAGAACAGCGTATTTATGAAGCAGTAGTAAAAGATGTACTGTTTGCGTATGCAAAGCTTAAATATTTGTAGAGAACTTTCAAGGTGTACAGCAAGGATATTGCTTCAGAAGGTGAGGTAACATGTTTCCTGTATTCTATCAACACCATGACTAGAATTTGTTNCTCCATATCAATCCGTACTCAATTTGCCACAAAAAATGTAGGAAAGAATCCTTCCTTTGTCTACCTAGGCTTGACTTATAAATTTGCATAACATTGCAGGTCCTATTGATTCTGCTTAGGATTTTGACAGGCTGTATTTTAGTACCTGCAGTAGTAATCACGTTGGAGAGATAATGATACTGTGATTTGTTTACATTTTTGGGAAGACTTGGTTGGAGAAAAGACACCATAAAGTTGTATTTATTCAAATGCAGTTGGAATCAAATGGTAAATTAAATAATTATTCGCAGCGCGTTCAGTTAAACTTGCCAAATTATAGTGTATTTATGAAAAGGCATCACAGTCTAAACAAAGAAGAGCATGGAGTTTACATATTTGATAGTTGCACAGCTATCTTTTTTTCTCCTCACCAATGTCTAGTACCTGTCATTACAACTTTTTCCTTCTGGGAGTGCACACGTACTTTTTCTATGTATCATCTCAGTGGTTTAGTCACATTGGACCAATGAGGGACAGTCTATGTGTAGATGCTGAATTTCAAACAAAGGATCAGTATGTTATTTTACAACATTGTTGAACTAGCATTACTGATTGAAAGCAAGTGTACAGATACCTAGCCTTTAAATAAATATAACAATATATATACATATAAATAATTTTGTCATGTTCAGCTATGTGTTTTGAGAATGGTCCTTGTAAGAAATTATTTTTAAAAGTCATTATATATACCTTTGAACTACGATATTACATTCTGTTGTAATTTGTATTCTCCTCTTTTGCCTGAGTGCATCCTTTTTTTATAATTTTTTGCTTGCATTCTTTTTTCACTTGGCTTTGTTTCAGGTTTGCTTTAATGTTATTCCTGTGTTATTGGTTTCATTGCTACAGAGGTTGTGTGCGTGGTCATTCAGTGCCCCAGATCTTTTACTTTTTTTCTTGATAATAGAAAGGCTGTCTATTTAAGAGTCCACTGTCTATTTCAGCATCCAAATAAATGGTTCATTCCTCTCTTTTCTTCTTGAGTATGAACTGATGATTTCCCGAGGTGGTTGAGATCCAATATTTGATAAGCCAACCAGAGCATGAAGGAGGAGTAGATACCCGCCTTGTCTGGGACACAAGCATTTATCCATGTATTTGAATGTCATAAAATTAGCAGTGCTGTTCAAGACAATGCATCTGTTCATCTAATGTCAAGTTAATTTTTATGTAACATGACTTTGAGCCCAAATGAAACACTATTATATTTCTATCTCTTAATTAGGTGACTATCACATATATGTATTATTATTTCTACTCAATTATTCTAAATTCTGAATAAACTTACACTGGTGTTTTGGTTGTTTTTTTTTATTTTTCCCCACTGTAAATGCTGTGTGTTTTCAAAAAGTACATCCTTTTACCATTAAATTTCTTGCTAATAAAGCAGGATTAAAATGCACAACTGTTTTGCAGCTCTATTAATATTTGCTTTAAAAAGAAATCTGGAAAATAAATTGTGTTAGCACTGATTATACTTCTATAAATTTTGGGCTGATGTGAGTCTGAAGTTGTAAAAAGAATAGTTTAAAGGCAGTGTATGTTGTTCATATTTTATTATGACTTGTAATTTTAGAGAGTGAATTTTATTGCATATGTACTCAGCTGATTTACTGCATAGTGGGGTAACATTACCTGCAAACAAGAGGCCACACTAAGTCCTCTGGAATATAATTACAGAAAACCTTTTCAGTTAGGGTAGATTAATATCTGTAGAGAAAATAATGAAAGCACACTTTGAATGTAGTGCTGGTTTTAATGTTAACAAATGTTTTGTATGAATATTTTATGTATGTGCCAGGAAACTTAACTAATGTTTAAGTCCTTTTGGTTTAGTTGGTAAATACTGTGAAATTCTGTGGCTGAAAATTATTATTGTTGTTTAAAGTGGCTTAAAGAAAAGAAAATATTCTGGTCTTCTATTGCAAGTGTAGAGAACTCTGTTTCCTGGGAGTATATTTTGGTGTTGTTATACTTAAAATGACATATTTCTGTTCTTATTCTTTATTTCCTCCTTTCCTTTTCATTTAGTGTTTCAGTTCAGTAACAAGAAAAGGTAGCTCTATAGAATACAAAAAGCAATCAGTTTTTGCCGTTTTAGAAAATTAGTTCAGTGTAATGCCTTGGAATGCATGGAGCATAGTTGTATTTGCAAGACAGCTTGAGTTTCTTTGCTTGTCTTTTCTCCATGCTCCTCTAGGGAGAGGCTGCTTACATCTTCTGTACACAGGTACTGGGGTATAGCAGGTAATCTTCCCTATATGCCTCATCCCAAGGCTGGCCTCTCCTTCCTACTCTTGTGTGCATAGTATAGTACTCACATTTTGTAAAAGGTGTCAGTATTATATTACACATACTTACAAATTAAACATGTGTTTGTGCAAAACTGAGCTTGAATGTTAGTTCAGTGTTGGTTTTCCCCACCAAGTCACTTTATTTCTTTTCTCTGTCACCAATAATTACCTGACCTTCTAGCAGTCATGAGGTTTTGCTATTCAGAAAAATATCCGGATAACATCAAGTTCAGTTCGCAGTGTTACACACAGACATCATAGATGCATTGCTCATGTTTCCTGAATTTACTGAGTTATTTCAGTGAAAGAGAACCTTCTGATGTGAGCTTGTTGCCCTGGTATGGTTGCAGAAGTACTGTAAATTTGTTAAAATTTGAAAGGAAGATTTTTCTAAGTTTGTCTTCAAAGACAGCCCTGTAAGAGCTGTTCCTGACTGCTAGAAAGCCATTGAGGTGGGGAGATACTTGTTTTTGTGCTTTGTGTGAAACTAGTTTAGGGATCTGTATAGACAATTTCTTGCCCTGAGTCTTTCATTTACAGATAGTAGCTTGATAGCGTACCCTGGATTCCTACAAAACATATAGCAAGTCTTGAGGGAGTGTGGGTTCTCCTCTGTGCTGACTTTGAGAACTACACAAAAATTGGCTTTGGACAGTGAAGTCTGTGATGAGGTGTAAAACTGTGAAGTAATGTCTCAATAGAGTATCTCTTCCCTTAAGGCACTTAGAAGCAGGCCTGGCTGCCAATCATGATGAGTGTCACTGAAATGCCAGGAAGAGAACTGTCTGTATTCCATCCTTTGATTTCTATTCCTCTCCTAGAAAGCAGATAAAAAGGACTTAAGCGGGCTAAAAGTGCATGACTTTAGCTCAGCGGTCATAGCAAAACAGAGAATGCATGTCAGTTTAGCTTCTGTGATAAACTTCTGCCTGTTGTTGCAACAAATATTGGTGAATTTTAATATTTTTGTGCCTTTATAGGTATTTACATATTTTCCAGTGAAAAGACACTTTTCTGTAAGGCGCTCTTCTAAGTGTTGTGAATTCCCAACTACAACAATGTAATTATATACCTTAAGTATTTAATTGTAGATTTAGAAAATTTTCATGAGCAATATCAAAGGAATGCTGGGAATGCATTCCTTGTAAATTGGCTCATTTTCCTGTAATTTACTAGAAGTGCTGATATGAGAGTGGTTGTACTGTGGAAAGTATATTAATCTGTGGACATGGATTTTACATAGGAACTTGTTACTCTAAAAATTTAAGACATATGAGGTGATTCAGACTTAGTCTTGTTATTTAAAATCCCAGTAAAAATATATCACTATCTTTTGATACATTTGAAAAAATGCAACTTTAAAAACAAACGGTGCAGGATTTTTGTGAGTGAAGAGAGTTGAGAGTCAACACAAGTTGACTATGGTAAGGGTTGTTTCTATTAGTTTATAAAAGCTGTCTAGAAATACTTCCATTTGCATTCTTCTCTGAAAAATACAGCCCGTGGTTCTTGACCGCAAATCCTGAAGCCATTCTAGCCTGATGCCATTCTGTGGAGATACAAACACCCTTTAGCTGTACTACTTGTAATAAAGGCAACTGCACTTTAAATAGCTTTTAGAATTAGTGCATTTCAGAAANTTTAGAATGCGAGAAGTGGAGAAGCTACAATTTCAATATTCTAATCTTATTCATAATTATTTTTGGCATTGGGAGGCTCAATATTCTTCTGGAGTCATCATATGTAAGAATTATATAAGGCTTTGTAAAACTGTTGCCCGATAGACAAACATGGAGACGCAGCTAGACCCCATGAAGGATGACTTGCCCTTAATGGCAAATACTAGCTTCATGCTTGTAAAGCACTATGTATTGGACCTGGATGTGGATTTTAAAGGTAAAGTTATTGAAGGCAGTATAGTTTTGTTCTTTGAGACTGGGAGCCAATACAGGAAAACCAGCAGTGCTGGCAAAGAATGCTGCCAATCACAGTTGGATGAAACCTGTGAAATGAGGGCATCTGAACACTGCAACATTCCTATGATAAATGTGAGTACCTGTTCATCTAAAATGGAATGTAATGATTTTGCTATCAGTGATAAAGAAGAGGAAGCTACTTCTGATGAAAATAGTAACCGTAGCAACAATGAACAGGCTTCTGGGATTTCTAGTTCAAAGGACCACTGTGACATAGAGAATCATGGAAACAAGGATTTTCTGCTGGTATTGGATTGCTGTGATTTATCTGTGCTAAAGGTTGAAGAGGTAGACGTTGCTGCTGTGTCAGGCATTGAAAAATTTACAAGGCCTGCCAAGCTAACTGGTGTTTCACAGGAGCTGGAAAATCTCAGGAATCAGATTGTACATGAACTTGTGACTTTACCCACAGATCGCTGGAAGGAACAGCTATACTATTTTACTCACTGTAGCCAGGCACCTGGCTGTGGGGAGCTTCTGTTTAGTACTGGTGCCTGGAGCCTGGAGATAAGGAAATCAGGAATTCAGACTCCAGCAGACTTTCCTCATGCAATAAGAATATGGTACAAAACCAAACCAGAGGGAAGATCTGTTACATGGACTACAGACCAGAGCGGCAGGTATGTAATTCTTTGCTGAAAACTTTGCATGCAATAAATTTTAAAAGGTACAGGAATGGAGAATTATGCAATTGCTGAGCAACTTTGAAGATGATGAGTACAGTCTTCTACAGTTTTCATTTAATCCTTGGTTTGAATCCTTTTACTGTCCTCTAGACGAACAGACAAACTCTGTGCTTGTGAAACCCCAATGGACTCGAAGATCTCAGGCCTGTCTTAGTGATTGTGTGTGCTCTTCCTGAGTGGGAGTAAATAACTTGTGTGTATTTCAACAAGTGTGTGCAGGGAATGGGGAATTATCATTTAGGGAAAGAAAATATATGAATGACAGGTTATTTTCACTGTAATACTTTGTGCTCTTTTTCCTTCCTGGCTTACAAAGCATAAAGTTAAATATACATAACATTTAATAGAATTACTTCACAACTAGTCCTTTATCAATATTGTAATCAGCTTAGAAATGCAGTCTTTTCCTGTTTAGTCTCTAATAATCAACTTTCAAAATCTCCTTCATCTATAATGTTAAGTACATTGATGATAGCAAATGAACTGCAGACTGAAAGAAGAATTGGCATTATATCTAGTGTTAGTGAAAAGTACCTGGTATTTACAGAAGTCTTCAATATAAGCCTTTTATAGAAGGGAAACTACAATCCATCTTGACTTCTACAACTGTAGTTGTTTTATTGCAATGTTCAAAGGTGGATTTTAATGGCTGTTATTTCTTTTTGATGTTTAAAAAGCGGGAGCAAAGTTGGAAGATAAGGAACAAATTTGATCTAATTGAACACTTGCTTTTCATTCCCAAAGAAGAGTTACATGGTTACCTTTTATTTCAGTGAAACTAATATAACTTGAGTCTTCTCACTAGCATCTGTATTGGTGGGGAAAATGAGGCCTTTTAATTGTATTTGTGGTGGTTAGGAAATTCTACTACAAATCTGTAAGCACCATCAAGTCCAAAAATGTCTCAATCATGTTCATTATTTCTTTCCCTTCCTTTTCTCACTCCCTGAGGAGTTATTTTTGGTATGAGTTTAGGAAATTTAACTCGATATAGTACCTTCAGATCTGAGAATTCTGAATTTTGACTGCATGTGAAGATAGAGCAGTTGCCCGTGATCACGTGTCTATGTCTACCTGCCCTACTAACAGCGTTAGCAACACTCAGCTGGTATAGGATTCCTCCTCTGTGGGTTTTGAGCATTTGAATGTTTCTTTTAAGCATCTAAATCACAAACAGTTTTGACTCCTTATAACCCTTTCATTGCAAAGCATTGTTCTTACTTTAGTGGCATTTCGTGGCAGTTGTACACAAATGGATGGAGTTTTATGGATCAGTAATGGAACAGAAAAAGCAGGCTTGACATGGATCCAGCCTGCTATGACTATCCAGTTTGATAGTAAAAAATAGTGTAAACTAATTTATTTTCAGGCTTGTGTAGGGTATTCCAAAAACTAATGCCTGTCAGAAAATAAGTTTTCGTACCACAGTCATTAGAATCTTTCTTGGTATCTTTTTAAAATCAAATTCTATATGTGATGAGCCCATAAACATAGTGGTAAATCTCATTGTATTGCCATAGGAGGTTTCGTCAAATTATTCCAAACTATGCATTTGATGCTTTTTTAGGCAGATGTCAAACCCTTTGCCAAAGGAGTCTATACTGTGGTTCCAACCCTGACAAAAAGTAAATAACAAAGTACAAGCATTGTGTGACCACTTCCAATATGTTTCCTCTAATTTAACGCTAGTACAATGTTTTGAAATTTAGCCTATGCACAATTTTATCAAGACTTCCATTTTATTTGTTTTAAAGAATGATGTATTTTATTATACAGCAAAAAAAACAGCTGAAACAAAGCTTTGTGGGATGAGTTTGGGCAAGTTCAGATATGTATATACAAACTTGTTATCACAGCAGGGCACACTTCTGTTTTAGTAGAGGAACTGAACACATGGAATTTCAGCATGTCCCTGTCTGAGCCCTTGAGGCCAAACAAAAGAGTTGACCGCAGAGCTAACTTGTGCTAATGGAAAGAGGGAAGGAGGGGAAGTATAAAGGAATGACCAGGAAGCCTACCAAAATACACTTGATGAAAGGGACACTCTTGATCTCTTTAAAGTTGACTGCTAGTTCCTTCCATCACTGGTATGATGGCACAGGTGTGTAATATGTACATCTGGGTAATAAGGCATATTAGGCAGCTAATCTAACTGAAAATAAATAGAGGGGGAAAGAGAATACAATTTGTTTGGAAAATACTACTGAGGTTAGTTTGGAAGGTAGAGTTATTTACTACAAATTAGAAAATGTGTCATGGAAATAGATGTTTATTTTTCAGTGGCATGATTAAGCATTGTTCTGGGCTCTTGGAAGCTGGAAATGCAGGAAGGGAATAAAGAATTTGGTTTTCTTCGTAGGCAAGGTTTGTTAGAATAAGATAGTCCAGAACCCTGGTAGGTCACAGACTAAATCCTAGGAGGCTACCATCAACTGTGGGGAATTGTCTATTATTATTTTGTATAATTTTGTTCCCAGTGTTGAGTATTTCTATTTGAACAATTAATGAAGCAGTTTGGAGTTTGTTGGCTTGCTCATGCAATATGCGGTGATTTCTAAAGACTGGCAAAAGGTATGAATAGAANNNAAAAAAAAAAAAAAAGTAGGCAGACCCTGAGTACAAAATAAATGGATTTGATATTCCTGGAAATGTGGAAGGCAACAAACAAATATTTGTGAAAATTTTAAATTATCTCCTCTGAATTAGTTGTCCTGACTAAAAGGAAGACAATGAGAAACATGGGTATTATTGACTGGTGTTTTTTTCAACAGAAAATGTAAACAAAAATACCTGCTCTGATGGAATCTCTGACAATCACTGGCACCTTGCAGATATGTAAATTTTTAAGGCAGAATAAAAAAGTTGGTGTGATTTAGATGCCAGAAAATCCTGCTGCTTTGACAAAACCAAACAGTACCACAACTAGTACTTGATTTCTCCAGTAGTCTGGATGGCTGTTTACTGGGAATATTTGCCTATGTTTCTCAAGGCCTACTTAAATTGCAGCTGTCATCCCTTTTTGCTGGAAGGTCACCTGGCCTGCATTAGTTAAGCCACAGTAACTTGATTGTGCCAAGGACAGCTCTGGATCCAATAGCACAGATAGCAATGACAAGACAAGAGGGCAGAAATATCTTCAGAATCTATTTCATCTGTGTCTGTCAGTATTTCCAAATTCTTTGTATAGTTTGAAGTTGGCTTTAGAGAAAGAATAGTTTGAAAAGAAAAGCAGTTTGGAGGGGAGTAAATAAAATGCTAAGATCTTAGCCATTGCAAAATCAGTTTTGCCCTAACAACTTCTTTCCTACTTTCTAAAGTGTTTTGATTTTTAAACTCAAGTGATGGAAGATACTGATCAGAATATTTTTAGCCTGAAGTGTTCACAAAATAATGTATTTTGCTCCCATAATATTTAACTTTATCATAGGTTTTAAAAAATTCAGTGTAGTGAAGTGATACTTTCAAGATTTTGTTTCTTTTACTGGAGAAGCCTTTTGCCTGTGGGTTTTCTATATAATTTATGATTGAAAAATTAGCTTTTTGTTTTCTTAAGATAAATGGTGTTGTTATGCAAGTAATAGGAATTAAGATAAAACTGCAAAATGCAACAGAATAAGTAAACCAAGAATCATTAAGTTCATCCACCAGCAATAGCAAGCTAGAAGGAGTTAATGAAAGGCCTTGTTACCTTCCCAGCTATAGCTAAGTGGCTAATAAGAAATTGACTGGCATGAACTATTGCAGCTGAAATTGGAGAGGGATAGTAGACAAAGAGGTTCTGCCAGGGAGAAGGTTAGAGAAACTGCAAAAAGAGCAATACTACAAGGAGGATTGCTATGTAAGAAGCAAGAAGGAGACTGAAGCTGATAGGAAAGAAATTCATTCTTCTTCTTTTGTGCCTTGTGAGTGAAATTCCCGAAGACAGGTGAGCTAGGGTGCAAATGTCAGGATTTATTGAGGCTTGGACTAAGGAAGACTCAGAACTAGATCTACTACTGAGTTTGCCTGAGCCTCCAGGTTGTTAATCCAGGAGATTGGATTAATGACAGTGAAAGCACTACTGGGATTATAGCCGGGTGGTGTCACAGGTGTTGGTGAAGCCCTGCAATGGCACCATCAGAAGATACTCACAAGCTGCCTTTGACCTTATGGGTTCAACTGTAAGCAATTGTGTGAGGCTGGAAGACTCATGCAGAAGCAGGAGAGGGAAAAGACTGGAGTTAGTCTTTTCTAGTTTGAAATTATTGTAGTCATCTTGCTTTTTTGTCTTAAATTACTTAGATTGTACTTTGGTTCATGTCATACAGGTTTGAAATCTACAGAGTGAAGTTAAAGAAAGAAACTACCTCAGTACAACAGCATCTTTTCTATACAAAACTTAATTCAGTCTTTCTTATTGTAATTCCAACTTCAATCTCTTTTCCTTCGGTCTAGGCCATGTGTTTATACGATGGGATCACCAATAAACAACAGAGCCCTCTTCCCATGCCAAGAACCACCCATTGCCTTGTCAACATGGCAAGCCTCAGTCCGAACAGCTGCAGGCTTTGTTGTGTTAATGAGTGGTGAAAACTCAGCAGAACCAGTCCAGCTTCGAGAAGGTGAAATAAATTTTTCATGGCAAATTAATTTCAATACTTTTATAATTAGAAATAAAACTTAGTAAATACGTGGTTTGTGAAAGAATGAAGTTCCTGACCTTAAAAGCACTTCCATGGCTCTCTATAACCTCCATGTCATCCTGTGGAAAAGTTACCTGCTCAAGGCCTCAGGATAACTTTGTAAGTTTTCAAAGTATCTACATTTCTGCATTTCGCTGTGTTGCTTACTTTTTCCCCCTCTCTGTTTCCAAACCTAGATTTCACTTTTTGTAAATTTACTTTATTTTAATCACAATGTAGTTGAGTGTTTTGTAGATGAAGTGCCTTATCGGGCTCTCAACAGTTTCAGGCCTCAGTAGATAATTATCTTTCAGTTTTGGTTCTCCAGTCCAAGTGTAGTTCAGCATGTGACTAGAAGCAGCTATTGTGTCATACCTGTTTCTTGGAATACATGGAATAGCTGAAGAATATCAGGTCAGTGCCCTGAAAATCTGATCTCTGCGGGGCTTTTTGCATTGATAAAACATACCTTTTTCAACAGTAAGCAAATAAGCATTTCTTCTGTGTTGGTTATACTTTTATCTAAACTTCTTTCTGCACAGAGAAGTTTCTAAGGCAGTTCTATGTATAATAAAGTATGTCTTGCTCAATTAGTTTTAATGTAATCTGTCAGACTGGGTCAGTATTTTCTAGTGTAAGTAGTTCTGATGAGAAGTAGTGTATAAGAAAAGGTTAGGATTAAGCTTTTCTGGGGAAAAAAAATCTCCTGTTCCCCTTTAAATAGGCAGGTTTATTCTTGAGGGGAGAAAAAAAGAAAGTCTCCTTGATTTGAGAACCATCAGTTAATCCATTTGCATGGAATTGTCTGGTTATATTTGGCCATATGTGAGGCCTCTTTCAAGGCATGTCTCTGCTGCTGAAATATGGAAAACTGCCATGATGAGCAGCTCAGCTCACTTGGAGAATACTTTCTTGTCTCAGCATCAAGAAGGTAAGGACACTCTTGACTTCAGACTAGCATAACAGCTTTTCCACCAGCATTTAACTAGTTTAATGAGAGGCCCTCATTACCTTGCTTACATACAGCTGGAAATGACAAACCAGCAAGCTGTTTGGAATTGTAAAAATTTATAAAACTAATACAGGGGCAGAAAGAGAAAGGAGTAATATTCTGAGGAATGTTTTAAAACCCAAGTAAACCCAAGATTTAAGTCTTAATCTGAAGCCTTGACTAAATTCTTAATGAATTTAAGAATACAAATTCATTAGTTTAATTAATAGGACTTTTAAGAGTTAAAAGTTCAAAATGTTCTATTGTTCTAAATAACCTATCCACCTAGATCTTGTTGCTTGGCAATTATGGAAGGTATATGAAATGTATCCAACTTAAAATGTTGTCTTTACGCACCAAAAAACCTTTCAGGGTAGCTTCAATTTAAGTGAGTTTGCCAAGTTGTTTTCATACAGTGTTCTGTTGCTGTGCTGCATATTTATAAAATCATACATAACTGGCAGAATAATGAAATGTATTTTTAAAAATGAAATTTATTGAAAAGAATTAGCATTTTGGTAAGCAGTTGTTAATAAATTTATTCTGAATAGAATTACAAGTTAGCTGAATAATTTTTTCCTTCCAAAGTCATATTTAAAACCAGCGTGCAGGCAGACAATAAGAGAATAGCAAGCAGAATTGATTCCTTCATCCTTTTAGAGATCTGCATTCTGCTTCACAGACACACATCTCTACATGTACGGATGCAGTAATCCAGTGCATAGCTGGGCTTGGTGTACTCTCATATGCATTTTGTCATTTACCACTTCTATTTGCAGGTTTTCGTAAGAGTTATTTCCTCCCATTTGTGCCATTTTTGCATTCTGCCTCCTAAAAAACTGTGGTTGATCCTGTCATTTGAAATAGAGTGAGGCCATGTTTGTTTGAAAATACTGATAGAATACTTACACAAATTGAAATGGTAACTATTTGAGTATGACCAAAAGTGCTTAAAATACCTTGCATTGTTTATGGAGTACTTAGAGAAGAGAAGTTGATCAGAAAAATGCAATTAATAATGCCCTTTGGGAGAAAGCTTGACAGGGAGCACTATATGTGTGTAATGTGAGCCATTTAAACATTAGATTTATTTTTCTACACTTGTCAGTTTTACTTTCCTTCAGCACATTAACACGTAGAAGCTGCAAATACATTTAGTCACATTAGTTCAATTCATATTCAACAAGTAGATATTCAGCCATTAAGTGGGAAATAGACTGGCTTGCTTTTTGTGTGGTTACTCTACTACTGTGTAATCCTTGATCTTGTTTTGGCATCTGCACTCAGAGTCAGGACTATACTGAGAGAAAATACGTGCTAGAGTGCTAGAGAAGCCACTGGTACTGCTACGTAGTCAGCAGCAACAACAGTTTCTTTTGCTTGTGCTCCTTACTTTTCACAAGGCAAAACAAAAGAGTGCGGTACTTGTGTTGATTGATCTCCAGTGTGTATCAGGGACTACACCAGGGGAACTGAGGGCTCATCATCCCTCAGAGCCAGTGCTGAACTAATGCTCTGGCATGAATGTGAGGGAGCTCTGTGGGAAGTTCTGGTTTTGAGACGAGATCAAAAAATCCCTGCAAGTTACAAAAAGTTTCAGAAAGCTGGAGGCTTCTTAATCCTGGTGCTCCAGCCAAAGAGTAGTAACTACTTATTTAGCTGCATGCTTATATATTAGTACTAGCTCTTACCTTGTATGTCCGTTGCTGTGTGGGGCTATCTCTCCTTTTCCTTAGAGGAAGTGGAACTTTGTGGGTTTTCCTAAAAGGTAAACATCAGCTGTATTTTTTGGTGTTTGTGTTAGTGCAAACTATTTCCCAAAAAATATACTGGTAAGTAAAAATGTTCATAATGTCCTTGCATCTGGCATCAACAGATATAACTCAGGCAGTTTTTTTCAGTTAAAATGAATTCTACAGGACTCAAACAATTTTAATGATTTCAAAGATAGCTGAGTGCATTAAAAATTCAAGGAAGTAATTACATCATTCATCATTATTATTTCAAGTAGGAGAAATAAACGACCTTTAAATTGTTCTTTTGCACAATTATAAATAGATTAAAATTTCCTGCTCTTGTTAAACATTTGCATGGAAAGTTCTTCACTTTTAGCTCCTAGAATAGGTGATTGTTGCTGCATGGTTTGTGCAGTTATGACACAATAGATTTGCTTTGCAGAACTGAAAAAAAAATTTAATTATTTTCAGAATTATGGGTAGAGAAAATAACAAAATGTTTTGAAAATACTATAATTGCCTGAAATAATTATGTGTAGGAATCAAGTATTTTTAAAATTACATTACAAGTAGAAGGACTGGGATGATCTACCTCTGTTTTTCCCATGGACTAACCCCAGCCCAAGCTCTTGTTTTTCCCAGTGTGTTCTTGCTTAGTCTGAATATGTTTTTATGGTACAAAATGCGGTGTTTGCTAAGGAAAGCCACCTCCCCGTTTCAGCTGCGCTGTTTTCTGTTATCATCCTAGAGATGGAGCTGTCTCCAAGCGTGACACTGAAAAGCACAGTGTAGCCAGAGGACGGGGAGAGCAGCAAAAAGGAGTTGAGTGAAGCTTGTGATCCCAATCTATGTGCTGGGATAGATTGTAGGATACAGATGAAGGAAAACAAAACAAAGCCCACTGACTTGAGGACAGTATAAGGAAGGAAGTGAAGTTACAGGAGAGGTCATGCTGGGAGACAGTCTTACCAGTAGTGAGAGGAGAAGACACAAGGTCAGTGAGTTAGTTAAGCTATCTTTGAAACAGTGCTTCATGGTTCTCTCTAGAGAGAACTTTTGCCAGCAAAAAGACCATTTCAGTCACTGATCAGCAAATGCACTATTTTCCAACCTGAAGGATTCCATCATTCTGCAAAGAGAACTCACTTGTCATGCCCATGCATGTGATTTCAGTCAGCAACTGTAGGATGAATATATAGGTAGGCTACATAGTTCTTGAGTATGAATGCAGAAGGCATCAAAAAGCACTGCATGGATTGAGCCCTGGGTAGGTTTGCAGAGACATTATAAAACTTGGATCTTGCTTTGGGAGGATCCATAGTTCACATGATTTCTAAAATCCTTGCAAAATAAAAGGGGCTTTGGTACCTTCACTCTTTTGCATGGGGTCAGCTCTAAGTAGCATATGTTCGTTGCCAATTTGTGTAAATTTCTGAATGCAGTACATATTGTTCTCTCTGGACTGCTAATCTGATTGCCATTCCTTTTTGACATTCTGTTCAATCTGTTTGTGGAGTGCTTTTTAGATAAAAAACCCTCTGTGCTCTTGCTTGCTTTAGCCTGTCTTACTCAACTTTTTTCTCACTGTAACCCTCTCTGATCTCTGTTTGCCTAGCACAGGCCAACACCCTTTTGTTTTCAATCTCCTCACAGTTGTGAGAGCCTTCTCCTTTATACCTCATGCCATTTGGAACAGTTTTCTGTGACTGCATTTCGACTTCTGTGCTTTTTTCAGAACATAGTTGAAAACATGACAGTTTTTCTATTACAAGTCCTCAAATTTTCACTTTTCCCTGATGTTAAAGTTTAATTCTTAAGATTTTACAATTAACATAACTGCATGGAGCATTTTGTAATGCTTTATAGCATTTAGATGCCACACTAAGTGCAGCCTTGTCCTGTATGCATGTAAGTTAATGGCAAAGCTGCTACTAACTACAGAGTGTGCAGGCGTGGGCCTCTAACACAGTGTCTGTCAATGAAACTTTGTACACCAGAATTTTGGTGTTGTGAAATACTCTACTGTTGCTGTCCTGGATGACCTTTTTCTCTCAAGGTGGCATTTGCTTGTCTTGGCTTATTTGTAGCTTTGTTAAGTTAGTAATAATAGTAAAAAAACAAAAGGTGGGGTGAAATTTGGCAAACAGTTATTTTCCTTATTCTTAATGTGTTTGGAACAAATAAGTTCATTCTGCTTACATGCTGACAGGTTAGGAAAATTACAGCAGTAATATATGTTCACCTGAGAATACAGACAAAAGGTTTTTGATGGTGGATGTTGCCTAAAGTGGAATGGGGTGAAGGAGAGAAGCGATTTCTAGTGCATATGAGAGGCAAAGGCTTTATCTCCCTCTCAGAAGACTTCACAAATGCTATCGTTTTGTCATACTAAATAGAAGGTGGAAAGCTTGTTGAGGCTAAACAAAAGATTTTTTTCTTTGTCCTTCCGTTGGACAACCTGACCTTCTTTGGTCATTAAGGTAGGAAATCAAGTGATGCTTTGCAGCAGCTGTCTATTTGCTTTCCTTTATGCCATGTGGTCTCTGCTTAGTTGTGGTTTTTTCCTTTTTTTTTTTTTCCTTTTGGTAATGTTCCATAGTTCTAGTCAGAATACTTCTGCAAAAGAGCAAGTATTAAGGTTCTGAATAACTGAAGTTTGTATGTTTCCACCGTTGCCCTAGCTACAGTCATTTGTACATGATTCATCAGATGGTAACTCATGCTAGGCTCTTTTCAAGAGAATTAATCCATTATTATGTTGTAGTAACTGTATTATGACCATAAATGAATACGTGAATGTGATTCTTAAACTATATCCTTTTTAAAGAGACAAACAGAAAATCTGGGCAACATTTATATTAATGAAAAGTACGCTGTTCTAACATATCCTCCACTTTGTCAAAATGTGTTTGTACATACAGTAATCCTGTACCATACTCCTTGTCTTCGCACACTGTGTTCCCGTAATGATAAAACTTAGGATATTTTCACCTTCTAATAGATTCTCTAAAAATAGTCTTGTTTTAGCACCTTCTGGGTAACATGGCCAAACTGTTGAATTAGGTAATATCCCATCTGAGTTTAAGCTTTGATTTCTTACTGCCTGGTTGACACATTATGTACCTCAGATAGCCGGATCCAATTCACAAGCATTAGTGTTATTTGTTAAAACTTGCCTGCCAGTTTGGCACTGCCCAGAGCACAGAGAAAAGGTTTTGGGTTGTGTGAGATAATACAAACAAGACAAAGCTGTAAGATAGTAGATACAAGGTTAAAAGAGTTTAATTTTAATATTTATTTTGTGTGTGTGTGTGTGTATTTAAAGGTGTTACTAGATTTCACATCTGATGTAATTCTTGGGCAGTAACAGTACAATCATGTTAAATTGCATTAATAACATCCCACTTATGGATTATTTATTTACAGGTAAAGATATCAGCAGTTAGACCAAAGTTGCAGGTGTAAGTAAACAGTAACTGAATCCATGGTGTTTACATACAACTGTTCTTACATGTCTCAGTGAAATTATTTTTATTTCCTCTGCAAAAATACCAGGATGTAAGGTGGGAAGTTTGGCCTGAAATCTCAAGTACATGAAAATGTCAAGTACCTAATGTGTGCTGTAAGACTGATGAGTCTGTACAAATGTTGTTTTGCTTACAGGTATCTTGAGCTGGTACTACTATGTGTCTATGCCAATGCCAGCATCCACCTTCACTATTGCTGTGGGGTGCTGGCAGGAAGTTAAACAGCAATCCTTCAAACAAACAGCTGCTATTGAAACAAACACCGAATTCTCCTTGCCATCATCACAAACTGATTTCAGGTTGGTGTTTATAATATTGTTGGAAAATTAGATACATGGGTAGCATTTCCATTTACTCTGTGGAATGTGAAAATGAGTCATATTAGCACAGGAATTAAAATAGAACTTGCTTAATCTGAACAGAAAAATCTTGGCAGGAAAATAATTCCAAAGGCATTATTTCATGGGTACGGGTGTGGTTCTTTTTATGTGAAAACAAGCTGCTTAGCGAGCAATAGGGTTTGTAAATTTTACTATCCACTAGATCTGTATCCTATATACTTCATACTCTGCTGCAGCAATGCCAGATCCTGTCTTGTTTCTTACAATACTTGACTCAGTCCATTCTGGATACCTAGTGCCTCCTTCTGCAATACCTCCTACTCGCTTGTTTGTTCTGCTCCAGTCTCATTGCACAGTTAGAGCTGGCCTGTGCAGTGGTTTGCCTGGGGTGATGTGTAATGATCAGGTACATGAAAGATCTGTTACAATGGTCCCATAAAATGGAGTTGGACCAATGATTCTTAGCTGTTTTTGACCAAACTAGTAGAAATGTAATTATTTTGGATACGTCTGTTCCTCCTCCCAGTCTAGTCAAAACTCACTGAGTTTGAATTATTAGAGAGTGGTGGATGAACAAAACAAGATATGCCTGAAAGTAAGACTTGAAGATAGAAAACAAGTTTCTGGAAAAGTACCATTTGTTTTCACATGTATTCACCTTAGTTAGCAGAAGTCTCACACATGGGATTTGATGTCCTCATATATTACTCTCAGCTTTTCAAATTTGTATCATAGCATCACAGAACAACCCAGATTGTAATGGACCTTGAAAGTTCATGTAGTCCATTCTTTCATGGGAAGGAGCTTAGATGAAGATATCTAACACCCATTGGCCCTTGTTTTGGCCATGTGACTCCTTGTGAAGAGAGAGACTCTGTGCCCTTTGTAGATGCCCTTCAAGTACTGAAGTAATGTGGTAAGGTTCTCTTTCCCCTTCCCTGAAAAGGCCTAGCTCCTTCTGCCTTTCCTCGCAGGAGAGGTTCTGCAGCCCCTTGTCCATATCTGTGTCTTCCTTGAATTGTGAGACTGGAAGGAGACATGGTTCTTCAGGTACTGCCTGATGAGCTCTCTTCAGAGTGTGGTGATCCCGGTCTGTCTCTCTGCCAGCAGTGCCCCTGCAGCTGCAGCCCAGGATCTGATTTGCCTTTTGCTGCAGCGTCCCACCAGTGACTTGTGTTCAGGTGATTGTCCCCTGAACTTCCGTGTCCCTTTCTGCAAGGATGCTCCCCAGACACACAGGTCACAGCCTGTGCTGGGCCCTTTGGTTGTGTCCTCCCAGGTGCAGGACTGTGCGCTTGTCTCTACTGCACCTTGCACTGCTCTTGCCAGCCCCACCCTTTCAGCCTGTCCAGGTTTCTGAGATGGCTCTCCCTTCTGATGTGTCCACCTCACCACCCACCTAACCTGCTGAGGGTGCTTTCAATCCCACAATCCAGGATATTTGTGAAGATGTTGAACAGTGTGGGGGTCAACATCATTTCTTGAGGGAACTCCACTAGTGACAGGCTGCCAACCTTAGCAAAAACCATTGATCACCACTCTCTGAGTGTGGCCTGTGTGTCAGTTTTGTACGCATCTTGCAGACCACCTGTACAGTTTGTATGTTGCCAGTTTGTCCAGGAGAAGCTTCTGGGAAACTGTGGTCAGTGTTTTGCAGAACTCCGGGCAAACAACATCCACTTCTCTCCCCACGTCAACAGGAATTGTTATTTTATTGCAGAAGGTGATTAGGGTCATAAGTATTTTTTCTGTTACTCAATTTGAAAATTTGCTGAAAAAATACTTGTCTTTTAGATAGCTGTTTTGAATAATACTTTATTAACATTAAGACTGTGGAAGTTTTTATGGGTTTGGTAGAACTGGTGAGACTTTGGAACTTGAGGACTTAATATGAATTTTTTGTTGGAATTTAAAAGTAAAGGATTCTGGTGGCTTGCAGCTTGGCCGATTTTGTTTAAAAAATGCTAATTAATCTTGAGAATAGAAATTTTCATACTTTACCTAGAATCAGTAAGAAGTGCATATTCTAATTTTAAAATAATTTATAGGTTTGATGACATTCTAGAAATTGCTTTGTGTTTTTTTCTTTGCTATATATATGTTTATAATATGACTGCCTCTACAAAAATAAGCTGTAGATGTTCACTATGTATTCCTTGCAAAAGTACAGCACATTTGGTAATAGGAATTTATTGATTTTGGTGCAAAAGATTATTCTGACTCAGTGTTGATAGAATAAATGAAAGTTTCTGCGGTTTTTTGTAAAATTTCTGAAAAGGGGGAAGTATTTTTGTAATTTTTTATAGCAAAAATTAGTGTAAGTTTTAATCAGTGTGATGGTCATAGTTACGAGTTTATCTGTGTGATGGTTATTGGATGAGTTAATTGACACAGATAGTGGGATGTATCTGCGGCAGTTAGTGTCAGTAGAAGAAACAGAACTAATGTGTCTTGGGGAAAAAAAGGCAAAAAATAATCCAAAAATCCTCTGCAAACATGGTGTCTGTTGTATGTAGACAAAAAAGGAGACCCTAAGTGAACAAGGTTGTTCTGTAGCTAATGAGGACACAAAAATCTATGTCCTTAAGTATATGCTCTTACAGTTATATCCAGTTAATCTTCAGTTGAGAGTTACCACAACAGAGATTGTTGCTTATTTAAGTCAGTGAGACCAGGTATTCAAACCAACATTACTCACGGTAGATGACATTTCTAGAAAGGGTGTGAAATGGATAGACAAGCAAATGTTAAGTCTGTGTCTCAGATAAGACAGTGGAGATAAATTCTAGGGCAGCAGGAAAAGGAAGGAATTCTGAAAGAAGCTGTTGAAATGTGTAATGTAATTTGTATCCAGGTGCCAGTGAGTTTGACCTAAGGAGACTGTATCAAAGTAAATGTTAAATGGAGCTATGGTGTTTATAACTTTTTTATCTCCTTGTGGTCATTAAGGACTTGTCAATTTTTATAAGAGATACTGTGCTAGCTTTCATGTTCCTGCCTAATCTTAACTCTGATAATAAAATACAAAGTGACGTTGTTTCAGAGCAGAAATACACTGGATTAAACCACCCTTAGGAAAAAAAAAATGTGTAGCAAAAGATGTGGTTTCTTTACATATGTAGTCAATGAAAGGACTTAAGAGTCCACTTCTGAGGTTGTTCGTTGTTCCCGAA
>VXAZ01010282.1:162805-432714 GCA_013399875.1 Gymnorhina tibicen | reverse complement strand
GTCTGGGCTGCTGAAGAGGGGAATGAACAGGGGAATTTTTTTTTTTTTTTTTAATTACAAAGTGAATTTATTGCTAACAGAATCAGAGGAGGATAATGAGACGTAAAATAAGCCCTTAAAACACCTTTTCCCCCAGCCCCTCCCTCCTTCCCACTGACAGCACAGGGAGACAGGGCATGGGAGTTTGGTCAGTTTATCACCGAGATTTCTTTCTACTGCTCTGGGAGAGGAGTCCTTCCCCTGTGAGGCCGTGGGGTGCCTTCCATGGGAGACAGTTCTCCATGAACCTCTCTGACGTGGGTCCACTCTCACGAGCAGCAGTCCTACAGCACCTGCTGAAACGTGATTCCCTCCTATGAATTTTGCAGTCTTCCCACAACTGCCATCATGTGTCATAATAGTCATGGGGTTTTAGTCTTTTAAGGATGAGCTATTCCAGCCTGAAAGCAAAGGCTCTCTTCTTCAATCTCTAAAAGCCTTTCACAGCATCTATGGGCTCCAGCTTGAGCACTTCTTCTTCACGGGCTGCACGTGGATTCCTGCTCCCCGCCATGTACCTCATCTCATGAATTACAGGGAAAACAATTTGCTGTGTTACTGTCCTCACCACGGCTTGCAGGAGAATTTCAGCTCCGGCACTGGGAGTGCCTCCTCTCTCTCCCTTCCTCCACTGACCCTGGCACTGCCACGTTAGCCTCATCACGTGACATCACGTTCCCTTTTCTCTGGCTTGGAAGACAGTGGGTATCTGCACATTTTCAGCTGAGAAGTTGATCTTGTTCAGGCTCTGCATTGGGGAAAGACTCGCCCTGTCTTTTGTTGCTGGCTGTGCGGGCTTTTTTCCTTGGTTCGGCGTGAGCTGCGCCAGCGGCGTGGAAGGGCCTGCCAGCCCTGCACGGGCCATGGCGGCCTCAGATGGATCTCGGCTGTGCAGTCCCAGCTCAGGTGGCGGGGTTTTCCGGCCGCACGGCTGCTCGTGGCTCCAGGGTGGCTTTCTCCCAGCGGCCTGGCCTCAGCCGCCGTGCCGGGGGGCCCTGGCGGCCCGCTCCAGGAGGAGGCCCAGGGGCTCCCCACTTAGCCGCCCCTTGGCGAGGAAGCAGGAAAAGGAGATTCTCGCTGTCTCTTCTTTCTTAAATATGTACATCACAGAGGCATTACCAGCTTGTTTACTTGGTCTAGCAACCTGTCTATCACTATGGGCACTGTGCCGTTTCTAAACTGCTAAAACCACCACACCAGGTTTTGCTAGCAGTGGGGGGAGAGGGGAACAGGCTACAGGGGTTGCTTCTTTGAGAGTCTGCTATAAAGCTTCTCTCATGTCTGACAGAGCCAATTCCAGCCGGCTCCAGGACACACCCAACGCTGGCCAAGGCTGAGCCCATCAGCCATGGTGGCAGTGCCTCTCCAATAATGTGTTTAAGAAGGAAAAAGAGATTTTGCACGGAAGCAATTGTGGCCAGAGAAGAGAGGAGTGAGACTTGATTCTGCAGACACCAAGGTCGGTGGAGAAGGCAGGGAAGGAAGTGCTTCAGGCACCAGAGCTGAGCTTCCATTATGACACGTGGTGAAGAACATGGTGAGGCAGCTGTGCCCCTGCAGCCCATGGAGGAGCCCCATGCTGGAGCAGGTGGATGCCCAAAGGGCTGTGACCCTTTTGGGAAACCCATGCTGGAGCAGGTTTGCTTGCAGGTTTTCTGGCCCTGTGGGGGGCCCATGCTGGAGCAGCCTGTTCCTGAAGGACTGCAGCCCAAGGAATGGACCCGCACTGGAGCAGGTCAAGAAGAACTGATGCATGTGGGAAGGACTCATGTTGGAGAAGTTTGTGGAGGAGTGTCCTGTGCTAAGGACCCCCTTTGCCAGACTGGAGGAGGGGAAGAACTGCTCTCCCAGAGGAGAAAGCAGAGGAAAAACCAATGTGATGAACTGACTGTAAACTCCATTCCTTATCTCCCTGCACTGTTGGAGGGGAGAGGTACAGAATCAGGAATAAAAGTTAAGCGCAGGAAGGAGAGAGAGTTGGGGGACAAGGATCTGTTTTACTTCTCATTATCATATTCTGATTTTGATTAATAATGAATTCAACTAACTTCCCCAAGTCAAGTCTGTTTTGCCCATGATGGCAGCTAGTGGGTGATCTCTTCTGTTCTTATCTCAACTTATGAGCCTTTTGTTATATTTTCTCTCCCCAGTCCAGTTGTGGAGGGGAGTGATAGAGTGGCTTTGGTGAGGCCCTGGCCTCCAGCCAGGGTCAAAACACCACAGATGTTTAGGCAGGTTGTCTCTCAGAACAGTCGTTGGGTTGGTTGGGATGTTGCATGACTATTTGGAGTCTTGTAGTTCATGCCTGGGACAGAGCTTGTTCAGTGAGTGATTAATTTTCCCCTATTAAAATTCACCTTGAAATTTCAGTCAATAACAGAGTAAAGCAGAACTGCAAATGCTCTGATCAGCTCTATCAGCTCTATCAGCACCAACACTTGCAAAGAGTATCCTAAGGGACTTAATTGTATTGCTCTGTGCAGTAAACTGCTCCAGTAAAATTTTCTGCATTAGGGGCAGGTTACGGCTAACACCTGGCAAATGATGTGAAACTGGCTGGAAACTGTAATGATCATACAGTAGCATGTGTCTTGTATTTCAAGAAATTACTTCTGTCCACCCATAATATTGTTTTAAGTGAAGTACTAAATGAGCCCATAGTTCAATAGGTCGGTGTGAAATATTTTAACAATCTGAATGTTCCAGATGAGGCAAGGCTAATGGCAACTTGCAATGCACATATGTGCAAGAAAAATCACTTTAGCCACATCTGAAATAGAGTTTGCTCGTGTAACTCCTGGAGGCTGATTACAGTTCACACTGAGATACACAGAGGATTACCATGACCAGCTGAAATTGCAGGGGGCATTCCACTACAATAGGACACAACCATGCAAAGACAAAATGGGAAGTTTGGCCTAATGATCCTCTCATATGCCAAAGGTATATGTGGTAAGAAATCGCAGACAGACAACCCCAAATTTCTTCAGTGCCTGAAGTACCTCTCCTTGTTTTGTAAAACTAAAGGGACAGTAACATGATGTCCCTAAACCATTCTGAGGTGCCACATCAAGCAGACAGGGAAGGAAGAATGCTACCTGCTGCTTTTTTTTAAGGATTCAGGTCTCCTTCACTCAATCACTAACCCAGGCTGGCCAAATTTATATTAGAACTGATGCAGTCACAACCTATGCAGGCAAGTCTGGAGAACCAACCAGTGTAGCTAGACATAATGCCACAGATCATAAATTATAATACCATAATTATATAAAGTTTCTGAAGACACCTGAAGATAAAAAGTGGCTATGACCATGTAGTGACTATTTAGGTCTTGTCATCACCAGGGGCATATAATTTTATTTGTATGTTTATTGTTTCCTTTTGTAGCTGTATTATGCTCCAGAACTGTGAGGTACTTATTGATTGCACTATCATTTCTATAATTTCAAACTCATTTCTTACACATTGGTCTCAGGTCACTTTTCACTTCTTGTTTCCTGCAGGTTATGTCTCTTTATGTTCACCCACACTGAAAGGAAGGAGGAACTTAATGCATCCAGGACGGGAGTTATCAGCCTGAGCATTTGAGCCCTTAAACTGAAAGCAACAGACAGCACTTGCCTTAGTTCTCCCCTCTGGAGGAAATACTCTTAACCTCAAATATATGGGCAAGAGAAGCTGGGTCTGACAGCATCTCACTCTCCATCTAACAACTTTTCAGTGGTTTCTTGTAGTGCAGAATCCTACTTTTCTCAGTACTTGCCTTCCTTGCAGGGCTTTTGCATTCTCCTCAGCCTTTATGCTGCCATGCCCTGCCTGCAGGTGTTTGGGAAACACCTCCATCCCCTAGCTGGCTGCGTGGCCCCAAGGGATGGCACAGTCTCCTCTTCTTCTACAGGTTTTCCTCAGACCAGGAGGGGAGCCATCAGGATGAGGAGCAGCCTTCCACCCTGCTGCCCTTTCTCTTGGGCCTTTTCACAGAAACATGTTAACACACAATATGCAAGAAAGCATTTTAAACAGCTGTGCCACCCATTCACCCATTTAAGCCAGAGTTTCCTAGATGGAGTCTGCCCTGGCTAGTGTGAGGTGCTCTGACAGGGCTGCAATGACAGCTGGCTACTATAAGACATTATCTACTGAATCAGTAGCATTTCCAGACCCATGAGACATGGGTGCAGTTTCAGCCCTGCAACCTCTAAAATGAAATGAACAAAACTTCTGCTCATGTTCAGCCAGAGATCTGCCCAAGGGGCCAAGAAGGCCAATAGCATCCTGGACTATATCAAAAATAGTGTGGCCGGCAGGACCAAGGAAATGATTGTCTGTCTGTACTCAGCACTAGTGAGGCTGCAGTTTGAGTCCTGGGTCCAGTTCTGGGCCCCTCACCACCAGAAAGACATTGGGGTGCTGGAGCGTGTCCAGAGATGGGCAGTGAAGCTGGTAGAGGGTCTAGAGAGTGAGTTATATGAGGAGAACCTGAGGGAGCTGGAGGTGTTTAGCCTGGAGAAAGGGAGGCTCAAGGAACCTTATCCCTCTCTACAATTGCCTGAAAGGAGGTTGTAGCCACTGGGGTCAGTCTCATCTCAGGCAACCAGTGACAAGAGGGCATGACCTCAAACTGTGCCAGGGGAGGTTCATGTTGGACATCAGGAAGAATTTTTTCACTGAAAGGGTGGTTAAGCATTGGAATGGGATCTTCAGAGAGGTGACAGAATCACCATACCTGGAGATGTTCAAGAAACAATTGGATGTGGCACTTAGAGCTTTGGTTTAGTTGATATGTTGGTCTTTGGTCAAAGGTTGGACTTGATGATCCTGAAGATCTTTTCCAACCTTAATGATTTTATGATTCTCAGGGGGCATGGCAGGCTGCAAAGTGCCTGGGCTTTCCCTATCAAACTCTCTCTGCTTTTTTTCCAGTGAGTGGAAGAAAGAAGAGTCAAGACCTAAAGAGCCTTTCCTACAATGAAAGGCAGCTCTGCTTTAGAAGTTCCTGGTGCCATTAGTAATCATTTTTCAGACAGGGACCATCAGGACAGCAAGGGAGTTGATGGCCAGTGGTGAGCAGGGAGCAATGATGTTTCTGGCCCCTTGGTGCCTGCAGCACTGTGCAGGGAGCCCAGCTTGCCCTGGCCCAGCAGAGGGCAATCCCAGCAAATAGCTCAGGAATCAGTGCTGTTGCTGGGGTTCAATTTCCCTGCAAAAGTGAAAGGTTGAAAAAGTAATAGAGCCACAGCTACCCAGCTGCTTGTGCCTCCCATGAGTCCTGCTGCCTGCACCAGCCTGTGAGTGAGTGTGAGGCAGGAGCTGGGAGCATGGAACATGAGGAAATGGCCCCATTTCTGCCAATTTTGGGTCAGCTTGTGACCTTGGGAACCCTGCCCCTTTCAAAGGTTTGATGGGATCAAGCCCTGCTGGAAAGAAGAATTCTGAAAAGCAGCCAAATTCTGCAGACATAGGTGTATGGAAAGATCCTGTCAGAACCATGTTACACCTTGTTTACGCCTCTCTTTTTTTGTACTCCTCACTTGTACAACATCAAAATTTTCTAGGCCTGCCTGGAAGAATATTTGCAAGTAAAAGAAAATCAGAGCAGCTTAATAGTCACACAGTTTCTGGGTGCTTATTTCCGCTAATAGATGAAGTGACTCACTTCTAAGCCTCCAAGTACACTGAGTTTATTTTCCCACGCACTGGCATCAGCAAACATTTTTACCCTAAAGCATATTAGCTAGTCATAAGCTTTTTTGCCTATAATTTAATGCAATGTGTGCAAACCCCTGCTCATCTACACAGGTATTTGTTTGTTATTCTGGGCAGCTGATTAGCACCGAAAACCAGAGATACCACAGAAATCACGCAATACCAAGTGTCACTATACCACTTTTCTATATAGAAGGGAACTTAAGCCTATAGCAGTATAAACATACATGAGAGAGCACTGAAAAAAACACATACCTCTTTGAGGTAATGCTGCAAGAAGGCTTTTGACGTTCCCTCCATCAGCAGCACTGCTCAGCGAACGACCTAAAACAGTTGCACTACAGTAGACAAACCTGGCAGAGACAAAGTCACGGATGAATGCTGTAAGGTCTGCAGTCTCTTGGCCAGCCAAAGGTGATTAACAGCAGCACAGACTTGTTTACTGTTCCTTAAAAGCTGCTGCAGGAAAGCAGGCTGGACAGGGCAGAGATAATTCCAGGAAGCGCCATTAAGTGGAGATCTATAGGAGAGAAGTCTCTTATAGGGATACCCCCTGTTCCATGTGAGAAGGAAGCAATTGCCTGGGATGTCTTGTGATTGTCACACAGGCTGTCATTTATTCCACACTAACAACGGGTTCAGGAGGGAATATTCAATGGCCTTTGAGGTACCTCTTCTGATATTTTATCTCTGACTTTTAGTGACAAGATAAGATCCACAAAAGCCCTCAACAAAGGAATACAATTGCTGAACTCATCTCTTCACCCCATCTTTGGAGAAAATCTACTAAAATGCAAGTCTTCAAGTAATGATTTACCCCAACTCTCCTACAAATATAGATGTATATTATGTATGTATAAATATATACACATATATACGTATATACACACATACGTACATATACATATATATATAATACATAATATAAAAAATGTATGTATTCCATACCATTTCCCTAAGCATCCTGGTGCACTATGTCTTATCTAGGTTCATCAATGCACAGTCAATTCAAATGTTAATGGGATTTAAAAATTGTTTAAAACTGAATTCGTGATTAGGTACTTTGCTGGCTCATTCAGCAATACTCCTTCATTTCATAGTCAGCCTAATGTGAGTTTGAAAATCTTATCGAATCATAAAACTCATCTCATAAACCCTATAGAGAAGGAAATAATCACTAGGGAACCAATTTGATATCAGCTGACTATTGAATTAATTAGTAGAACAAGAAAGATGAGTATAAAATTTCTACTAGAAATAATTTCTACAGAAATAAATAATACCACTAATACATTGATCATAAAAGGAAGCTTGGTTTTATAAACTCTTGCACTGTATGTTTCATTTGGAAACTTCTTCAAAACATTTTTTCAACCAACTAAACAAATATTTTTGCTTCATGTCACAGTGTGTCCTTAGGAAACACAAAGCAAAGTCTAATGCTGTCAATGATACAGATACTGCATCATTTTAAAATATGAATATAATGCAAGCATGCCCTTTCAAACCATTTTAGTTAGGCACTGTGTATGCCATTTTGCTGAGTGCAGTGACTTTTGCTGAGGACTTTGGACTCAGCAAGAAAGTATTTTGGCCACATATATAGTCATGGAAAGATGTACTAATATTTTGGTAGTTTCTATCATTCTCTACTGAAAGAACAAGGAAAATACTGTCATCTTCTCATTCAAAGGAAAGGGATGGAAAGAACAGAACACACCAGAAATTACTGAGATTATTTTCAGATTATTGAAAGTGTCACGATAAGAAGGTTCACAGAGAACTGCAGAGATAGATTATTTCTACTGTCACATTTAAAAATCAGATATTAAAATTATAATTGTGTAAATAAATTAATGTTGTTCTGATACCACTGCAAAAGTGAAGACATGAATAAACCCCCCACCATTTTGAATCAATCTGTTGGGGTTTTTTTCAGGCTAATGCTTGTGTTTTTTTTAAAAAAAGTACAAATGTACTGGGTTGCATTCAGCCATTATCTATTCACAGAATTAAAGGTTGGCACCTGCCTGCCCCCTTCTCATGTGCAATTGCCCTTTCCTCAGGGCCAGTTTACTCATAATGCTCTTGCTCTTTTTTTCTGCTGTGTTCCCAGCTCCTTCATATTAATCACAGTGGAGCATGTGACAATGGTTCTTGTCATGCCAGGCCAGAAGAAACTCCTTGCCATCAAGTCATGTATGTCTTGTGCAATACAGAGGTCTGGTGGATGTGCTGACCCTTGGAGATGTGCTATGTCTGAGGCTGTGCCAGTGGAGGTCAGCTGCTTTAATATAGATGGACATCTGAGGCTGAGGGGTTGGCCCTGAAGTGCTTCATGTTATTGTACAAAATAAGCTTTAGAAGAAAAAGAAAGATTGAATCTGCGCTTATGCCCGCCTTTGATTTCTCAATTTGCCACTCTGTATGTCCTGGATAGGCAGGCCCCACAGCAAATATGGCCTGCAGCAATAGCCCACACTGATGACAAAGTGTGTGAGATGTGGCAGATCAAAGAACAAAGTTAATGTCTGGACTGTGGTAGTAATCTGCTACTGAGAATATCTGCTCATGGCATTTTCAATTCAAAGATATCCTGGCTTCTGGGAGCTTTTCTCTTTACACTTTTGAGTGTCCTCTTCTTCCACAAACTTTGGTCATTACCTTCTATTTGATCCTCTTCCTGTGAACTGCCAAATTGCCTTCAAACAAAGAAACATTAACAAAAGTTCCTCCAAGGGATTCAGCTCAGGAGAATTCAGTCCCTTATGTCTAGGGCAGAACATGTCAGTCCCAGATTTTCCGTCCTTCACTCTGGTCATCCTGTGGTCCCTTTTAAAGCTTTGCCCCTCTTCATGTAATGTTACTGGGGTTCTTAATGGTGCTAAGAGGGTGATCATTAAACTTTAATTTCCAAGTATGACCTGCTCTGGTATGTGTACATCTCCTCCAAATCCCAGCATACTCCACCCCAGTTCAGCTGGGGACACATCCAATGGGGAGTGTGAACACCTCCTCCACACGGGCTAGCTCTGCCTTCAGGGCAATTACCAGATGGGCAACAGACTCATGACACAGTTCAGGTGATCTGTACTGTACCAGGGAGATACCCAGAGTCAGGAAGGAAAGGTCCAACCTGACGAACATGAATGCTCGGAAAGGAAAATGCGAGCAACACAGGAATGGTGAGTTTGGACCATTGTAGGGAGGAAGGAGGGGCAAAAAAGGTAAGTGAAATGGCGTCAGTGAAAACACTGACTTACCCATGGAGTATGGAAATGTGATGGCTGATCCAGATAAAAGTTAGAAATATTAATTAAAGAATAATCTGTAAGGCAACTTTGTGCAGAGTAAGTGGTTTCAATGCTTTGAAGCAGGTGATGATGTCACTTTTGTTATGAACATCTTTTTTCTTTGGAAGGAAACACTGGGTATTTCATACTGCCCCTAAGCCTGAGAACAGTTATTGCAGTACACTGGAACAAGCATGGAAACATTTAGGTAGAAACGGCTGTTAGTTTTATACAGACATATGGTGCTGTATCCCCACCCCTCCCTGCCCTCTCCACGTGGCTCCCCCCTTCCCCCACCCCTAGTCCTAACCACTCCCTTGGGTTTCTCCCATTGGTCCTGTTACCCCAACTCCGCCCATGTACCGCCCCTATGCTCTAAGACCATTTGTCCATGTGCTCTCTCCACCCCCCTCTTCCCCAGATAAGGTGCTCCCAGCTATGTGCTTTCTTCTCTCTGCCTGGGGGTAGCTTCCCCTCTCTGCCTCTGGGGATCAGCCTGCTACCAGCTCTCCTCTCTCTGCCTTGGGGCACCATGCCATGTGCTGGCTCTCTGCTTTTGGGAGCCAGCACATGTGCTGGCTCTAGGTTTCTGGGAGCCAGCATGGAATAAAGAACCTTTGTGGTCCTCATGTGGGGAGCCTTCTCGCCTCCTTTATCACCATCGTGTTGTGGTGTCTGCAGTCTAGCCGGGACCGAGCGGGCCGCCCAGGAAGGGCTACGGGAAATGGCACAGCTGTTCTCCCTAAGATGCCCCATAGAGGTCTCCAGGAAGGCTGTGGCTTGCCATGCCACTGCAGGAAACCCACAAACTGCAACACAGTCAAATACTTAAAGTCTCTACTACAAGCTGGTTGACTCCCTGATTTTCACACAGGGCTTACCCACAGGCAGTGAATCAGGCTCAGTGTTTTGCAGTTGCATTCTACCTTTGAACTTGGTAATTCTCTCATCTCTTAATCTCCCTTTCTGTAGGAATTAGCAGCCTGCCTGGCTTTAAGCAGAAGCTCTGGCAATAATTTTGCATTTTTTGTGTGTGGCTTTTTTTTTTTTTAATTTTTAGGGCACTGCTCAATCTTGAATTTTGGATCTCCCTACTGATATTCAGCTGCAATGACAGATACAGGGAAGAAAACAAGTTACAGTCAGTCCAGTCTGTCTCACAGACAGATGGAGTTATTTCCTAGATTCCTATGAATCACACGATTTCTTGAATTGGCGTTTGGGAAAAACAACAGTGACAGCTGTGTATCACAGCTGTCTATTGTGGCATGATGAACAGGTATTTCCAAGGATCACAGCTGATCCCTGGGACACTGCATACAAGATTCAAGGTATCTGTCCTCTGATTAGATGTTGTGCTCTGCTTCCTCATGCACAGAGAGAACAGACAGCGGTCAGATACATCCAACTCACATTCGGGCTTTCTGTCCTTCAGATTCTCACTCCGTGTTATGACATAAGTTTTTGGTGGCAGGTTTTAAAATGTATGTTTTTAGGCAGAAGAGAAAATATGGAACACCTGTAAATTAAATCAGAATTGAGATCTTCCTTCCTGAAGCCACAGGTTTTTGAACACTAAACCCATGGGTTTTGTTAAAGAAGTTCATTTTTTTTCCTTAGATCTCTGAGCTCATAATGCTTTCCCCAGACTTTTAAAAAAGAGGAAGAAATCTTTTATCACTCCTCCAGTAAAGGACTTTCGCCCATTGCTCCTGGATAAAATCTGTGTGCTTCTTGAAATGCATCCTGACTCTGATGTGGTTCCTGATTCCATCCATCCAGTAAGGCACCTGATCCTCTTTCAAGTGGTGCAGAGGATTTTCAAGGGTATGAAGAACATCTACATCACTCCTGCAGCATCACATGAAGTACATTCTTAACAGGAATACTGTGGATGAAAATAGCATTGACTGTACGATGACACCAGTGCTTTTGACCTTGGGATTTACTTTCCTAGTCTTTAATGTTCCTGCTCCTTTAAAGTGATAAAACTACAAAAACCTTCACTATTTTTTGTTTCTCTTTTTTGACAGAATCAGCCACCATCAATGGTGGACATAACAGACATCTTAGGCTCACAGGAACTGGAACATCAGCCTCATAGGAAATGTTTTAACTGCTAACTCTTCATTTCATAAATTACTAATCAACAGCTTGAGGCTTGGGAGTGTACAGTGGAGAGATACAGAATCTGCTTAGTAAGAATTAGGTTGAATCCTTGTCCACTGGCAAACCTGGAAATTTCACTATGATTGATGAAGATGCTGAACGAAACTAGTCCCAGAACTGATCCACACTTCTCCTCATCTTAAAAAGGGATTGTTAAACACTAGCACTTGCTTCTTGCTCCTTATTCAGCTTTCAATCTGTAAGAGGGCCTTCACGCCCGTCCTTTCTTTAATATTTTTGGGGTACAAAGCCAAGCAATACAAACTGTCCAGATGCTGGGACTGACAGGTGGAAGCCTGTGCCCTGGTGTGGCTGGTTCTTTGAAGAAGTTTGTGTCATGTGGTGATGCACATCTTGCCAGGTAACCCCAGCACAGCAGGCACAGAAAAAGCTGCTGTTATTGTTGAAGATACGAAAGAGGGCAAGTGATGCAACAGAGGAGATGATCACTGAGAAGAAGAAAACGTTAGCTGCCATTCAGAAAAAAGAAGGAAATGGGCAAAGAAAACTGTGGGGTTGGAAGATGCAGTACGTAAAGTTAGAAAAGCAGCTGCCATCAGTTACCAGTGACTGATGTACAGGTACCAGTCCGCCATGAGGTTTGAGAGATGTCCAGTCAGCCTCCCTGTCACTGTCTGAGAAAACCATAAGGACCAGTAGATCAGCAGGACTTGTGCACTCTGTAATAAACAAAAATAGTTATTAAGAACATTTTTCCTTTGAAATTTTCAAAACCTTAATGCTGTGTCAGCTGCAATGGGACATCACCTTCAGGTTGAGACATATCCTATCAACAAAGCAAACAATCCTCCAAAATCCCTAGCTCCACATATCAGATCTTAGATCTTTTTTGGCTGTGCTAATTACAGCCAACACAAAGCAGGTCATCAGTGAGAGACAGCCTGAATACCCCTTCACTGGAAAGGGTAAGCAGAGATCCAGCCAAATAGAGTGATTTTTGTGAAAGAAGCAGATGTAGAAGGATGCTGACATTGATAAGTCTTTATCACAGACATCTGCATAGAGTCATAAAATATGAAAAATGGTGAAAAGATAAGTCAAAGGCAAAATCTATGAGATTCATTAATCAGTGATAAGGAATGGAAGGATATAAGATGAATGAAAAAGCACAGAATAATGACTTTGACACTTTATCACATAAAATTGGTATATTATTTCATAGTAAGCAAAAAAAAGAAAAAAACAAAGAAAAGATTCATATTAGCACAGTTTAATCCTTCTGTCATAAACTGTGAGGAGTGAAAGAACTGTTCCTACAACAGAAAATGGTGCTGTTACTTGTGACCAGACTGTGAATGCTCCATCCCTGGAGGGCATGGTTCAAGGCCAGGTTGGAGGAGGCTTTGACAACCTGGTCTAGTGGAAAGTGTCTCTGATCATTGCAGGGGGTTTGAGTTAGGTAATATATGAGGTCCTTTCCAATGCAAACCATTCTATGACTCTTATCAAGCTGTCATTGTCCAATTTTAATTTCTCACTAATACGTTGTATTGCCTGTCTGTAACATGATATTTTGACTAAATAGTTTTATTTCCTGAAAAAAATGAACCTGTGCTCATCCCCTCCAGATGCTTACTGGCAGAAGTCAAGTCATAATCAGTGGTATATAAAAGTTAAAAAAAAACATTTCTAAAATACTACTGTTCCACATTGTTGTATCTGATAACTTAGTTGACAGTGTTCAATTCCTGGAGATAAAATAGCTTTTCTCTCTTATTTCTTCTTTTCCTGTTACTAAAGTTCTCTCTTGGCCTCCTATACAGACTTTCCTTATAGAAAAAAAGAAAAAATGGACCAAAAATAGTTTATTAGTGCATCATCTTGTCCATAGATAGTGAAAATTGCCTTTTGTCAACATGTTTCTGGGTGACATTTCTCTCAGTCTGTAACAGTGCACCTGCAAAACCTTCCTGCCTAGGATGCATGTTATGAGTACACTTTCTATGCAGAGAGTGTAAAGACAGGAACATCCAAAGAGAAGCAAACTAGGTTTCTAATCCTCTAATACTACTCTTTTTGCTTTTCCTGGAAACTACTTCTTCCCAGCTTGTTGCATCCATTAGAGTCACAAGCAAATAAGTCAACAAACGTCTTTGCTAATTACCTTCTCTGACGCTTTAGAAACATCAGCCACAGAAATTATATGATATGCTATGATACGATATGATGATACGATATTGGGGGACCCTGTACCAACCTTCTCTACCTGCCTTGTCTTGCATGGGGCACAAGTGTGTTCCTGACATGACTCTCAAATACACTTGCCCTGCCATCACACCCTCCCACTGGTACCTAAGTGCTGAAACACACCTTCCTTCACAGCCAGCACCACCCTTCTCCTTTCCTCTTCCTCCCTCATCTCCCTCTGCCCTGCACCACAACTAACCCTGGCCCCAGCCTCTCCCCACCTTGGTCCCTTGCTACTGAAATTCCTCTTGAAACTACGGGCTCTGGAACCAAAGAGAAATTTAGTCAGTTAATAATAGTACAAACATGACTAAGTGGATTAAAGTAATATATTATTCCTATTAATGTTGTCTTACATATATTTTAAAAATACCTAGACCAGTCAGAAAAGAAAACCTGCCAGCGATATGCCCTTTGCTGGCAAGGCTATTCCTCTGCATATCCTCAGAGACTGAAGGCAATTCCACAGAGGGGGAGTTGAGACAAATCCTATCCCTCAAACAGGAATCACCTTGAAGGTCTAAATACCAAACAGATTTCTTTAGAAGACAGTCTCAGAATGAATCTCAGAATACATAAAGAAGACCTTTCAAAAAGTGTATGAGAAACAAAATGTCTGTATTTGGATTACAGGTTAAGAACACAGTTTATTATTCAGTGTAATTTAATTGCTTTGTTACTAGGGGACACCCAGTCATACAAATGCCCCAAAGCAGCTCTTTAGAGGGGGATGGAGTAAATATGATCATGCAGCTGAACTCTTCCATTTACTGCTGGATGCCCAGAAACTAGAAAAGGGAACTGCAAACCCTACTTGACACACAAGCCCCTTCTGGTAAAGGAAAGCCCTTGTTTATGTAAATACCCCTTTTAAGTAATTTGGAAGCAGCTGCTAACCACAAGTGTTTTAATTGCCTCTGCACTATTTCAATTACTAATTTTTGAATTGTTCCAATCTCTCTATGGACATCTTGCAAATTATTATAATTTGTTATGATGGACAGCATTAGAATGGCATCTATTAGCACTTCTATAGATGAAAGACCCTCGTAATGTCTATTAGCAACCCTTGCAGGTGATGACAGTGATGGAGAGGAGGTACACCATCCTACATCTACTGTGAGCAGTAATTCAGCTACTGAGTTCTGAATAATTACTCCTTTTTTTAAATTTTTCTTTTTCCCCTTTTATTTGTCTCTCTTTCAGATATAAATATTGAAATGTGTAAGTAAACTCAGTCATCCTAGAATTCCAGTAGAAAGATTCTGCAGTATTTTACTACATTCAAAATTATTTAAAAATCTAGCATTTTACCAACAATGAGCTCCTCATATGCTGATTTTTGACAATCTGTTTCAAAGATTGAAAGAGAGCAAGTGAGGATTCTAAAAGGTAGCAGAAGGCCTATTACACAGTGGGTGGCAACACAGAGTGGCATAGGAGAGAGACAGCTTCTCTACAACCTTAGTGACCCCTGCAAGCTGTAAAAATCAATAAGAGAATCAAAGCAATTAAGGAGGACTGAGAAGTTTACAGCGGCTGAAAATGGAACTGAGGGATACAGCCATTGATTTATTGTCATAGCGTGTTCCCAAATAATAGATTTATAATTCCATTGTTTGCCACTGGATTTTTTTTCTTCTATAAAGTAATCGAGTACGAGGCCCTCTTCTGATGCAGGTGCATTAGATAATTATCCTCGTGAAAGGTGCTTTTGTCCTCCTTGCACTTTAAAATACTTGAAGATTCACTTAGACAAAAGACAAATGACTGAAAATGGCATATGGCTCAGAGGGTGAGAGCATCATTCTCACTCAATTTCTGTGTGGGTGGAGGAGATGTAAATGCTTTTTAAGAAAACAAAATTGCAAGAAATGGGTTTCCTGCTATCACTCCTTTCCTAGAGATAAATACTTTAGAGAGCATTGTCCTGGGAGTTGTTATGGTCTTGGATCCATGCAGAGAATGGCACCAAACCTTGCTCACTTCCATGACGTGTCCGTTCTCCTAATGACTCTGCAAGTGTCACACCTCTTCCCTCAGCTGCTCTGTGCTCCTGCTCCCTCACAAGACTCCTTTTTTCTTCTATGTACCCAAACAAGATGGTTTCACTCTGAACCAAAGGGAACATCCTGCAGCAAAGCAGGTGTGAGGCTTTTGGGACTCTCTAATGGTACAGGACCAATGACTTACTGCAGGTGTACTGGTCCAGGGCACTGGCTGGCTGATGTTCAGTTCAATATCACTGGTACAGGGCTTCCCCTTCTCTGTTTGGCTTCACACTGCAGAAATCTGAGTTCTTCAGTTTTGATGGTAAATAGATACACACTTGAATGAAGAGGTCCTTCCCTTGGTGTCACAGCTGTGTTAGGCAGGAGTGATAGATGCTTGCAATCAAGATATCACAGCCAGTACACAAGGCAGCTGCCTCAGTTGCTTTGAAATACCACCAGATTCTGGGGAAATGTTCCAGAATTATCTCATGTTTCAACCTCTCTGGCATCCCTTCTGTTTGACCTTTCTCATTTCTTGGACAATGGAATGCTCCAGCCCAGTGCAGGAACTTTCCTTAGATGGGAATTTCTTATGTGTAGCCCTCCTTGGATCTCCAAACTTGAAGCTGCTATGGGATACAGCTGAGTAATTCAGGATCACTTTGGGAACTGAATGTCTCCATCATTTGCAAATATCCCTTTCTCCACTTTGTATTCCATTAGAAATGTCTAGTTCTACCAAAGAGGTAAGACACGATTTTGTGATCTATGTCTCACTGCCCTCTTTACTGTGGTATACAATCAGAGGACTCTGTACCTACACCAAAATGCAATTTCTACTCTGAACTTTTTCTGACCTCTGTTCCTTCTGTTGCCCCTGTGTGTGTCCTTTTTCTTCCCAAACACAACCTATTTGTGGAATACAATTTCTCTGTCTTGCTAACACAAGCACAGGGAGTGTCTAGAATAAAATACAACATAACTGGCAATGACAGTACAGGCAAATTTAATTATCTAATCCTCCTTTAAGGGAGAGGGGCTATGGAGGCATTGGAGAAGCAACAGAACTAGGATAAAGGTAAGGCTGGGTTGGGAAGGGGGAAAGAGGAACAGCAAAAGGTCCTTAATACAACTGCTCTGCTGCTGCTGCTATGTGAAAAAGGGCAGTAAGTGCTTCTGGGGAAATATATCACAGCTCTTTTGAAAGTAACTGGTTCTCTGCCAGTCTTCACATCTTCCTTCCTCAATGCCAGCAGTTGCCGTGCAGGGCTGTAGGGCTTGGCACAGGCAGAGCAGGCAGCAGGGCCATGGCTGGGTGACAGTCTCACAGCAACGCAGGCAATTGCTTACCTTGTCTTTGTGGGTGCTGAAAGTTGCTCCTAAGGACACAGAAAGTTCACAAAATCAAACTGGAACTTGTTTGTGTGGAGATATCACCCTACTTAATAAAGTTTTCTGTAAAAATCAATCCCAGCTGCTTGCAGACCCTTAAATTTTGCCAAATACATGCAAATCCTGCTTTAAGGATCTAGAAAACACTTGAAATTACTTTGGCTACCATGATGGAAAGTCCTGTAGATTACTTAGTCAATCTTTGCAACCACTTTAAAGATAAAAAGTGTCAATTATATGTTACTAGTAGCAGTAAATACACACTTACATTATTCATTTCACTAGACATACTTGCACTTCAGTTAAAGCTGAGAAAGTAAAGGGGAGGGAGCACCGCTGGACTAATTCCTATCAATTGTACTACACTGTTTTGCATTTACAGTCAGCTGAGATTTGTTTATTCATCTGTTTGCTGATTTAACTCCCCCAAAGCCAGGCATCATCACAATAAAATTCTGATGCGTTTCCCTTACAAACTCCTCCTTAAATTTATTCTTTGTCATTTACTAGAATACAACCATTCATAAAGAGTCAATTCATTGATCCCAGGGACACTGTGGATCTTCAGCCTTGCTAGCAGATAAGTGGCACTAATGTTATACTGAATTTGGGAAGCAACTTATTTGCATGAAGAGCTCATTGGTCAGCTACAGTCTGTAGTCTGTGGAAATTCAGCAGCATCTACTGGATGTGGAGATCCATGAGCTTTCTATTTTATAAAGTTTTAACAAAAGAGCTAAAACAGTTGCCATATACCAAGTGGTTTCACAAAGCCCTTGTCCAGCATTGGCATAATCCTGTTTATAAAAAGACAAATATATTTGGTCTTTTGTAATATGCAAATGAACAGAGAAAAGTAAAATAGCCCACATTCTCCCAGACACATGAAAAGGATTAAAACCACCTCTTGAAATACAAATATATTACAAAAATGGGGCTACTTCTTGTTAAAGCAGTTCAGAGTTGTGGCTTAGTTCAGTTATATTATACAAAATCAATAGGCATGGCATCTTCTTGGTGATGAACTATTTACATTTTTTTTGCTAGATACTAATAATGGTATGCATTTTTCTAATTGAAATGATAATAGCTATTACTTTAAAACTGTCTTAACATGACTGATGCAGTTTCATATTGGCTAATAATATTCCTCCATTTGTTTCTCACCCATTTATATGCTACCGCTTAGTGTTAGTGAAGTGTGACCCTGCCAGATGTGCCTGCAGAGCTGAAATGAGGGCACAGAAGCAGTGAAAGCCTTGCAAGCCCTTCAGCTAATTTACATTATTGTGTGTACAGGAGGATGCAGGGGGAACAGCAGAAAAGCAGTTTGTTTCTTCACCAAACTTCCACTGCCAAGCCACAGTCATGGCATCCTGCCGAACTGAAATGCCTTTGTCAGGAGATATTCCCACTGGTTTAGTGTGAACTTTTAAAGATTCAAATTCTTTATTGACAAGAGGATCTTAATCTTTACTATATTTACATGTTTTATTAGAATCCAAGCAATTGTCCTGGGTGAGATTATTCAATTGTACCTTATTTGGATACAAGTTTTGAAAGAGAAAGCATAAGAAAGACACTTTCCTCCCTCCACACATCCCCCTCATTCAAAGGCCACCTTATGGGAGAAAATGCCAAGTAAGACACAATTTTTTTAAACCAGTGTAACACACAGTTGTCTAATTTATGTTTTGGCGTTTTTTAACCTCTTAATACACAGCTGGCCTTTACTTTACATCACAAATACCTGTGGATGCTGATGCTGAAGTCCAGAAGGATTAGTCACTTTAGGCAGCAGCTCCTCACACAGGCAGTCCTCAGCTCCAAGGCTGAGATGGGTCTGAGTCTATGCCCATGTCTCAGAACTTGGTGGTAGCACCTGGAAAATCAATTTATTTACTACATGGATTGCTTTGCTCCAGGTATCTAGACTGACAATGCCTCAAGGATGCCCCACTGGTGAACCAGCTGGGAAATTGTCTAGTCACCTGCAGAGATAATGCACTGGCTTTGCTCTTGCTGTGGTGCATGAGGAAAGGAGGTTAATCCTCAGACTACTTCCTTTCTCCTCAAAAACTTCATGTGTTGCATGTGGCAGAGACAGCAAAGGCCAGGAGTGCAGCAAGAACCCGTGTATGAGCTGCACAAACATGGCTGGGGGCCACAGAGAGGAGTTGGTTGAGGCATTGGTTGGACATGGATGGTGCAGTCTCACCAAGACAGCCCTGCAGCAACCCAGGACAAGCTGGCTGCTACACAGATGCAAAGACGAGCAGCTGAAGCTCAGCAAACTGAGCAGTTTTGAAATCAAACCTTTTTGAAGTAGGGAGAGTAATAAGCCATGGAACAAATCTTTATATGTAAAGTGCCCTTGCTGCCACCACTTGAAAATGTAAAATCTTGGGTTTCTTTTTGAAATATTTGCCCTGCTTCCTCCAGCTTTTGCAGGTGTTATGACTGGGTAGTTCAGATATTAATGATGGGAGGAATCCTTCTCCTTTGCAATATACAGCAGTCTGTTTCTGCCCTTATAATAGACTGGTCTGTTAGTCCTGTGATTCCTATCAGTTACATCTCAAAATACCTTCAGTGTCTCATCTAACATTGTTTTTCTGACATGAGGAATGAGTGGATAACTTCTCTCTTTGTTGGCAGAAAGAGTGGCACAACAGTGGCACAGCTGATGAGTGAAGCAGTGGATGCTGAGGGCCAGATTTCCATGCTGCCCACAGTTGGTGGCCACTTTGGGTAGTCTCTAAATACCCACGGCTGATCAAAGCACCTGAGGTGGTCCTGCAGAGCCCAGCTTCTGCTCTATTTCACCCAAAAGGGAGACACTTGGCTGGGTCTCAGATTACCCTACATGATAGGTGGTGATGATTTGCTTAAACTGCAGTCTCATGGTCAAACCACAGTGGTGATAAGGACACACAACCACTAGCAGGGCACAGAAATGCTCCAGTCCAGGAGAAGCCTTGACTATGATAATAATCAGCACTGGGTCCTCAAGAAGCAGGAAAAATCACATCTTGTGATTCCCATGGCCAATAGCATGACACTTTGATAGGGACTTTGACTTATTCAATTTTGAGATGATAGCAGAGTCTAGGTAATCTCTAGGACATGTGGTTTAAGTCAGTTATGTAAAAAGAAAAATATTTACAACACTAGAAATGCTGAAACATACGGAACATTATTTCTAACAACCTGAAAGAAAATGTTGCTAAATAGCAGTTCTTGTCTTCTCTTTAGCAAGGCTAATCTTAGTCTTCATTTGTTTTCCAAATGACATTATTATTCAATAAATAGAATATGAAGCCAAGGAATTGAAATTGCTCAGTTCCTGGCAAACTTTATTCTCATCTTGCTCAATAATCATGATTATAATGATTTTATTCATAAGTCACATTAAGTTTTTCCCTGTGGTAAAATTAAATGCAATGGGAATTGAATGATCTGTTCCCTAAATGCAAAGCTAAAAGCAATACATCTTGCTCCTACATGAAACAACTATATTTATGCTCTGGATAGTACAACCTTGAATCAGAAATAACTGATGAACATATTCTGATGAACACTGGCATTCAACTCTTCCTTTTCTTTTTGTTTCATGGCAGAAGAAAATGTCAGTCTAATAAATGAGACCTTCGATAACTCTATCTGTGGAGACCCCAGAATGTCAGAAAGATTGATACTAAATTGCTGGATGCAGAGTAATCAATGCCATCTGGGAGATCAGAATCCAGAAGTCAAACATGACACTGAACAGATTGATTTGTGTCATGTTTTATTATGAAACATGTGCCATCAGCTCTTTACATTTCCATCAGACTGAAGGGGACCAACTTTAGGATTAAATCTGTGTGAACATTTTGTTGAATTGGGGTATCCTGTAAAACCAAAGGCTGGACATAATTTGCTGAGATGTTGGTTTAGTAGAAAGTAAGTCCTTACAATTGGAGAGAAACTCTGAAAACCAGACACCCGGAGAAAGAACCTGGGGTCTGAGGTTAGCATGCAAAATGAAAAAAGTCGCATCCTCTTAGCTCACTATTGCCTAGTGAAGGTATATTGTGATGTACCAGGACGCCTTCTGAAGGAAGCAGGATAACTGCACAAGAGCCAAATAGTTTTTTCCCACTGGAAGTGAAGCAGATGATTTTTGGAGTAGTAGGGCAAGCAGAGCACACTCACTTGGGGCTTGACACAATCCTAAACCTGACAAAGGAGACAGAGAACAAGAAGCAGAAAAGACTGCAATAACTTAGATCAAAAACTTGCAGCCTTGGGAGATGCATGAGTGATGCGTTTGCAAAAGGCATTGCAGTGCTTTTGTATTTGCTTGGCATTTATGAAAGGTTAGTCTTCTGGGTTTATATTTGTCACATACAGTAAACTGAGAAGATTTGAGGGAAGAAAACTTAATAATAAATCTGCTAAGGCTGTATGAGTATAAAAGGTTCTGTAATAACAGTGGCAGCATTTGCCTGAGATATCTGCGTTCTGGAGAAATGTCCCCATAAAATTTATGGTTGTGATGTTCAGCAACACATGAAACTTAAAACAAGTTTGATAATGGTTGAACATTATATATTGCTTTAATCGAGGCTATGGCATGTCCATGACACAAGTCTTGGAGAACAAATGTCCCCACGAGAATTCTGAAAGCAAAATTAGTTAAATGCATGGGATCACTGAGCACCAAGAGGTTGTATAGTCCTATCCAGGTATTGCGGTTTAACCCCAGTCAGCAACCACGCACACACAGCCACTCGCTCAGTCCCCCACCAGGGACTGGGGAGAGAATTGAGAGGGTAAAACCTACAAAACTCGGGGGTTGACATAAAGACAGTTTAACAGGGAAAGCAAAAGATGTGCACACAAGCAAAGAAAACAGGGAATTAATTCACTTCTTCCCATGGGTAGGCAAGTGTTCAGCCATCTCCAGGAGAGCAGGGCCCCATCATGCGCAAAGGTTACTTAGGAAGAAAATGCCATCTTTCCAAATGTCTTCCTCTTCCTCCTTCTTCCCAACAGCTTTATATACTGAGCATGATGTCATGTGGTTTGGAATATCCCTTTGGTCAGTTTAGGTCACCTGTCCCAGAAGTTTCTTCTCTCATCTTCCCATTCACCCCCAACACACTCACTAGTGTGCCCATACGAAAAGCAGAAAAGGCCTTGGCTCTGTGTAAGCCCTGCTCAGCAATAACAAAAACATCTCTCTGTTATCAAGTCTGTGTTCAGCACAAATCTAAACCAGAGCCCTGTACCAGCTGCTGTGAAGAAAATTAACTCCACCCCATCCCAAACAGGCACACCAGGTTGCCGTAACACAATAATAAAAGTTTACTGGAGAGCAAAGCAATATAGCTGGACTTGCGACATTGTGTCTGCCTCACAAAGCATATTTTCTGGAGTATGCTGAATTTTCCTAAAGTTTTGCCAGAGAAATCCTTCTTAGGATGACCTTTTGATAGCTTGGGAAAATTGATGCTGATTTCCTTGGGTAGATTGAGACAGGGAGACTTATTAAGGCAGTACAGGAGCACAGCACCATGTCACCCAGCTCTCCCATCAGTGAACACAGTGGGCAAAAGCAGCTCTGGTAAGGCAGGTGTAGGCCAGCCCCATCTGAAATGTGCGGGGCTAGGAGGCCACGCTTAACCCCTAAGGGGATGAAATGCTCAGAGTAGGCAAAAGGAAATGAGGGACCAAAACCATCAAAACCATACTGGGCACTGAGCAGTCCTCTGAAAACGATCGCTTGTTTTGCTCAGGACTCTGTCTTTTGAATATAAATCTAAGCAAATAATGACATCTATTTTTTTATTAATTTCTCTCTCTCGTTTCCAGTGTACTAGATACCAAGAATCCATGTCTGTTTAGTTTATACTGAACTTACATCTGAAGGAAAATGTGATCAGTGTTGAAACCACATTCCCCTCAAATATAGGACTTAATCAGCTAATTCAATGAGAACACCATGGAAGCAGCACATTTAAAAGAAAAACAAGGTTTTGATTAACTTACTTTTGTGTATTTGCATGCATATGTGTATGTAGTATGTGTAAAAGCTTATGTTTATTTACACCTGGCATGCCTGTGGAGTACCAGATACTCCCTTGCAGGAAAGAGTATGTCCTCTTTTTGAATGAATTTACCTCTTGAACTACAGATGGAAGAACATTAAGATTTACAAAGCTATTACAACTGACATGTTAAATTTCATGGGGATATGTATTTTAATTTATAGCCATAAAAGCAGTGCAGTAAAGGTTATCTTGCAACTATATTTGGAAATCCCTTTCATAACATCACTTAATTCCTCTAGAAGAGATCTTTAATCAAAGAAACTCTCTGCTGATATTATTACATATATTTTATCTGAAAGTGACCCTATTTTGTCTTGTTATGACCTTATCTTATGCATGATTCAGCAAGAATGGGAACTCATTTACTTCCCACAGATCCTTTTACTTCATATATATTGTGTAGATTTTCTATCCCCAAATAGACTAACACAAGAATATAAACACTGGCTATGATATACTGAAATCCCTGCTCAAAAAATGGCTGGCATGTAATGGTGTCCTCAAGCAGCTGACTACAAAATGTTACAAAACATTTCTGTGTGACAGAAGGCTGATTTTTTTCCTCCTGTTTTTGTAAAATAAAGATTTTGTGGGGGAAATGTGTTTTGACAGAAAACCAAAATAATATTGTAGTGTCATTTACTACATATAACATCAACTTGTTTTCATCATTAAAAATAGAAGAAAATAAAGGCTGTGCTTTTTAACTTGCAATCCTGGGTCATGTCTCTCCCCAGCCGCCAGTGGACAGCCCACATTTCTCCATCAGCACTGTCTGTCCCTCTCTGCTATCAGGTATTGACAACCTGAATAAAGGTATTGTGAGAAACATCAATTTAAAAATCTCCCTAGGCTGTGTAAGAGCATCACCATTTCAGGGAAGCATAACAGCTTGGAAGGTGATTTGACTGGCAGCTGTTGCTGTTTCGGTCTGTGTTTTCCCTCCTCCCATATTAAAACACACTGTCTGTTCAGCTGTGCGTGGCTATGGGGAGGCTGGGGCATACAAGGCTGCAGGGCTGCCTGTAAGGGTGTCTGTAGGGGTGTCTGTGATGGTGGCTGTGGGGGTGCCTACAAACCTGACACTTTTTTCCTTTTCTCAGCATGACAGTTACCGTATTCATTAAATAACTTACGCAGCTGTCAACAATGAACAAGTGTGTGTTAGGAACTGTATCCATATTGTTCATGAAAGCACAAGTGTTAGAACCACTTTCAAAAATGAGAAAGGTGTGAAATGAGAGCCCTGGTATGCTCATGTTGTTTTACCTTCAGTGCTCTTGTGCAGCATGTGCCCTAAACCGCCTGTGCTCCAGGTCCCAGCTGTGAGACATCGGATTGTGCTAGTGACACCTAGTTACAAATACATGTGCAAAAACATAATGAAGGGCCAGTGAGCAAAGTTATGGAGTAAATATGGACAAAGCAAACTGCAACAACTTGATAAAATCAGATAATTTCCAGCCAGCATCTATAGATCTAGACATCAACATACATGGTGCCATGTATTTAGACCCAGAAGTTCTTTGACAACTACTGGACAATGGGTTTGTCAAAGTAGTTCACTGCAAGGGAGGAAGAAAGATGGCTCTGGCCTGAACCTGTTCATTGGTTTCAAGGTACAAAAAAGAGAGTAAGTGACCAGTTCTAACAGTAGAGGCGATTACCAGAGGGGTCTGAGTTGTGCAGCATAATCATAGACAACGTGGAAATGGAATGAGCAGGGAGGTGATGTGGTCTGCTGATGACACAGAGTTATTCACAAAATAAAAAACTAGGGCTGGTTGTTAAGAGCAGCAGGAGAACCTGAAAATTATGATGGACTGGGCAAAAAAGAATAGGAAATTAGGTTGAATTATTAGGTTGAATAAATGTAAAGCACAATGAAAACTTGTTTGACCTGACTTAAGCAAAAACTTAGGCTATAAGTATCATATTGAAATCGCAAGCTCAAAGTTCAGCAGTCAAAGAAATGTGCCAAACATGAAGAATTACAAAAAAGGAACAGAGAACAAATCAGAGAACATGGTTGTGCCTCTGTAGCAATGCATGATGTCTTTGAATGTGACTTGTCCAGGTAGTTCTGGTCCTCAGATTTCTGCCCACAGGGAATATAATGGAACTGGAAGAAGTTTAGATGAAGGGAAATAGGATGATTATTGGTATAATGCAATTGCCATTAAAGCACTGGTTAATTACACTAGAATGCATTTGTTTAACAATAAATGGAAGAGTTAATCTCTAAGAGCACCAGTGTCCTGGACAAGGTGAACATTACAGTGAGGAAAGAGTAGATGGACTTCAGGTGAAAAATTCATAGGCCCAAAGCAAATTGAATAAGGGGATTTTTTCCCCATGACGTAGAGTGAAACTGTTATTCTTTGCTGTAGAATTATGACTTCTCAGTGTCATTTCCACAGGACCAATGAGACAAATTCCACAACGAAAAATCCACTGACAAAAATGAAATATAAATTTATTCCTCTCTCAAAAAGTGTCAGAGGTGTAATTTTTCAGAGGCTGGAATGGTAGAGCCGGAAGGCCTTATTCCAAGCTTGCCCTGAGCTTTTACTGCTCTCTAGCTGGGTACTGCTCAGGGCAAAGCCCTAGGCTGCCTGTGGTTGTGATCTGGCCACTACTACCACTCTTGTCAGTAAAGTGTTGAACAATAAATACACTTTCCCACATTTTGCAGTAATTATTTAAATACAAATATAAAAAAAGAATTGAAAAAGTAGTAAAGTGACAAACATCTTACCATGCAGTAATAGATCCTGTGGTAGCTGCTGATCCACTAGGGTCTATCTGGGAGATACATATCTATGTGTTTTGTCCATCTGTGGTAGGCTTGAACATTTTGACCAATGATCAGACTGACCAAACAGGGACTTTCTGTGAAGTTAATCTGCAGTGTTCAGCCTGACAAAGAGGTCAAAACTGGTACTTTATAACTGACCCAGCTCTGCAGCTCTACTCTGCCAGTACAGAACTGATTGGAACCTGGAGGACCACCATGCTCATATTAATTTACTAGGTAGGAGAAATGAAAAATTTTTGCTTATATGAGATAACCAAATTAAATAATTGCTGGCCTTTATGCTACTGTTTGCAGAAAGTGCACTGGGGCTTTGTTATTCTTCTGTTATTTCTCAGGATTAATTCAGATTAATCTGAAAGCCCCTGAAAACTTTACACAGTATTACAGAGATCATGCCAGTTCTTCAGCAACTTTAGTCACAAGTTTTTTGACTGCATAACAAGTATATATCCTTTCCCTAACCCCTTTTAGAACGGTACTTCCAGTGAATTAAACACATAGAGGCTGAAAGATTCAGAAAAGTAGAGATGTATTAGGGGGGAAAGAAAACAAAAATTGAGCACCCGCTTAGTGACTTCAGAAGCATATAATCTTCCTTTGGTCCCTGGTTAAAGGCCAGGCAGCCTTGGTGAAAACACGTCTGACTCAGTAGAGGAACCTGAATGCTGGAAAAATCCATTGTACAGAAGGACACAAAGCATTGCAACACACCATTTTGGCGGGGGAAATGCGTGGAGTAAATATGAAAAAACAAGTGTTCTCCTGAGGCTGATGTTTTTACTCATCTTCTGGAACGGTATACTGTGTGGTGTATTTGGTATATATGTTATCTCACAGTTGTGGTTCAAAAATCCTATAAAAACACATCCTACTAAATTCTGGTGAGATTTCCAGAAAATAATTATATCCACTTACAGTTTTTTTCTTGGTGTATGTCTTCTTTAAAGGTTTGTGCTTGACTAAAGCTTCCTTCTTCAAAAAACAGACATTGAGAAAACAGCACTGCCAAGAAATCCTAATCAAGATTTAGAGCAGCCTGTTGCTATGGAAATAGCCATGGCATCCTGTGTCCAATATGACTTCTGCTGTGCTAAAAATAGGTTGAAAAAAACAGGGAAGTCTGGCCTGAGTAAAATAAAACAACAGAGTAAATGAATTGAGTGAATGACATCAATGATACATTAATGGTGAAAATTTAGCCTTTATTAATTATGCTTTCATTGGCTCATTTTTGTCTTCAGGCAGAGGAACTGCCTCCCACCAGGCAGGGTGAGTGCAACAGAGAGGAATTACTTGCCCCCAAGTACCCAAAATGAGTTCACTTTGTTGCTGAGTATATGTTTAGTTGGAGTGGTTGTATCTGCTCTCACTCAGCAGTGCTGACACTAAGGGTTGAGAAATCATGACTTAAGTCTGCAAAAAGTAATGTAGTTTTTGGAGAGCAAAGGCTCCCCGGGGGACTGTGTGAATGGGGGCTGCAGTCAAGGCTAGTGATTATTCTCATGAATTGGCAGGGCCCCATTAGGTTTCAGCCCCATAGAAAGCCTGTAGCAGTTTATTCTACATCCCAAATTAAACCAGTTGCACTGTACAGGTATCATTTCTATCGTATCAAACTCCAAGAAATGATAGTCTGCATCTCCAGCCCTCCCATCTGACAAGCCCCCTGTGCCAGTTCTGTCCTTTCAGCTCCATCATCCCACCCATTGACTTAATTTTGACCTTCTAATATTCAGAAGCTATGCCGCTTAAATTGATACAAAAACATCATGCTGCATGGCAAAAATTGACCACAAGTTCAGGAGTAGCAGGGTCTAATCCTGAGTCTACTGCAACATCAGTTCTTGAGACTCTAAGACCCCTTCTTTTCTTTAGTTTGATCCCTAGTTAAAAGATTACTGAAGTTGAAGATACAAATTGTCATTTGTGCCTGGAGAGTTAATGTCCTTGGAGGTGAATCACGATGATTTGCACCTCCTTCTGGTCCTGGCTCTGGATGTTTTCTGTTCCAGGTAGATCTCATCACTTTGACAATGCTCAGGAATGTGGAGTCAATTTAAAGATGAAAACTCAGATTATGGAACAGGAGCTGAGTGAGCATGATGTGTAGCACATCCATTCTGGGCTGTTCATGGACATAAGGAGATTGTGGGTACAATGTTGACTGAATTCTTTACAGCAGTGGCTTTACAGCACTTCCACATGCCGGGCAGGATTGCCCTGGGCATGTGTAGTGCAAATGTATGTAAAAAGTGCAAATGCTGCTTTTCTGTGTCCCCTGCACCTCAATACCTGATTTTAGACCTGGGCAATCATCTGACTGCTGCAAAACCTTCCTGCAAAACTATATGTTTTTCAAGAAATACGTGATATTTGATGTACAACACGGAAAACTCCGTATTATACAAGATGCCTAAACCTAGTATTGGCAGATGGATCTTGAAAGTCTTTGGCCTGTGTATTATGAATCCATGTCTTAATATCCAGCTGATCCAATGCAGCTCCTTGTAAGCCATGTTACACCAGTGATGACTACAGTGAAACTACTTTTAAAAACTAGAACAAAATTGTCTAGTTATCTCAAGTGAAATTTGTGCCTTTTAATTTAACCTGATATGGCCTCAGGATCAAAAAAAGAAACAGGAAGAGTTAAGACCAATGTGGGTAGAAGGACATGCTCTAAAAGCCTGATTATCCAGATGGAACAGATAAATCTGTTACTCTGTTTCTAAATATCAACACTGCATAATTAGCAGCTGCTAAAATAATGGAAGCCAATTGAAGAAAAACATGGTATACTCTACATTCATTTATTAAATACCTTATGTTTCCAAACAGAGCTTTCCATATTTGCTGTAAAGCTCTGTAGCTTCATGCTTTACACAACTGAGCAAAGATGACAGCACTGAAATGAGCTATTACTATTTCCATCAGGAAGATATGGGGAACTAGTCTGTGTCTTTGAGGTGAAAATATATATTCATCAAATGGAAAAGCTTTAAAAAGCAGCACTATCTAAGATATCAGCATCCCGTCTCCCTTGGAGACAGCTAAACCCCATATTTATCTAAATTATCTTGGTAATATGACAGAGTGATTGCTCACTAATGGTCAGTAACAGTTTTCTTTGTCATTTTCCTAGTCATTACCTCCTCAGAATGAACTCCAGAATAAACTGCTGATGCATCGTGACTAGAATATAAAGCTTACCATCACAACAGAAACCATTTCTATTAAACTCACAAACCTGTACATTGGACTTCTGACGTTTTCATTTACAAAAAGTAATACCCCTCTATTACAAGCTCTAGAGATGAGCTCTAGATGAGCCTAGAGATACCTTATTCTTAAAACAGAAGTAAAGAAATATTTATTTTGCACAGCTGTCTTCTAGTTTCTTTCTTTTCTCCTTACAGCTATTCATGCACGGGAGCCACATTCTCTGCAAAGAGCACAGCTCAAAACAGGCTAGTTTTGTGGATACTGTATTTTATGGCCCGTTCAGCTGCATTTTTTAATTTGGATGTTTAAGTCTATTTGCCCTTTTTCAGGAGCTGGAAAGAATCACTGATTACACAGTCTGCCTGAATCTCATTTTCCCTGCTGAGTCTGAGAAAAGCCCTCACAGAAGGCTTGTGCACGTGGCAGCTGCTTGACTCCTTCTCCTCTCAAAGACTGGAAATTTTCAGTGCTGACATCCATTGTCTTTATTTCAAATTAAATGGAGCTGATTTTTTGAGCTGCCAAGATGGAGGAGACAAAAAACTCAAACAGAAGGAGCCAAAGTGCTGCCGTGTGAAGCTGCCTGACTTTGACATTGTGCATCAGCCTAGGAAAGCAGCGTTAGGGTGACCATAAAGGAGGATCATATCTTCCCCAGTGTTACAACAAATGGATCCTTCAGGGAGTCCTAGAGGCCAAAGCACTGGGGAAATGCTGTGGAGCTGCTTTCTACACTGCACTGTCTGACTTTCTTTTCTACAAGAGGGAATCCTGTCTGTTTGATGTGCAAATGGTCACTGCCAACATGGGCAGCCACAGAATGACAGAGGTACTTCCTCCTGTGAGCTGTCAAATACTCTTCTAACCTTGCAAAAAAAAATTGCACAAATAAGCTATACATATAAAAAGCTATCAGTACTATTTTTAAACTCTACTCTGTTTAGGAGGGTGGAGAGAATCACAGCACACTCGACTCCTAAGAAAGTGGGGCCCACCTGAAAAGTCTGATATTTCTAAGTCATTAGGGCACAAGGAATCAAAGAGATCAAATTTCTCTTTCTCTTCTAACAGGCTACAAAGCCATATGATTTCCCTCGAAGTAAAGAAAATTCCATTTATCTTTGCTAACCTAGCTTGACCATGGAGTTCAGGTCAGGACCATTCAGGAGTTCAGGTCAGCTTGACCATGAGCTCAGGTCAGATTGTTGGAGTTCATGACCACGGAGTTCAGGTCATGTCCTCAGTTTAGCTAATCCACAGGTGCACAGTTTGCAAAAGAAAAAGAGGGCACAGAGCTTTCTGAGGTGCCTTTCATAGCTGACCCCCAAGAATAAGCAGTGGTTACTTTAATGCATCCAAGTTTTTCCAAGAAGTGCCATCTGGTAACATCGCGATGCTCCTACCCTCAAAGCACTGGAGCAGAGAGCTCAGGGAAGAGCAGCCCTGAGCTGGGCTTCTCTACTGAGCCACATCCCAGGGCTGTGCAATGCTCCCCTCACCAAGGTTTGGGCTTGTTTGTGACAGTGGATGATGCAAAACACTTACTGCCAGCAGCTTTCAGGCACAACTTTCCAAGAAATGCAGATGTATTCTTCCTTTTTTAAAGAGAGGGGAAAGACATGAAGCTGAAGTCTGACCATGATTAGACTTTTCAAGTCCAGGTTGCTTCATTCCATTCCCTGGAACCCCGTGGTGAAGTCTTGCATATTTCTGTCTATGTACAAAGAGTAGATCTCCTTGGCAGGCGGTGTATTTACCTGATAGGACAAAGAAGGACTGGCACAGAAAAGAAACATTTTTCCCTGCCAGAGTGTTGGTGCATGTCTATTCAACTCCTGTTTTCTTGTTTTCAAAAAGCCATCTACCATCTGAATGTAATCAGTCTCCTCAAGGGCTAAGAAACAAAGGGGCGAATCTGTTTCACATGCTGAATGGGCCATGAGGATAGGACCAGGAGGTTGTCCTGAGTCTAATGTGTCCTGCCCCCACGGAGTGAGGGCCTTCAGCATCTACAGGAAGAATTCCCACTACATCCACGGATTAGCATGAACTGACTTGTTATCCATTTATTCTGAAACTAGATTAATTTATAAATTTTCTAGATGTAGGGTAAGAAACACAACAGGAACCTGAGAGTGTAAGACCCAACAGGCTGAGCTGGACAAAAGCTCGAGTGAGCTCATTATCGTATCTCCAGTGCTCAGCATTGCATGGGTATCCACAGCTGGCATTTTGTGGCAGCAACTGATTCCACAGTTTAATTATGGATTCTGTAGCAAAGTAGTTCATCTTTTGAGACTTGCCGGAGATGTCATTTAATGTCCTTCAGTTGCTGCTAGTGAGAAACAGTCACTACCTTCTCGCCTTCTCTATACGTCTCTTTCCCAAGTCAGGAGTTTTAATCTGATCTTATATGGAACATATTCCCATAGACAAGATTTGAATGTTAAATGACTAATTTGCAAATCAAGTAACTTAATGAAATGTTTTTAAATAAAGCTAATATGCCTCAGAAGAATACCTATTTTAATATGGAGATCAGGTAGCACTGAGATAGGTAAGATTATTTTCACCATTTGATCCTTTGCTCTTAGGACAAATTAGAACACTCAAATATTTGAAAATATATATATTGCAATAAAGAAGCAGTAAAAATATCAGCAGGAACCACCTAAGTATGTGTGGGAGAGGTGAGAGGAGGCAGGAGGAAAGGGAGTAGGAGTTTAACCTAGCATAGAAAATTCCCTCCCCAAAATCATTTGAATGCAAAAAGCAATGAATCTATTCTATATATTTCCCATTATAATCAGTTATTTTTGCTTCAGGCTGCCAATCATTTCTGCTGACAAAGACTTCAAAGCTTCAAATATCTTGCATCATACTATTGCACAAACTAAAATTAAATGTAACAGAGAGTTAAGAAGACATATTGAAAATTTATGCTAAATTTATCAACTAGAAAAGTGGCAAGGCCTAATTTATAAAAAAATGTGATTTAGTCTAATGACTGTGTCTGAGAAATTAGCAGGCTATGTAAGCAAAATAGCTCTTTTCAAAATGTGCAGTAGATTTGCAGACAGATATTTTGATCCTCAGAGAGATTTTAATCCACGTTTGCACAACCCTAAACCCAAGTTTTCCGGTGGCCTTGCCTGAGGGGAAAAACAAGATAGAGGAAATAGGAATATGTGAAAGAAATACCACTACCCCAGCTTGGTGAAAGGAGAAGTCTCATAAGAAACCGGCCCTATGCCTGGGGTATGCTCTGCTGGGGACACCAAGGTGCCAAAGGGGATTATCACTCAGGAACGAAGGCTGGGGCTACCTCAGGGCATCCCCTCTGGCAGTGAGAGCACACAGTAATCACTGATGATCATGTGTGGCGTGCTTCCCTTACCAGCGAGGCCTCTGAAATGGACAAAATATATCCTAACTTTCAGTATTATTATTATTATGGATGTATTTGCAGGGAGACTGAATTTTTAGGAAAAGAAGTTTTGTTATTTTGAAAATGAACGGGAGGCCTTTTTGACCTTAAATGACATGCACAATTCTCTAATCCTCTCAGAAGCAGCCTCGTCACGCCACATGAACCATTTAGAGGAACTCCAGGCCACTCTAAAATCAGGGGACATATGATTAGCATTAAACCAAAAAGCATTTTAATCCTGCTGCAAGATTAAAAGGGTGCTTAAAAACAAGGTGTTCCTGTTTCCCTCGGAACAAAATATTTCATTTCATAACAACAGGAAGCTCTAGAGGAGAAACACCTGCACATTGAGGTGGATGAGCGTGTGGCTGGACGTCTTTTCAGCTTTTATACATCCAGCTATTAACTCCAGGGCAGTTGCTCCAAGTCTGCACTGGTATCACTGGGAGCAGCGCCTGGTCTCCAGCCATCCGACCTTGCTCAGTTCTCAAATGGCTTATCTGGAGCTCCCTAATAGAGAGGCTTACAAATAAGTGGCTCAGCTTGGTAAAAGCCACTTTATAAGCTGCCTGCTACAATACAAAGCTTCCTTCTTTGATTAAAAGGTTCTAAATTTATGGAAGACAGCAGTGGTACGTCTTCCTGATACTTATTGAGAACAAACTGATTTATGAGAGCAGAGAATCCAATAAAAATGTATAGATTGAGTCAAAACCTTTTTGGCAGAGCTAAAAAATATGCTTTTGGATATTTGCAAATGGTGAAATGAGCTTCCTGGACTTAGAGACAAAAACTGAGCACTTTTAAACATCTCTCCCTACTTAAAGACTATGAACATGGGGCTGACATTATCCTATTTAATTATAACAGCTGGCTGACCATCACCATCCTGGGCTATCTCTTGGTGAAATGGGATCAGAAGCGCTCTGAAGGTGACTACTTCTTTACACAGGACTGAATGATCCAGGGTGATCAGGCTTCTATTTTTTACAATACACAAAAATACCTGAAGCTCCTAAATCCAGGCCATAGACTGAAAATATAAGGAGGCATTACTGCCATGTTGCCATTCCTTTGTTATTTTATATGTTGAGTTTGGTCTTGGACCAAGACTGGATAGGGATTTGCCCTTACTATCTATCAGTTTGTTCAGTATCTATAATACATGCCAAGATAATAAACAAAATCCAGAGTGCTGTGCTAAGATGGAGAACCTTTATCTATTCTCTCATCCATTTTCCATTGTTCATGGCAAATTTCCATTCCAGCTAGTGGAAATTATAGTATATTGATGGAAGATGATTCAAAATCTTGAGAGAGAGGAGACAGAAAAATCAAAGGGAAACTTGCAGATTCAGCATCTTTATTACAATATAATAATATCAGAGTGTATCTTTTCTTTTGAAGACATTCCATTAACATGTCACTTGCTTTGGATTCTTGGGTTTAAGAAAAAAAGTCTTAACCAGCCCTTGATGGAAAATGTGCTGAAGAGAGCCCGGTGCTATGGTAACAGAGCTGCACGCCCGTGTGAGCTGCACTGAAGCGGGAACCATCAAACACCGGCTTTGCTCCCATTGAATTCAACTGGAAGAGCCACTGTCATTTCAAGCATCATGAAATCACTCCTTTTGTTTCTATGTCAATGCAGGATAGCCTTTCTCCAGATAATTTCCCTTCAAGGTTAGATTTTTAAGGGAGCATGCATACAAATGATGTCAGTTAAATTGACTTCTTTGAAAACACCTCCTTTACTCAGGGTTGAACACCCAGATACCTACTTCTGCATCTTAAATTTACTCATGGTTCTATTATCCTACTTTGCAAATAGTCCATGAAATACCAGGAACTAAATGTGCATGCCAAAGATCTGAAAACGACAGACACACTTTGCCCAGTATTTACCAAGCGGCCAGTGGCCTCGCAAATCTGCGTTTTTGAGGTCTGATTTCAGATTTCATTTTAGTAAGTGCGTGCAGGCAGAGAGCCATTCCTTCATATTAAACTTCAATGACCATTAGTCATTTCTGAAAATGTAAGCTGCTGACTGTGTGCATACGAGTGCTGGTGGGATCAGGGTCCAGTGGTGAGTGAAAATGGGTATCTTCTAAACAGCCCCCAAATCCCTAAGGAGATTGCCTGACTTGAACAATAAACCTCTGCAGTTATTTCTTAATCTGCACTTAATAAAACCTTGGATAGTTTTACTGATAACAAACAAACAAACACGCTGAAGTTGCTAATTTTAAATTGATTGCAAATGCAGCAGTACAACTAATTATGCCTAATGTCATAACTTGATACATGGGTCACAGCAGAGAAGGGAGGGGTATCTGGCAGATCTGTGTTTCTAGGGTATGTGTGAGGTAGACTTAATCTTCACTTTAGGAGTTCAATTTGGCTGCTGTGTCCCCATAACTTTAGGGCAGGGATTGCTGGCTCTCCCAGCTTCTGTATCCCATGGAGAAAGATGCTGTAGGTAAAGACCCATCCCACCCCACGTGAGAGCCTCACTCCCCGCATCGACTGCTTGGGGAGGCCTGAGGCACCACTGTGCAGCCGAAGAGGCCTGCAGAGGAGGCAGCTGAGGCCCTGTTCCCAGCCTGGCGGGCTTCTCATTCATTCATGGGAGCACGCAGTCTGGGAAGCTGAGACCAGAGGTCCAGCAGAGGTGATCAGGGGATAAAGCACAGCTTTGACACACCTTGTTAAAGAGAAACAGCCTCATGATTTTAAAATTGTTCTAGAGTAAGCCTGCTTTCATCTTTTACCAGAGAAGACAATAGTGCTCATTTTTCCCCTTTAAAAGAAGAAAAATGGAGACTGCAAATAATACTGTGAAAAAAAATGAAGACACAAACATTGAACAGATGTACTGAACAGCACTTCAGTAAAGAGGTCCAGGTACATGAAAACAAGCCCCACTGTGATGTTGGAGACAGCTAAGAAACAGGATTCATCTCTCTCAGAGGATTTTTTTGGAAGGAAATTACTTTCTTTTTGTTTGCAAATTGTTCCTCAGAAAGTTGTGCCCAGAACTGCATACAGCTGCGGTGCTCAGGGTATTGTGGTGGCAGTTTCCTCACAAGTGAGGCATAATTTGAGAGCGAGTGTTTACACATTTAATATGCAACACAGCAAGTATCAATGCAGAGGTGCAGAACAATAATAGCCATTCCCTAGCCCTAACCCTAACCCAATAATAGGATATTGCTCATACAACTTCCTTCAAGTGTTTTTGTAGGTTATTAGATCCTGATGGGATTTGTCATTTGACAAACGTTAAGCAAGTGCAGGGAGCATATCAAGAAGTGGGCCCATGTCACAATAAGAACATTGTAGGACATCTTGAAGATATTTATGATGACTTTCACCCTGCCCAGGGTGCTACCCACGCTGTCCTCTTATCTCTCTCTAGTTTCCTCCTGCAGTGCTCAGGCAGCCATTGCTCTCCTGGTTGTCAGGAAAGGAAACCCAGAGGAGTCATTGTGGGGAGGAGCACGGAGCTACTTCAAAAAGTCCCTTAGGGACGGAGCAGCTGAAAGCAAGCTCCCGTCAGTCAAATCTGTGTCTGACGTGCTGATCTAAAAATAATCCTGCACAGTCTATGAGAGGTGACAGCCCATTACAGCCTCCACCTTGCCTTTGCTCAGTGTGCCCTCACAAGGCACAGAGCAGCACGGCTGCAGAGGATCACCAGAGCTGACCAGAGCGAGCCTGCCTGTGCCCCCATGAGGAAAACAAGCAGCCACTGAAAAATGAAGGCAGATTCTTGTGCGTGATGGTGTGGTGGTTCAATGCAAATAGTTGTCCAGGCAGCAGCCTAAGACAAATCAATACCTGTAATAAGGCTCATCATGCTCCAATAACTGCTGCAATCTGCATAGGAAGACTCATGCTGGATGAAGGGGAAATATGTGTTCCTGAGGGAGAAGGCACTTAAGAGTAAATTCTCATTAAGTGAAAATTATTTGCTGATGAAAGATTAAGCCAGTTGGCAACTGGACAAAAGATGGGTGTATGGCAGGGAAAGAGCACATAATGTTTTCTAATAGATTCAGCTGAGGTTTGTGGTGGTGATATTCAATCTAAGCTGCACAAAAAACTGCAGCTTTGCATCCAAACATAGCTACTTTTTAATTCCTTTTTAAGAACTTTCCTAATATTCCTACAGATGAAAGCCAAGACAGATCTATTGGAAAATAGCTGGAGAGACTATTTTTATATCTTTAATTAAATATTATAAAGAAGTACACTTCTGAGAAAAAAAAAATGTGCTTGTATTATAATGTGGAGGTTTTTTTCCCAAAATATGGTTAGGCATTTCCCATAATGTGGTTAGGCTGTTAGAGATAAGAGCATTTATGAGTTTCCATATAGATCTGATGAAACAGCTTCTTCATTTACATTTCAAAGAACGAATTGGATGGGTGAATTATGCAAGAAAAGAAAATAAGACAGAAGCAAAAGAAAGAAATCCAAGTGAGAGTAGCATCATACAGCTACCAATACCTCCTGGAGTTACCCTGGCAAGAGTGTTCACAGCTCACTGTAGCTTCATGCCTGACAAATGACAAATTTTGATCATTTTACTCTGGAAACAAGAGCATGCCTCATGGTTCAGGGATGAGGGAGAGGATTTCAAGTGCTTTTGTTACTGAGTATTGGCTTCACACCACTAGTTACTGGCTCTTTAGATGTGCCCTGGCAAATAACTTCCTCTACAAACCTGAGGACTGGTACACCCATGCAGACAGAGCCTGGCTCCCATCAGTGTCCATGGGTCCTTGGGAAGCTGGATCTGATGTCCCTCAGGATGTTGCTGAACCGATGTCTCTGGCACTGTTCCCGCACCCGGTGGGACTCGGCATTGAGGCTGCCGGGGATGCTGGCACAGAGGAAAGATTTGCATTCCCACCACTTGCTCTGGCCACAAGTAAATAACTGAAGCCCAGGGTGGGGAGGGTGTCTGCCTCCGACGCCCTGCCTCCTGCCACCTGATCTCCCAGCCATTCAGTCCTTCCCTCCGCTTCCCAGCCAGCAGCAGGAGAGAGCCAGCAAGCCCCAGCTGGAAAGGGAACAGCCTGGCCGAGACAGAGTGAGTACAATGATTTAAATGGAGCGAGTCGGACAGTTGTCAATGGAAAGGAAATTAGTTGGAATCTAAATTTAACTAAAAGAAACTACCCAGATTAGCGACACTGTAAATTGGATTAAAATTAAGTCCTACGGGAAAATCGATGGAAAGTGATACGCAAGTAAGTCAAAATGACAGCAGAAAGAGGCAGACGCTCCCTGAGACCTTATTCAAGAAAACCGGTCAGAAGTAGAAAATTTAATTGAGCCAATCCAAATCTAAATGGTAGAAAAATAAAGGGAAATTGGAAGAGATTAGAGAGAAAGCCCAAGGAAAATATTTTTAAGAAGGTTATAAATCAGCACACAAAACAGAAAATGGGGGGGAAATTTAAAGAAAGGAAAAAGGCAATTTTAATTATGTCTTAGAGTAAGTGAAAGTAAGTGCCTGGGAGCAGGGTTTTTTTTAATACAATGCAATTGTTTACATGAAAGTAGACTTCAATTGACATGAAGATGTTTTTTTGAAAACTGGCTACTTTTTTTTAACCTATATGTGCTGTTACAAAGCCTCCGAAATGCATGTGTCCTCACTCATGCTCTGAAAAACATGGGTTTTTTCTCTCTCTCTTTTCCTTTACAGGTTCATCCCTTACAGAGGAGCTGCTCAAGGCTGTGGGCAGCTGGAGCTGCCTGTGTCCTGCCAGTCTCCCACAAGGGTCCGGGGCACAGGGAGCCTGTCCCAGAGTGAAAGGCTTTACCTTTTCTTGGCTGTACCTACAGTACCACTGGATGTCACTGTTGTTTCATAAAAGACAAAAATCTTACTGTGATCTTTATAATAGATGATGTTTAGTACATAAATACATACATGTATTTATATTCTCTTTCCCACAACTTTTCTTCACAAGGATTGAAATTACAGAAAGCCTGTGCAACCTCCTGGCTCTCACTCGCATTTTAGATTACTATTTTTATAGAGACTGTGTTCATGAGTCCTTTTGTGGCACTCTAAGAGGCATCTCTTCCATAAAGGATTGCTTTCTGCTGTGGTAGATGTAGAGTGTGGCAGAGCTGCCACAATAGATTTCAGTTGTTTTGGGGTTTCTTTCCTTCCATTTGTTTTATTTCCAGGGATGGATTTCAACTCACCTAGGCTGGACTGATTGCAGCTGTGTTGGGGTGGAGGTGTGAGCTGCCTGCGGAGCAGCAGCATCTGCTGCTGTCTGTGTGGAGCCCAGAGAGCTGGGCACTGCCAGGGCAGCACTGCCCATAAATCAGGATTACCCTGGAGGCGTCTGCTTCCCTCCCCTGTTACAGAGGAGTGTGCAGAGACTGCCCCTAAATCTCCTGTACCTCCTGTACTAAGAGTCAGTGAAAAACTCAGACCCGATTCCTTACAGAGGAAAAAGCTCTTTTTTCTTCCCCATTGGTTGCCTGAGGTGGTATTTAGCTGGCCAAATGAAGACAAATAACTCTCTTTAAAGCCAGTGGAGAGGAACAGACAGTTCCAGGAAAGTGATTCATCCCATCTGAAAGAACACTTGTAACAGATAGGTGAGGTAGGTAAAGGCTTTTAGGCACCTATTTCTGCCGAGTAACACTGCAGAAACCTTCAGTGACCGGTCACACAAGAAGATTCCTACCCATTTTCCCTGGTACTGGCACTTCTACAGCAGGGTTTTTGTGAAACAGTATGCAGGCCTTTTCTACATAAACTCCGCTCCATTATTAATCATCTTTGAGGTGACTTTCTACATATTTCCCTAATGCTGAACATGCCAGAAAAGGCACACAGTGTTCAGTGAGTCATCCCAAACTGCCCATCAGGAGCTCTGCTATCTCCATCCAGGGACTGAGAATGAGTCAAGAGAGCCCTCGATAGCCCTGCTGAAACACATCAGGAGCTGCTGTGACAATTTGGCAGTGGCACTGCCAATTATGGACAGTGGCACTGCTGTGCCCAACAAGGCTTCTGGTGCCATTTCATAATCAGTGCTGCAGCTCAGGTGAAAAAAAATATATATTTCTCTTGGTGGCAGGTACATAGATCTCAGTTTCAGTCCCCAGCTCCCAGAGGTTTATCTGGTACACTGAGGACAACAAAACTGTTGTTACATATGACAGGATGTGAAATGCAATGCTGAGAAAGTGGTCCTCTATTTGCATGAATATAGTTCATCGACCTTCCCCAGCATGACTGGTCCATGCAATGTGATAGCAGCTATGGACTTCTGTACAGGAGCAGAGTATGAGAGTCCAGCTCCTCTTAAGGAGCTCTTAAGAGGTCAGGCAAGTCTGAATAGAGTAAATACAGAGAATAACAAATTTCTGACAGTTGCCTGTATCACTTGATGGGAAAAAATGAAAAGAAGAGACAAAGATTGAGAATAAATGCCTAATTATTCCAGTGAGAAGTTAACATATTTGGGGCTAAAGCTCATGAATGCAGACTGGCCTAAGAGATTTGCCAATTTTAATTAAAAATTATGCTAAAACAACAAGGAGGAATAATGTGTGCTGTGCAAATTGAACAGGAGACTCTTAAGTCCCTGCTGTTTCTAGCAGCACTCTGTTAATTTTGTATCCATAAATAAAGGATTGTGGAAAGACTGCTGTCATTTAATACAGCACAGCAAAATGTCTGAATCATGCAAAGTTAGTTTCAGGGAATCAAAATGATAAGACATTTCTAAAAATAAGGCTTTCTAGGGTAACTGTTAGGAGTGGGGCTCCCCTGGGGTGTGATAGGCAGTTCCTCAATTTCTGCACGGCACAAACCTCTGCCACCACCTGCGTCTTTGGGTTACTGATACCTACAGAGACAAAGGCTGGAAACTTGTCTCCCCAGTGTGTACACAGGCACGCTAGCTGCACCTTGTAGGTCTTATTTTATAGCCAGTAGGAGGTTTGTACCTGACAGGGCACTCCTTGGAGGTGCGCAGTGCTCCGGGGCTCCAGCCAGGCTTTCAGCGCACCCTGCTCGCTCTCGGGAGCTGCTGTGGGGCCGAGGCTGCTGTGCCTGCCCGGCCACAGCCAGCGTACTCGACAGGCAGAGCTGCAGACACATCAAGTGTATAAAATGAAGCGGCCTGCAGAATGCTCAGAGAGACTTGCGAGGTGTGGGGCAGGCTGAGATTCCACCCCGCTGCCTCCTCCAGTGCTGCGGTGGTTGCATGATGCCCCACGGGTGCAGAGAGCTGAAGAACATCCCTGCACCCTCACTTCTTCCCCAGCTCCGGGGCTCCTCAAGACAGAGGGTAACACTAAAAATATCTGGTTTTCTATATTTGTCATTGTATGCATTTCCCCTAATTTGTTGCCATTATTCCCATCACTCAAAACGTGACTAGTGATTTACAGAAGGTGGAACAAGCCTGATCCTTCTCTCATGTGTTTGCTTCCCAAGCTGTTTCATGGTACACGTTCCCGTGGCAGATCTAATCCGCTTCACGCTCGTGGCTCGGGCACTTGGAGATTGTCACGGGCTGGGAGCCGTTGTTCCTTCACGCTCCACCAGCGCAGGGAGGCTGGGAACAGACACGGGACCGTGGCCGAGCCCTGCGCGGGGGCTCAGCCGACGCGGGAGCTCCTCCTCGCGGCTCCGAGAGCCGCGCTCCAGGGAGCCCCATTCCCGCTGGGAGCGCTGCGAGGCGGGGAAGCGGCACCGCGGGAGCGGGAAGCTGACAGCATCGCTGCGCGGCACCCTTTTAGAAAGCTCTTTGCATTTGCCGTTATCTCCACGAGTCATATGTATGCAAATTAAACACGGCTGGTAGCCGCTAAATAGGTATTTCTTGCCAAAAATATCGGCTCTCTGGGATCTCCACCCTCTCGCGTTTGCAAACTGCATCAGATGCCACATAAGACATCCTCCAAAATGTGCTGACACTCATACCAGTATCAGGCAAGAACTTCCCATCCCTCCCCGCTTTTCCCCTTTAATCTTTCTTTTTTTCACCCCATGCTTTTAGGTTTTTCTTTTTACATTTCTAAGCAACTAATTCTTTGGCTCCCATGTAGAATCAACAGGTGTGGAATGACTGATACGCTCCATCTGGTTGCTGCTGATAAGGTAATCCTGGGAGTTGAGGGCAATATCTCCAATAAGCTTAAACCGTAGCAGCCTAATCTATTTGCAAGAGAGAACAAGCCCTGCAGCCAATATTGTTATTTCACGGGAACAACTGGGCACAGACAGCGCTTTCACAGGAGAGGTAGGAGGGTTTTCACCCTCCTATTTTTCCCCTGGGAGTGATGATTCACTTGGTGCTGTTGTACCCCCTCTTAGAAAAAGGAAAAGCTTTGCTTTTGAAATTTGCCCCCCAAAGCTATGATTTCTGAATCAAATCATCACTTTGCTTCTTTACATCCCACTCATGGGTCCGTATTTAATCTTCCCCAAGGCAGTGGGAAAAGATGACTGTTGGCTCTGGGTTGATAATAAATATTAGTTTTTGCAACGTCCATAAAACTACGATAGCTGCTGAGTTCTGATGTGGGGTGTGACGAGAGCAATGGGCTGTGCTTGGGGTGCCCTCTGCAGATGAAGGGCTCTGTCATCTCCGCTCAGGTTTGTGTCTGTGGTGACAATCAGGGGAGTGTCACCACAGGCACACTGAGAACCGCGTGGCCTCCCTTCCGGGTGTTGTCCCGGTCTGTGGCACGAACCACGCAGTGCCGTGCCGACGGCATCACAAACCTACGCCTGCGCCTTTCCTGGCGCCCATTTCCTGGGATTTCAGCCAACAGCTTTGGGGTTTATTTTATTGATGATTTCTGTTCTTAGCTTTCACTGTGTGCTTACCCTGTTCAAATACCTCCTGTAGTTTTCCCCGAGCCAAACTCGTGCTGCGGGGTCAGCAGCCGAGCCGAGCCCCGCCGCCGGCGGCAGCCAGACGGCCCTGCTGTAGCTTCCTGGGGAGCCACGGGAATTAACAGCGTGTACCTTCTCCTCTAGGCTGCGGGAAGTGCAGAATGCATTTTTAAGCCGGTCTCTGCTTAGAAAAACAAGCGGGCAGTGCTCTGGCAGACACGTTTCCCGACGCGCAGGACGGCGTGATCCCGCCCCGTCACCCAAGGACACTGGCGTGACGGAGGCACCTGGATGCGGAGCTGGCCCCGTGCTGCACTCCCCGGTCCGGCAATGAGCACCAGCGGCGGCACTGCAAGCACGGCGCTGATTGCGTCGGCGGCAGTCACGGTATCACTGCACCACACAATTTGTATCTTTGCTTCTGCCAGCCACAGCAACAATACAGCACCTGGTTTAGACAGCGAATGCGCTCGTCTGTGTCCGAGCGGGCAGCAGCCAGCACCAATCCCTCAAACTGAGGGCGGAGGGGGAGCGGGGAGCATCCGGGCTCTCCTTCATGAATAATTAAGCTTTTCCTGTGTTATACCTCGAGCTGCTGCTGGTGTCAGACATTACCCCATCTGCTGGTGAGCAAAGCAAGAAGCTAGCAGCAACGAGGGGGTTTCTGCATCATGTCCCCTACCATGGACAGAGGTGTGTCTGGGTAATCCCTCTGCCTCCACCTGCTGCTCGAGACCAAATACACTTTTCCTGCCCTCAAGGTTTATGTAATTCCTAGGTTTACCAGATGAAAAGTTAAGATTAAACATATGTAGTTGATTCTCCAGAGAGAGTTTCATCTCTGTTACCTCCCTTCTAAATCCCCAAGGACATCAGGACACAGAGACAAGATTTTCAGCTCCCAGTTAAGACACAGGGATTGCCTCTGCCAGCACTTTTAAAACTGACTCTTAAGAGAAGTGGCTCTTCCCCCTTCCTGTTGTCCTCCTGCCCAGCCCCAGGCAGCCCCAGCAAGAGGGCTCCAGCTGCACCCACCTCAGCATCCCAGTTTTTCCATGACTCTGCCGACTCTCTGCGAACACTGAGCCAGCACTCATATTGGGTGCTCAGCTGAGATGCTCCTGTTTGCAACCGGAGACAGCAAGTGAGGAAGGAGTGAGCTTCAGTAATTACATGGAACAGTTTATGTGATGCTCACATACATGCCTTTTGGGACAAGCACAGGACACAGAGGTGATGGGAGGGGTCTGTGTGCTGTCAACCCATCTCTGAATAAATGAATGAGTAAAGGCAAAATTCTGATTACTTTTGCACCTGGGTAGTTTCACTGGTGCTAATTACATAGTGGAAATAGAGGATCTATGTAAGCAAGATTCAAATCAGTTGCTGATATTTAGCTCTGCTTCAGGTCCTCTCTATAGTGTTGTTTCTGTCGAAGTGAAGAATGAAACAAAGAGGGGAAAACCTAAATAGTCATTAATGAAGAATAGTCCTTATTTAATCACAGCTTTCAATTCAGACTTTATAATTTAAACTTCAGCAATTGTCTTCACAATTTTGGCATCTGCTCATCTCAGCCTACACACTATCTTTGAACTAACAGCACAGCTTATCTTTGCAATTAAGCATTCAATGTAGCAACAAATCTTCAATTTGGTGTGAGTCACTCAGCTGCTAAATCAAACAATGTGTCACTAAACAAACCAGTTTCCTCCTGACCTCATAGGATGATAATAAGGACTTGTGAAACCATCTTGAGATTTCCTTGGTATAATTTGCTGGTACTTTCTGACACATTCCTTTTCATAAATATAAATGGGTTCTGCATTAGAAACAAATAATTGAGAGTTGTTATTATTATGGAAGTGCAAAAAACTTACCTCAAAACCAGTTGCTAAAAAAGCAAAATAATTTTCATAAGTAAGAGCTGTAAGTACAGGGTGAGCCAAAGTTGCGACTCCATCAGCCTCAGTGGGTGGGTGGGGATCTGGACTCCTGTTATGGGGGTGGGCAGTGCTGGATGGACAGGGTGGACACGCCTGGTGAAAATAGGAGCCCTATGCCTCCATATGCCAGACACATACCTGCTGCTCTGCATCACAAGTGTTCGTATGTGCAGTCAGTTAATGGAAGTAATCCATAATCTTCATCTCAATGTAGTCAAGATGACATTTGGTGCCAAAAAGTACCTAGAAAGAGCAGTTCTGCACTCAACCAGAGAAGAGCAATGCTGGGGTGGTTGTGATGTGCAGTCCCAGGACAGGCTGGGCTCCCAAAACTGACATCACTATTTCATACAGATGACATTTCTGAGAATCTGGATTTGGAGTCATGGTGGATGTAGGTGGTTGTTTACATTGGCAGCACTGCCTCATTGCAGGATAGACGACATTCACCACAGAAAAGGCAACCACTTAGAGAGACCCTAAAAGAATGACAAATCTCATTTGCTTTGGTTACATGCATTTTAAAAGTTTGATTTTGTAAACCTTCACCTTCATTTGTACCACTGACTTCACTGACTTCACTTCAGCAGCCCAGGCTTTTCTGGGACAGAGTCCCCTCCCAGTCATTCTGAGCCTGGAAATGCTGCAAAGTTTTTGAACCATCTCATTAACAGACAAAAATGAAAATGAACTGACTCCTTTTACAATGGAAGCATGATGGGTATTTTCACTTTTGTACCTACAGACTGCTCTTGCATCATATTTTCATGCCTGTCTTCACAACTGCAGTAATTTTTTAGAAGGTGAAATCTGAGATATTTGTCTGCCCTACATCTCCAAGAGCTGGCAGAAGCATTCTGCACATTGTGGTAAAGACAGGTCACACAGCTATAGGACTGCTCATGCTATGACACATAGTCGTAAGGAAGTGGTACCATATGGATCACACCTCTCCCAGACATTTCAAAGAGATGATGAAAGGCAGTTCCCTCCAAACTCATGTCAATATTATCAGTAGAAAACAAAGTTATTTCATCCAACCCCCTTCAGCCAAAATCTGTTCAGCCATTATGCACAGCAGGTTTGGGTTGGGAGGGTGCTCCAAGCTTCACTGTGTACTCACCCAGGCCACCACACCTGGTGTGGAACAGGGAATCATGAGCAGGTGGGTGGCTGGGCAGTGCACACTCTGCCACCAAAGTCACATCCTAGTTCAGGTCTTCTCCATCCCTGCACATGTTTTCTCCACCATCTCCTGAATGCTTCCAGGAATGACCCCTGGCGGGAGAGCCAGTCTCTGGAATTTGGGGATTCATCAGCAGAGCTTCTTCATCACAGACCACATGAGTGGGCTCTCCACTCCTGAAGAGACATAGCTTTGTGAGGACACTGCCTCTGTGTGTCCCACCTCTGACATTCGCTTTACGATTTACCTGCTGAGCAAAATAGAGTGGCAGGGAGATTTCCTCGCAGAGCTATGGCTGTAGGCACAGGGCAGGCCCAGTGCAAGTGAGCCTTCAAAGCAGCCCTTTACTGTTCTCAGAAGAAAAGTGGGTCAGACCTTACAGCTTAAGTCTTCTGGGATTTTGACTTTAATTAAAGTGTGAGCTATCAGCAGTCCCCCTCACCCAGACATACAACAGAGGGGATGTGCTGCTATTACTGCTTAAAGATTCAAACCCCCAGGGTGGGAGCTCCTCTTCCCTGGCTGTCTGCCTCAAGTCACACAGAAACTGCTCTTGTGACTTTATGATTCCATTCAACTGATGCCCAAATGACATGCCAGGTACAATGACACAAAAAGGGCTTTCCTTTACACTGCTGACCAGAAGGAAGCTTTCCAGAGGGAAATGCCATGTTATCCAGGCAGCTTTACCCCCACAAAGTCCTTCGCTTTGGCAGTGCATGATCCTGGGAGGTCCCTGTGGGAGCTACCAGGCCACTGCAGAGCAGGGGAAAAAACCAAAGCCCCAGTCTTCAAGCAGAAACACGTATTTCACCACAAATTTCCATGGCAGCTATGTAATAAATTGACTCTCAACAAGAAATGTTGTTAAGTGTCTGAGGGCAGTAAAATGCTGACAGGGAGATGTGTGGGATGCTGGAGCTGGTGGCAGGAACTGGAAACTGATGTCACAGTGAGTGGTGAACTAATAGATTACTTCATTTTCACATTTACATGAGATGGATATAGCAGCCTTAAAGAAAAGAATTTAAACTGCTTTGTGCAATTTATTTTAACTTCTTATCGAGTCAAAACAGCATTTAGCTCAGCTTGATGGAGTTAGTACAATTTTATGTGTCTGTTTGTGTAGTGTTCTACCTGTGCCAACTCTCACAAGTTTCTCAACTTTCTTTTAATATTTTGTGTTCTTCTAAAATCTCAGTTCCTGGTGATAAGGGGCAATCCTTAGCATTTCGGTTTCTGCTTTATTTTATAAATTTTAGCCAAAAAAAATTTAAAATCCTCAACTGCAATATTTGAACTGCATTCTCATAATTTGGAGGATGACACCATATTTTTCAATACTTAACTTTCAAAATATTTATTGATGCTACAGAAAGGGCTGAAATGCTCAAATGTTGTGACTTACATGCCAAGTATGAGTTTTATGTTCTGGATGGCATAAGTACCTTGTGCAAGTCTTCGTCTATTTCTAATTAATCTGTACTAAGCAACTGTGATACCATTGGTAACTTTGCCTCCTTTGGAGTTTTTAATTATCCTAAAGTTCTGTTCCTTTGGAAAGCATCCATTAAGTCCAGTCAGCATTTGAATGAAGCTGATAAACCTGAGAGTACCCTCAAGTACACCAATTTACAAATTTTATTTCTTACTCAGAGTGAAATGAAGTTTTCAGTTGTCTTGGGGTGACTGTGCTGTTGTATCCCCTACCACTGCTCTATGCCCAGACATGATTCCTGAGCCTTTCTATGCCTTTAAAACTGGATGCAAGAGACAGAGAAAAAAAAACTGAGCGAACTTTTCGAAACAGTTTGTGCTTCAAGGACACAGAGATGAGCTGCTTCTGCGGCGGGCAGAGGAAGCACTTCTTCTGGCTTTTCGGTCAGCTTTTTCGGCTCTTTCTTCGGAGAGGGACGGAGAGTTGAGTTTTTTCCTCTTGGGACTTTGTTTTTTTTTCCTTCTTCTCTTCTGGACTTGTTCAGAACACCAGAACATCAGAACCGGGGGACCTTCCACTGGCCTGGAGGGGGCCCCCCACGCCAACCCAGCTCCGAGGAGGAGGAGAGAGNGGCGGGGGGTGGTTTGTAACCTGCCTTCCTTTGAGGAGACGTTCCTTTTGGAAGTTTCCCTGAATTTGGCCTAAACCACCACATCAGTAAATCACTACCAGCCTGTAGAAGTAGCTGAGTGGGAATCCACAACTTATAAAACCTGTATTATCAGGTAACTGTGAGTTACCCTGTAGCCGTAAGTGCCCCTGTGCTGGCCAGATGGTCTCATGGCTGCCCAGAGGCTGAGCTGCCCCTTGCCCCAGGGGACATGTCCATGGCTCTTGGGGCAGTGCCACTCTGACAGCTCTGCTGGGTGCTGCAGCAGGTGCAACTGGTCTTTCGAACCTCACAGTTCACATCTCTTCCCCAGCCAGAGGGGAAGGGGAATTGGCACCTTTATGAGTGGTTATAACTGCTGTTGGCTCTGCTTTCCTCCCTTTGCCTCCATAAGCCTGAAGCAAAATACCCTGGATATGCTGGACAGGTAGATGCTGCTAAAATATCAGCAGATGCTGCCTAGTGTAAGAAGAATTTTGTTGAGCTTTGTGTGATTATCACCAATTTCACCGCTCAGGAATCCAAAACCACGTGTACAATGTGAGTGAGCTCTGACAGGTTTGCTGTGATGCGCCTTTGGCCAAAGAGTAAAGGGGTAAGTGCTATCAGAATAGCGACAGCACACCAGCACGGGCAGTGCCTATACACTTGCTGGTGGAGTACAAGAAGGAAACCAAAATGCATCATAAATCTGAATTGTAGAGTTGCAAGGCACCCATGCTCACAGCTGGCACAGTTCAGGATGTTGAATTGCTCAGATTGAATACCCGTAAGGATGAGCAAATTGGTGATTACAGCACCTGATTTAAACTGTCACCATGCCGCATGTCCTAGAACATTTAGTCACCTACTTTGCATTTGAACAGAGATGCACCAATTTTAGGAACAAACATTTAAGGTGGAGCTTTTTTAATTATTATTTTTAAATGAGGCACGGCACAGCAGACAGTATTTGTGTTTGGGGCTTTGACACAGCCTGTCAAAAGAAAAAGCTAACTAGGCTGGCTCCATCTTAGTGGTACCACAAAACATATATAAGATATGAGAGAGAATTTAATATCTTGGGGGGCTACTTTAAAAAGATGCTCTAACAGCCAGCTAGTATATTTTGCAGCTGGGATCACTTACACTCACTTGGCAACAGTATTGTGGCCATGCTGGCATCTCCTCAGCATAGCAGCCTGCCTTAATTTCTTTTTTTTTCTGCAGCCTTTCAATGAAGAAACCGATTGCAGTTTGGTTGTGTGAGTGCAGGCGCATCAAGGAGAAGGTCAGCCAAGGAGATGGGCTCATCCTGTTGTCTTCTGACAGTCACACACCATCTGGGAGCAGATTAGTATGCACTATATGCATGGTATCCCAATGTCAGGTGAAGCAATCATGATCTGACTTATGCTATGCAAGGGAGAAAATGTGCCATAGTCCTCTAGATTTCCTCGATGCAGAAAGAAACTGCTTTACTTATTCTGAGTTTGAGGGAAAATAAAGAAGCCTTACTCTAAGAAGTTTCCCCATCTTTTATCATGGTGCTACATTAAGCTGTTCCAGTTACCCTCTCCTAAATTTACATGTAGCTCTATAATTAAGCTGGAAGTCAGTGGCTTGGCTGTCTTTGACTACGTGGGCCTTTGTGGGGGGTTGAATTCAGCATGAGAGTGATCCATGTCTACATACATGTATCTATGAGCTAAGCATGTGACCTGCTTTACAGCAGATGGAGTCAATACTGTTGATGAAGTGTAGGGTGTGACTGAGGCTGTCACAGATTTGGTTTCCCTGGCAGAGTGGGCTACATCCCTCTCAGGCTCCTAGGGCTGGACTCCCCACAGCTGTGTTGGTTGTTCGGGACTCTGGCCACGGGACTGGGTCAGGCACCTCTGCTCCCCCTCATCCTGATGCAGATGAAATTACTGGAGCCCAGATCTCACTGGCATCTACATTTCAATGTCTCAGACACAAGCAGAATCCCACTCTGGGTGATGTGTAGAGTTCTCTCTCCTTTGGAAACCTTGCAGGGCCTGAATTCTCACAAACACAAACACATTGCGCCTCCACCTGGGGCTGTAACTGACCAGCACCCCTCAAGGACCAAGGCACTCCTGGACATACCTGCTAATTCCCCTGCCTCAGTGGGGGCTTCTGGCATTGCACTGGTTGAATAGAGGCTTTGTGCTTGCTGGGGGCTGCATCTGAGCCCCAAGTGCAGTTATCTTTGAACTGAGCTGGGTAGCTTCAGCATTTAGCAAGCAAAATCTTATGCTGAAAATAACTGATTAATAGAATGATTTAAACATTAAGCAGAGAAAATGCTGCTTAGGCAAAATTATATCATTTTCAGTCTTTTACTGAACTTTGCCATCTATTGGGTTGCTTTCACAGGGAGTCAACCCTCTTCTTCCTGGATTTTGTAGAATACTGTGTTTTTTTAGGAGCCTTCAAAAACTGTGTAATTAACATTGTTTTCTGTTTCCCTGACATTTGTTTAGATCTTTTGTCAGTAACCAACTGGCAGTGAAGTGGCCTGGACTCAATTTCTAAATACTCCAACTGAAAGCACTCTATTGATACCAGTTTAAGACTCCATCTGGCCCCCAGGGAAGCCTGCAGTGCACTGTCAGAGTACCACAGCAGAGCAGTGGTGCTCACTCACCAGCAAAGGGCTCCCAGTGTGCACACAGCTGGACTGGGTGTGCATTTGCTGAGCCACCACGGACTTGCTGCTCCTCACCCCAGGAGCACCAGCCATCCCCTACCACCCCTACACCCAGTGACCTATGGTACTGGTGTGCTGTGATGGCATAAATACCTATCTGGATCTGAGAAGACATGTAAAGCAGGAATGTTTTCTCCAAAAAGGCTCTATGAATTGTACCTGATGGCAGGCAGCTTCCAGTATGCATGACCTTATCCCTGGGATGAGTGTCTGCTTTCAGGGAAATTTATATTTACTACCAGACTAGGCTAAATGCCTCCTGGCTAATTTGATTTATTCTATCAGTAAGTTTGCCTACACTCCCAAGGAAGAAATGCTAAGCTGGCTAGACTGGCTTTCTGCATGACAAATCTAGATCCATTTACTACCTCTCCGTTTGTGACTGCTCAGAACAGTCAGTGTAGGAAGATGTGGTGTTGTTAATTTCTCAGGGGGCATACTAAGTTTTCAAAGGAAGCAAAATGTCTGTATATTGTTGTTGTTATAGATTGAGGCCCTAATAAATTGATAAGGAGCCAGTCCAATTAGATTAAATTAATTTATTAAGCAAGTGACAGCAAGCAAAACAGCACTGGGCAACCGGGGGAGTCTCCACTCCACCATGGCGCAAATTGCAGCCCCCAAGACCCCCTTTATATACAGTTCTTAGTTTCGTTTCTTTACAGTCTCCTCCTAATTTCGTTTCTTCGTTTTAGCGTAAGCTCTCCGTTTTACGCAGGCTCCTGCTGTTGCCAGGGGGTCGTCTGTTCTCCTGTGGTGGTCGTAGGATGAAGGCTCCAGGTCTTCCTCTCCTGTTCTGCGCAAGTGTATCTAGATCCTTATATAATACACCTAACCACATCCTTTTTGCTGATTTTTCCAAGTTTCCTTGGCAAGGACCGAACCGGGCTGTCTTTATTCTCGGTTTTATCTTTACCAAACAAGGACAAAGACCTTGAATGCATTCCGCAATTCCCTAAGTAATGTTAAATAATCTTCTAACTACTATTTAAGCAAAGCAATGCTAAGCAATCTTCTTTAAGTGATCTTTACAATATATGATTTCCCACATTTATCTAGGTTTAATGAACAAACAAGTCTTTGCCATCTATTACAGTTGTCACTGACTAATTTCCAGTTCTGTATTAGGGGAGCAACCAACGGAGCAATTTCATTGCTTGTCTGTTACAGAATGCCACAGGAGGGCAACCTGCAAATGGCAATTTGTGCTGAGTGATGGTAATAGAAGTGCAAATGATCATCCATAAATAGGCACTGTAGGTATCACGAATGTCCTCTCCGTGTGTACTGATTTTGGCTGGGATGGAGTTCATTTCCTGTGTAGCAGTCCAGATGGTGCTGTGTTTTGGATTTGTGACCAAAANTCTTTACCAAACAAGGACAAAGACCTTGAATGCATTCCGCAATTCCCTAAGTAATGTTAAATAATCTTCTAACTACTATTTAAGCAAAGCAATGCTAAGCAATCTTCTTTAAGTGATCTTTACAATATATGATTTCCCACATTTATCTAGGTTTAATGAACAAACAAGTCTTTGCCATCTATTACAGTTGTCACTGACTAATTTCCAGTTCTGTATTAGGGGAGCAACCAACGGAGCAATTTCATTGCTTGTCTGTTACAGAATGCCACAGGAGGGCAACCTGCAAATGGCAATTTGTGCTGAGTGATGGTAATAGAAGTGCAAATGATCATCCATAAATAGGCACTGTAGGTATCACGAATGTCCTCTCCGTGTGTACTGATTTTGGCTGGGATGGAGTTCATTTCCTGTGTAGCAGTCCAGATGGTGCTGTGTTTTGGATTTGTGACCAAAACAGTGTTGATAACACACCAATGTAGTGCTTTCAAAACATGCATACCTTCTATACCTGCTCTTTTTGTCATGCTCCTCCCTCAGCAAGTATGCTGGCAGTGGCCAAGATGCTGGGCAGGGACAGAACTGGAACAGCTGACTCTAACTGACCAGAGGGATATCCCATACTGAATTACATGGTCCTCAGCAATAAAATCTGAAGGTAAAAAAGAAGAAAGGGGGGATACTTGGTGCTTGCCTTCCAAAATAACAGTTATGTGTGATGGAGCCCTGCTTTCCTGGAATGAGAAATTTTGACCCTGAGATTTAGGTATCAGGTGCAGGAGTTGCTGTCTGGTAGAAAAAGAGATGTGTATCTCTTTCTCTGTATCTCAGAAGAATGCACTCACAAGGGTCTGTTTTTCAAACAAAGCAAAGCTTTTCATGTCCATCTACCTCTACACCTCAAAAAGATTAAGTCAGAAAATGCACAGAAGCTTGAGCACTTTAACCCTGCTGACAACGGTGTGGGCGCTGGATGGATTTCTGTGCTGGGGTATGAGCGAGCTCAAGCAGCAATGCCAAATGACATTTGTACAGCGGCTTGTGGACACATTGGGATCTATTTATTTCTGTGTCTTTAAAGTAATTTCTTTGCAATGTCAAAAATATTTCTTTACATTGTCAGTTCGTTAGCTCATGTGAAAAATCCAGGGAGTTGGATTTGATGGGGATTGCAGAAAACACAGAACTGGCTGTTTTCCTTCAAATCCCTGGCAGGACTGACTCTGCGAATTGGCAACGTGGGCAGCCATAGCAGGAAGAATGACCAGAGCCCTGTCCCCTTCCATGGCTTCACAGGCTCATCTGCCTTCCCTCCTCGTTCTGCCCCTGCCCATTGGATACAGGATTATTAATGTTTTCTCAAATATTAGGATGGATCTTTCTTTGAGTGGACCAAAATGTGAATGATTGCATCTTTTTGAGAAAGTCTAGTTTCTGATGGGCCTAGTGTTAATCTTTTCAGAAATTAAAAATATAGAAATAAAATAGAGTCAGTGTCAGTAAAGAGTATTCCTGCACTGCTATTGTTATAGGAATACTGTAGCCTGTTTTAAGTTATGTAACTTAAATATTCTAGAGTCTTGAACTTTAAGATATTGTCTGCATCTGTCCAGTCATCCTTGGAATTTCTGTCGTGTCCATGTTTGTGCCGTTCTCTGTCTGTCCCTGAGATTTCTCTTGTCTAATTTAGGAAAATTAAAGTGCAAAGATTTCAACTGAAACAGTTACTTCAGTGAAAAATCAGTGGCTCAAGACAGGCCTTAAAATGAGCGTTCACTCCCACCTAAGGCAGGCATTTGCAGAGGACAGGTAGCTAACCCCTCACCACAGAGGCTTCTTGTTTTGAGGTGCCACTCATTGTCCAGATGAGGTTCCCTCTCCCCTCTGTGGCTTTCTCTGCTGACCCACTGACAAGGAAAACATCCTCCCCCCACAAAAAAAAGAAACCTGCACCTGTGTTTTAGTTCCTTAAGAGTGGCTCTGGGGAGGACAGGAGGGAGGCAGGGTTGCCCACTGGTCCCCCTTGATTGCTGGGAGCCCCATGGCTGCAATGCCACCTTGGGGTGTGAGCCCAGAGTCACAGCGTGTCTGGGGACCTGACAGACACTTTGTCATTTAAAATGTTTCGATCACAGCAGCAGGAGGCAAAGTAACATTCCCGCAGGGAGGAAGAGGGTGGAAGATGTGCTACCAAAACGCATTGCCATCACCTTATGAGAGTGATGTCCACCTGTGATGACAAGAGTGAATGAGGCAAGTTCACATGTTATTATGACAAAACCATCTCAGATTTGGCCAGACTTTACCTTCTAAACTAGAATTTTTTGCTTTTTGAATCTTGTCTTTTCTCCACTACTGAAATGGGAAGGAGCAGAAGATGGCACATAACTGTGAGTTTCATGGTTTTCCCCAGATCCAGACCAGAAATATTTCAAATTTCAAATGTAAACTAAAGGGGTGTCAGGGAGATGCAGCAGCTGCCAAAGCAGAGCCAGCCCTGGCATCCACATCCCTTCTTCCCCTGGCAGATGCTCTGGGATTCTCCCCCATGTCAGAGCAGAGAGAAAACCTGCACTGGGCACCCAGCTGGTCTTTGCTGCCCAGCACGTGTCAGAGCACAAGTTGTTTTACTCACTTGTCACCCCATGGACCAATGGAGACTGGTTTTAGGGAACACCTCACATCCTCCTGGGTAGTCACACACATCTCCAGTGCTTGCCCTGTAACATAACTACTTGTCTCTGTAGCTGTCATGTTGTTGGAGGTGTAGCGACCTTTTAAAATTGTTATATTCCAAGTATTCTTGTTTGGCATCCAAATTTATAAGGGTGAAATATGAAGTTAAGAAATTGGGTTTTGGACTATTCTCAATCTGGCCTCTTACTGAACTCTCAGCTGAATGTCTCTCAGTGAAAGCTTTCTTTCAACTCATTGAAAGATGCTGTGATCTCCCTTGGCAACATCTTATTATGAATATATAAGAAGAACGCCAAGAACAAGATCAACAGCTGTGCTGTGATTTCCATTTCTGTGCTGTAAGTGTATGACATTTGCTCACTCCAGCCCTCCTGCCACCACACACTGGACTTCTGAAGGTACCTTCCAGCCTAAATGAGGCTCTGATTTTATGGCTGCGCAAGCACAGACTTCCATACACAGCTCTGCAGCTTGAACTGAATTGCACGTAATGAGGGCATTTGTTAAACAACCTGTCCTTTTAGTCTATGTCAGTGCTTTCAGGTTTCTTTCCATAGACCTTTCCTTGAATGAAATATCTCACAATCTTTATTCTAATCACATAAAAGATTTACGCATGTCTTTTCCTGAAGTGAGTGAAGAGAGGCATTCTTTATGAAAAAGGGGGAGCAACACTTAATATGTTTCCTCTTTTGTATATTGAAATTAGCTCTAATAAGTATTTTCTATTTATTTTATCACTGTATTGCCTTCTAAATTACATGTGCATGGAAAATTTAGAGACCTTTGCCACTCTTGATGTCTCATTTCTTTCTTCCCAGAAACTAACACATCTTGGTATTTTTATTGCTCTTTCCCCACCACAAGAAAATAACGAATGCAATTTTAACCACATTTTGGTGCCTTATTTTCATTATATGGTTTACAGCAACTCAAGGTCAGGGAGCACTTTTTCATAGGGAGGCACTTCCACTCAAGGAAGCAGAATTGGTATGCTTAGAACATTTTGCTTTGCAACAAAGCAGATTTGGAGTATGACTGTGAGGGCAGACTGAAGGAAAGTGAATATTCCTCATAAATTTTCTGTGGAAACCCAACTTCAGAGGTGACTGGATGAGCTTGTCCTGGATGAGCTTCTGTCCCTCAAAGCATGACTGAAATGCACATAGTCTCATGTCCTTTGCTCAAAGATGAAAACTTGAAGCCCTAAGAAATACGATCTCTTGATCACCTGGAACCTCACTGAACTCTCTGGCTCCTTTTGCCTTCCTGAAGGGGCCAAAACTTGCACTGCAGAGGTTGTGGGCTTCCCTGTCACCTCCCATGCCATCCCCATTCACACTGAATTTTAGTTCCTCCTTGTGCACGGCCCAGCAGACAGCACCCCTGCAGCTCTGCCAGGGCCACCCCTGCCACCCAAACCTGCCCATCTCCGTTTTATACGGCATTAAAAACATTCTCATTTTGCTAATTTCATAGTAAGTGCATGTTTTGAAACTGAGGCAGAAAGAGGATGTAACAGCCATGAGAGAAACAGCTGCCACTGTGAAAAACGTGGCGCCAAATCCACAGGCTGAATTTCAAAGATGAAGAAAATGTGTGTGACTCTGAGGGTTTCAGCCATGGGAAGCAGCAATGGCTGCTGCTCCACTCTCCTGTGCTGTCGTCCCTGCAGTGGGTGGATAAACAAATTTTTAAAAGCCTTCATTTTGTTTTAAGTCCTTTGTGTACAAATTTTGCAGGGTGACTCCCAGCTGTTGTAGGTGGAGCCTTGCTGAGTAACTGCTCACCTTGCAGAAACTGTCACTTATAAAATGTTCTAGTGATTCTCCCTTTGATCATAACATTTTCAGTGATAGTCTCTTCAAACAGTAGCTGCTACATACACTGATCATCTCAAAGAATACCTTTTAAGGCCTGTTTTATGCTTTTATAATGGGAAAGAAGGCGGCTCAAATTTTACAGTATTTACACTGTGGCATGTGGCACTGCCTCTTTTAGTTACTCCCACTGTTAATTCCTGAATATTTAATTTTCCTCTTTGGCTGCTATCAGGAACAGGGCTGAAGTTTTTCTAGGACTCTGGGAAGTTTTTCTCACTCATTCAGGGGCCATTTTCCATTTGCAGCTTGTATTTTGTCTCCTGCTCACCTGCCATTCCTTCAGCAAGGGTAAGGCATGACCTGAGAGGATTATGGGGTCCCTGCAAGGTTTGGCACCTCAGTGCCATGAGCAACCTGGCATCAAAACTTTGGCCATTTGTTTAAAATGAAATCCTCCATTTTTCAATCCTAAATTTGTGCTTGCTAACTTGTAGGCTAAATGCTCTCTCGGAGTAAGAGGATAAGTATGGAAATAATAAGGAGCTGATGTGTTCCAGCTGTTACATTCCCACTGTCTCTGCTCTACTTTTCATTCCTTTACCCTGTGCATTTTGACAAAGATCAGCTTCTGCTTTTATGATGAGACCCCCCGGAGCTGCATGTGATGCTTAGGTAGATGCTGCTCCTTTTCACTCTGCAACCCCTCTTGCTTGAGAAGATTATTTTACAGGGGTGGAAAGCATGGTGCTTATTAGCCCATACCTTAGACAGACTTGGTTATGTAGTCCCATCCTCCCACTGCTTACAACCAATGTGACTTTATTTCTGTTTGCTGATACATTATCCAGAATGTTAAACTTTTTTTGCTGTCATTCTTTACTGGCAGGGTCTCAGAAAGCACCAGAACATGAGCTATAGATGCTGTATAGATGCTGTGCTTTTGTTTTGTATGATGAAGTCCCTTGAGCCTCATGTGCCTTGCACCCAAGCAGAGCCCAAGGAGTGCACAGAGTTGCTCACAGGAGCAAAAGAAGAATATTTTAAGCACCTGCCTTCGTTTTCTGACCTGTTCTTTATCCTTTGCTGTCCAGTGCTTGCAAACCCAGAAATATGCTGTGGTGACTTGCTCTTCCCATCCCATGCCTGCTCAGAGGGGGCTGCCCCATGGGTGTGACAAAGTGGTGCTCGCACAGTTCTCTGCACCAGGGCTGCTCTCAGTGCCTGTGCCTGCCCTCTGCAACCTGGGCTAAGGGCAGCCCTCGGGGAGGGTGCTTCACTTGCATACTCCTCGCCTAAAATGGAGGTGTAAAACCCCTGTTCTGGAAGCACTTTTATTCTGATTTTTTTATTTCCTTTATTCTGATTTTTTAAATTTCCTTTTATTCAGATTACCAAAATGCCACCTGGAAATGACTGAGCAATACAGTAAAGAAGGGAGGCATAACTACTTTGTAGCATCCTTATATATTCGCTCACTTACCTTGCATCTCTCTTTTCTATTATTTTGGAACCATCATATAAATAAAGGAATTTTTCCTTCCCCTGTTATCCACATCTTTTACTTTATGTTGCAATAGACGTGGAAACCACTTGGGGGAACTTTTCCCATTGCAGTTAATTACACATAAAAGACTGTATTATCAAAAATACCTACTGATCTGACTCAGCTGCTTTTATGAGCACTGCATATCACAGAAATCCAGCAGATTTCACTAAGAAATGTCTAATACTCAGGACATTTGCAGATAAAGCATTCTTTAGATTCGTTACTCTGATCATATGGTTTGGGCAAGTTTGAGTGAGTGCTAATTAAGCGTTGAACTGGCACTGAAAGACCGCTTTTAAAGTCTTGAACGATATCGTGACCTACGCAAATGGGGAAACGTTATTTAGTTGCGAAATAGGACTTAGCGGTGCTGTGAACAGTTAGGGTAATGTCACGCTAGAAATTGTTCAGCACAAATCAGTGTGAATCTTGTATGGATTTTCCCGCTTATAAGGCCTTTATTTAAGGCGCAGTTCGGGCCCTCCTGGGCAGGGGGTCGGTGCGGAGCGGGCGCGGAGGGGCGCGGGCGGCAGCGCGGAGCTGCAGAGCCGCGGGGCCAGCAGGGGGCGCGCTGGGCCGCGGCCGGCCGGGAAGCGCTCCCGAAAAAGCGAAACCCCGAATTCCTGCCGGGGCACGGCCGCGCCTCACAAACACGGGCCTTCAGGGACATCCCCCGCGTTCGGCTGTCGGTGCTGAACGGCACCGGGGAGCTGCGCGGGGAATCTGCGGGGCAGTGCCCCGTGCCCGACACTTGCAGCCCTTTCCCTCTGCCAGTCACTCCCGCTTTCCGCGCTCCCGGTCTCCAGCCCGGCTGCGGGAAGCTCGCACTGCCCCCATGTCTTTCGCCCATCATCCAGTTCTGCCCTCTCTCCTGCCCGCCCTGCTGCCGGGTGCAGCCTTGTCCGGCCGGGCTGCCCAGGGTCAGATACCAGGATCACAGCATTTCTCGGGTGCCAGGATCGCAGCATTTCTCATGCTGTGACTTTTTCGCGACACAGCAACACAGTAATCCAACACGCTTCTGACAACGGCAGGAATCCAAAACTACTCAGTATGAGGCCCAGTCACATCCCTTAAAGCCTCAAACTACATCTAACTCCAGGAACAGCTTTAACTTAAACAAATGGACAATTAAGGTCTTAATTTATGCATTTTTACAAATATCTAAATCCCTTTACCTGTGGCAAACCATGGAAGTATCTAAGTATGTTCCAGTGAAACCGATGGAGCTAGGTCCAGGGCTGAGGTTAAGCATGCAGCTGGTTGCTGTCCAGGACTGGGGCCCTGTCTTCTTCCTCTTCCTCTTCCTCTTCCTCTTCCTCTTCCTCTTCCTCTTCCTCTTCCTCTTCCTCCTCACCTCATCAGGCCAAGGGGAAATGCTCTGAGCAGAATTTTTCTTTGTAAGGATGTTGAATTCTGTGGCAGAGGCACCAGTGTCAATCCCTGGGCCAGTGCCCAGAGTGCAAGTGACTGGAAGAAACTAATGGGTATGTGTGAGAAAGAAAAAAGAGAGGAGATGCAAGGTGAGGAGAGGAGAAGAAAGGGAAAATACGAAGAGAAGAGAAGAGAAGAGAAGAGAAGAGAAGAGAAGAGAAGAGAAGAGATGAAAAAGTGGCTCTTTGAAGATCCTGTGAATATCTTCCAAGAGCCTTGTCAGATGAAGCCAGAGGGACCACCAGGGTCCCTTCTGCACCCCCCAGGGGGAGTACAGACCTGCAAACAGGTGCAAGGAGTAATAGCCCCAGCGGATTTTGTTACAAGTCTTTGCCATAAGGTAACTTTCCAGCATTGCAAACAGCAGAATAAATGCAACGTATCCATGCAAAGATGATTCAAGTACTTAGTTTTCATTTTCCTTTTTAGGTAAACACATGGAAGTTCTGATGTTCACTTGCAGAAATCACTGCTCCCCTGGGAACTGTGTACCTGCAGTGTAGCTGAGACATTTCATGGTCTTGTGTTGTTGAACCTGAGGCACCCTGTGGTGTCTAAGTGCTGTTGAATAATCTGGGGGTGTCATGTCAGCTTTTTAAAGGCAGGAGAACACTTCTTTAGGCTGGGATGAAAATCTTTAAGCCACAGCCACCGATGCGAAAGAGACTCACTAGACCTCGCTACCAGCCACAAGTGGGGGAAAGCTCCACAGAGTGAGCAGGGAGGAGGCTGGGCATCAGCAAGCACACACATCCTTTTAGAGAGGGGAAGGTTGGAGAGCTGGGAGGAGGAGTATCTGTCACTTTGCTGCTATTTTAGCACTCTGCATCCAGCAGCCAAGCTGATCAGAAGCAATCAGGACAGGGTTTTGATGGCCTAAACTGCTGCTTCTGTGGAAAGTGGATTTCATCTAGGTCTCCCAACTGCCCAGCTGTGGGAGATGCTCTGAGAGAGGGACATGCACACAATCACTATGGAATATTTGACCCTCCAGGCTGCTGCTTTCCTTGCTGAAGCCATGGCAGCACTATTCTTTGCACTTCCCCCGACACAGACAGTACTCCCCAGGAAGGGGGAGCACCCCAAGAAATGCCCTGGCTTCTCAGTTTAGCCACCTTTTGAACCATGACCGGTGCTGATGGTCCTTTCCTCTGGCTTCTTCTTCCAAGACATACATACATACATACATACATATATATATATATATTTGTTTATATGTATGTATGTATGCATATAGTTATTTTTAAGGTTGGGGTTTTTTTGTAATAAATATGATTTTGTGGTCTCTGTCACATCATTGGATAAACCTCAGTGAGTCAAAGCAAAGCTGGGCTTATGCAGGTGCCCTTGGTGGAAGGTCATAATTGGGATTTGCAGAAATTCGCACTATAAAGTCTTGGCTTTGACTGGACCATCAGGGGATTTCTGCCCAGGAAAAACAACAGATTGGCAGTTGGTATCTCCCTGGTATGACTTTACACAGTTAATAGGAATCAAAAGACATTGCCATGCTGGAGCTCAGAGGCCCAGAGCTGCCTGACCAGCTCTTGCCAGGATTCCAGTTTGCCCTGCAGCACTGGGAGAACTGGCAAGAAACTCCTCAGCTTCTGACTGGGACATCTTGAGCTTGACGATTTATATCACCCTTTGAAATGTTGGAGTGCAATAAGCAAACATTATATCTATTATGACAGGTTTTTGAATAGAGATTGAAATGATAATTTTTCTTCTTGCTGTAGGAGTACACGTTTTCCTTTGCCTTCTAGTCTAGAGACTTAGGGTTGCCTGGTTACTCTGACTCAGAAACTCTGTAAGGTGTCTCTTGGTGAAGGAGCAGATACAATTTGGCAATTAGAGAAGCTTGATTTGTCATCTAAATGTAGAAATCCTCAGGAAAAAATAAGCATTTGAAGAGCAGTTGTACAGAATCCACAGTGAGAAAACTCAGAACATACATTGGTGCTGAATATTGCTGGTTTGCTTATTGTAGAGGCATGAAGGTCATTAATAATATATGCAATAATTAAGAATGTTTTCCAGTGTTCAATTAATAGAATCCTGTTCATAGCATATATGAATTGCAAATGTGATCAGAAAAGCATTTTTGTTGAAGAATTTCCCCATGGACTAGTGCTATAAAAAGACTCCATTCAGCCAGAAATTTGTTCATCTTGGGCTGGAGTTAAAGGTTTATGATATATTCAAGTGAGGTACAGCCAGCACAGCCAGTACAGCCAGCACAGCAAGCTAAAGCATGTCTTACCTGCTTGAGTGTGCATGTGGCTACATATATATTTATATACAGTACATGTGTGCCTATAAATGTGTGCAGATGTTCTTACCATTATACATTTGTGCTGATGTGGAAATTTGTGATTGTAGGAATGATTTTATTTTGCCAAGTATTTCCTTTAGAACTGAAGCCATGTTGTTTCAACAGTTGCTTCATAGATGCCCTTTAGTTGTTTGCATTTTGATGCATCAGAAAACACTTCAAGAACAAGGAGGGTCCTTTAAGGGTCGGGAAGCTGAGGAATGTTTGATGAAAAAGTCAGATCTGTGGACCAACAGTTTTGCTATCCAGGGAGCAGAAAGGCTCAGCTAGCGTAAACTCTGAAAGGTCAGAATTTGATTTAATGAACTGAACTTTCAAGACAAGCAGCATTTTTCATACAGGATATCCCCTCAGGCTTGATTTATTCAGATAGCAAAAAATGCAGAACAAATAGAACGACAAAGAAGTCCTGGTTTGTACATCTTACCATGTTTTTAATTAAGTGTCACCACTATACACTTAGGATTAAATTTTGGATACGTCATGCTGTATTTAGTAGGGGTAGGGCATTACCTGTTTCCTTTATAGCCTTATGTTATGCTCAGTACTGTATCCTACATCACCAGGATCTGAATCATTGCCTGCAACTTCTGCACCACGTCTGCTCACAGACTCACTTTGGACATGGCCCAGCTGCAGTGGGCTTAAACACCTCCCTGCTGTTGGGATCTCCCACTTCTCAGTTTGCTTTTTTCAGCTCTTAAAATGCAATGGCTGTAATAAGGAAACAGAAAGCCACAGGTGTTTGTCCTTATTATTAAAAAATAGAGATAACTCAGGAAAAACATACATCATCCAGGGTTATTTTCAGAGATATATAACTCACTGTAACAACCATTTTAAATGTGAAATGGTGAAACTGTTAGGTAGTCATGATATCATGAGATTCTTGTCAGAACTTTGATAAAGAAAAGTGGTGGCTCTCTTACATAAGTTTTCTGGGGGTTTGTGGGGTTTTTTTGTTTGTTTGTTTACCAGAGTCAAGTGCAGTTAATGAAACAATCAGAACACATATATTTTCAGCCAGGTACAAAGTAAGCCTACAATATTCTCTACAGAAATGGTATGTAATCTGCTTACAAGGTACTGCAGGAAAAGTACAATAAAATGAGATAATTTGCAGATAACACTGCCTTCCAAAAATATTTACATTAAAATATGAGAAATGGAGAAGAGTTCAGGAAGCCTTACTGCAGCAAAATTGTGTGAGCAATGAGGTGAGACATCTCATGCAGAGAGTGGTGGCTGGCAGGAATGATTAGAATATATGTTAATCTGAATTAGTACTGCCAGTTAAAAAATAGGTTTGCAGTTAAGGTGCTTGAGGGGGTTCATGGATGGTCTGTGGTAGCTCCTCTCCTACGCTCCCTGAGGGGCCCTCCAGGCTCCACAACCTCCCAGGACTGGCAGGGCCCCAAGCTTGGCAGTGGCTTTCCTACCACTCAGCATGCAGTGGAAGCAGGGAAGGGAAGGGAACAGGGCAAACTAGATTAGGAAGAGTCATAGAATGGAACAGAAAATGGCACAAGAGATTGCACTGAGGATTTGTTGTTGCACATCACAAATCCTCAGTCTGGCAGTGACCAGAAAAAGGAATTAAAATCTGGTCACCACAACACAGCAGGATTTAACACCAGGAGACTGAACATCAGGATAAAGTTATTGTGAGTGAGGGTTACTTCCTGACAGGCTGCTCCTTCCATAATGACCTGTGAAAGCAATGATGACTTATTTGTGTCCTCCCTCTAGGATTCTCCACTTGGTTCCTTTCTGAGTCAGTCTGCTGGGTCTGAGGTGTATTTGTGCTTTTGTATTAAGGTTCACTCATGATTAATATTTTTATTCCAACCACTATTATAGTTTTGACTGGTATATCTTATGGTCTGTTTTCTGAAGTTAATATCCATGTTAACTCTTGGGAGTCACAAAATAGAAGGAATTTCATCAACCTATTTTGTATGTTTTCGCTGACCTCATGTGTGCAGTGTAATTTGTCTACACAGATAGTTTATCGAGGAGGACTTAAAGGAGAAAACTGCAAATAGGAGGTACATTATATTTTTATTCTTGTCTGTAAAAACTATTTATTTATTAAGAATTATATTTGTCTTGAGTGACAAAATGGTCTCACATCTTTTGCCAGTCATGTTTTGACTTACAGAAATTGCCATTGTAAAGAGAGACATTGCATTTCCAGGGTGTCTTTCTCCAGCAAAGTGACCCAAACATGGTATTCACAGGATTTTGGTGCTCCCTATTGCAGGGGAAGAAGGAAGCAATAGCACCCAAGTGGAAAGCCCAGGGATAAGAAGGATCTGTTTTTACCCCACATTTCTCACAGCATCAAGTGCTTCTTTGTAACATGGCAAGTATCATGGTATTCCAGGAAGATTCATTTAACAAAACCACCTGAAATATACACAAACTTGATACAGAAAAAACTTTCAGATTCAAACTTGTATGTAAAAAATTTACAGAGAAATAAAGAAAACACAGTGGAGAGGAGGCTGACTTCTCAAGCCCTGAGGGACTGACTGAGTCTCCTATCTGAATTAGGTAAATACTGTTGCCTCAGTGTTGGCCTAAACTGCAGCCCTTGGAACAATCAGGCTGGTGGCAAGCTGCTCTTTCCTGCATTTTTGATTTAATTTTAATACAAGAAAAGAGATTTTATTATTGCTCTTTCTTGCCTAATGAATAATCAAAGTTTTCCACATCTTTGGATGGAGACATGCTGGGACAAATTTTTTTCCCTAGTTTATGCCCACTATTAAGGCATTGACATATGAATGCATTCACAGCCTCACAGGGGAGTAACATTAGTTGAGGCTCAGAGAAAGAATAAATAAATTAATAAGAGACAGTTGTACACATCCACACACATAGCTGTGAGGTTCTGGCCTCGTAACTGGAGATTCTTTTTACAGATTTATCCACAGCCTGGTACACTTCTGGCTTCCTACTGTGAATTAGTTTACCCTTTTTTAAAAGTCACTTTGTTACCTATCTGGTGCATAATATTAATGTTCTTAATAATGTGCATAATATTCATCTCCTCAGCAAATGAGGAGAATTACAAACACCAGTGATGACGGAGAAATAATCAAGGATCAGGAAGTTTCTAATGGGAAAATGGAGCCTCCCACAGAGAATTCTGCTTAAAATATCATCTTTTACTAATTGATACAGTCACTGGTGTTGGAGATGTTGTTGTTTTGCACCTGATTAGTTCAACGAATACATAAATCAGACTAGGAATCTGAAGTGTTTATTGTGGTTTTTTTCTGAAAGGATGTTGTAAAAGGAGTATTTTAGAGATGCTGAAAACTCAGCAGCTAACATCAGTGATGCCCCAGCTGTGTGGGAAAGGGCTGTAACAGTGCAGTTTCATATTGTTAGGTGGCCTAAATACTCACCCAGCTATATCCACCTCTGCATGAAGGAAAGATTTTGATGATTGCCTGACTTTTTACTTCCCAGAGACCAGTGCTACTGGAAAAGGAGGAGGAGATGAGAAGAATTAAATCACCTGGGTGGTGAGACCTGCAGAGGGGTGGACATGGATTTGTAAGAAGATTTCTGAAATGTAGCAAAGTCCAGGCTGAGTTTCCCAGGCTCCTGTGAAGGATTAAGTGCACGTTGCAGTGGATTTTCTTGTGTGTGAAGCTGTGAATGCAGAGTGACAACATTCACACAGGACCCCTGGGACCCTGGAATTCATTCCTGACAAAAAGTAGGCTGCATGTATGTGTTGCTGCATGTAGGAGTTAGCTGCTTCACTGCTGTGGAAGTATCCTCCTCAAAGTTATTTTTGTACAGCCACTCTTTCTCTCAGTATGTGCAAAGCCTGAAGTTTTAATTGCCTCTGATGTTTGAGCCTTTAGGATTCATGTTTTTATGATCCTCCTTGCAGCTATTTATTTCATACAAATTCCTGTAAACAAAAGCTGATCTTTTCCAATTAATGTAAGTCCCTTCATTTAAGTAAGGAAACTAAAGATACACATTCCTATCAAGGAACTATTTATGTCAAATGTCTTCCTGCATTATTACTTAAGGGTGTAGGAGGAGGAGGAGAGGGAAGGAATGCATTTCTCTCTGATTCAACCACAGAGGTGCAAAACCTAAGTGAAGATGCCCCTCCAGCTCCCTTCCTAGCAAACAACGGTTCTTGGGCACAGTTTTAAGATCACTTTTTCATCTTATTGTTTACTTTCTCAGCACTGTTGACTTCCTCAGCACTAACTTTGAGGAAGAGAAGTAATGCCACACAGCGATCTGGCTTAGTGGGAGATGGCAGCAATAGCTACAGGAAGCTTTTTTATGCCTTTCTGAAAGCAGCATATCAAAGGGTAAAAGCTAAGCTACAGAGGATGCTTATTGTGCCAGGATAATAGCACAGACACCCTCACTTGAGATGGTTAAGGTTTATATTTCATGAAGCCTTTCATACTGCTGCCAGAAAATGCCATCCCATTGAATGTTTTGATGACAATGTACTGCTGTACCTTTCCTCAGCAGGAGCTTCTTGAATTCATAATGTACACATGGTCAAACAAGAGAGGGTAACGCTCCATGGTGTTGCCATGATTTCCAAGCTGCAGTCACTCTTCCCACATTTTTTAAATTAAGCTTGGAAAAAACTCACATAAGCAAATAATGACACTCTCCACAGAACAGGGTTTTTATTTCTGCAGCTCTCCTTAGTCCATCCCTAATGGCAACATATTGTGTTGACTCAAAGTACAGATATCTCAGAGAAGCTCTTTCAGGAAGAAGGAAGTTGGATTACTGTTCCTAGAGGGGCAGAGCTGGGGTTTCCAAGGTATTTTAGTTATGCATTGCTTTACTTTCAAAAATGCTCATATTTTAGATTTTAAAAAGAGGCTGAATTCGTAAGTTGCTACAGGTTTTCTTGTAACTTAAACATTTTAGTTCTCTTCAGGCTGCTGCCATATATGCTGAACCTTAACCATGATAAGTACAATCCTAAGAACACAGTATATTGCCAGCATCAGTGAAGACTAGAGCTGCAACACCATAGTCATGTATAACACTCATGTACAAATGTACATGCATTTTGTACACTGGTAACCTCTGAATGAGAAAGTTAACACCATCAGAACCTTTCTCTACTGTGGAAAACACCACTGCCAAATAGGACCAAATAAACTGAGACAGAAGCCGACTTGGATTAGCATCTCATGCCAGAGTACACTGGAGTAGATAGGCTTCTTTTTACATTAAAGGATTTCTAGAACAAGGCTGATGTTTCAGAGCTTCTTGATATTTCAGTCTCTTGTCTAAAGGTCTGCCTGCAAAAATCAGCAGTTCACTCCATAATGACTCAGTTTAGTGGATGGAAGACAGAAAACCTCCCCAGCAGCACTTCATTCTGAGTCACAGTTTTCCAAAGTAGCCTTTATTCAATGTACATAGCCTGACTATCATCTTACTTGATCAATTAAATTCAGGAGCATTGCATAAACATCATTGAAGAAAGGTATAGCCTGATGGATTTGCAGCTACAGTGGTGATGGAATACATCTGCATAACAAGAAAGTTACCATGTAGTACCAGCCTCCTGCTTTTAGAGCTTTTGGTTGGATTTTTTTTTAAATAACTGCTGTTATATGTCAGGGTCTTTAGGCAGCACCTAGGAGATAAATCAGGGATAGCTGGATATAGTTGTGTATGATTCTGTGTCTGCCTATATGTGTATTTAAATGCATATGTATATATGCACCACACACGCACATACACATACATGTATATACATTATAGATATATATATTATATATTATATGTGTATATATATATATATACAAACACATGCACAAACTATTTTTACACATAAATTGCTATGCATTTTGGTTGGGTATTCATGAAAGTATGGTACAAGAGAGAGCTTGAAGACTCTTGGCAGGGAGTTGGGATCCGCTGCTGGCCGCCTACTGTCAATTTTCCCAGATGGGTTCTGGCTGAAGTCAAAGCAGCCTTCATGGGGCAGGAGAGCACAGCATAGTGAGGAGGCCGGGGTGGCCAGGGGGCAGGCGGTGAGGGACTGCAGGCACAGGGACTGCACAAAGGATAAGGACTTCACTCACCTACTGACAGCAAACTAATTGCATTTGTGCAAACTTGAGATTCCCACAAACTTCTATGAAGTGTTTTCAAGGATATTCAAAGTAAGATTAAAATGGATAATTATCATTCTGGAATACTGGGGGGAAAATTACAGTATACCCACTAAAGTTCAATGAAACTTAGCAATTACAGTTATTGACAAACCTGACATACAAAGGTGGTTTTGCTCATGATTAAGTAGTAATCCTGCTTAACAATATTCTGGGAAGAAAATGTGGCTTTCTCAGTAAACACAATAGTGGTGGCTTTTACCCCAGTTAAACTTTAGACATGTACATGGTCAGCATTGTTGCTTGAACTTGAACCTTGACATCCTTCATTTCTCAGACAGAGAAATTAGTAGCATGACAGAAGCATTTAGGTTGGAAAAGATGGTTAGGATCAAGTCCAGCTGATGACCCAGCACTGCCAAGTCCACCACTAAACCCTGTCCCCAACCACCACATCTACACATCTTTTAAATACCTCCAGGAATGGTGACTCAACCACTTCCCTGGGCAGCCTGTTCCAATGCTTTGAAAGAAATTTTGGGGGGTGTTTTATTTGATGTCTTAGATATGGAATTTAAGAGGAGACTAATTGTATCCCAGACTCCATCAACTTTATTGATTCAATGTCTGTAAAGGGGACCTGGGGATACTCACAGAGATGTTGGCTCTTACTCAGATGGATACTGTTTTGGGGAGTCTTTGCAACGTAAGTTGATGGTACTTCCCAGTTTTCCTCAGTTCCCTCCCTCATCCCTCCCACACACCTTTCATGGTGGAGTTCTCTCTCTTGCTGCTTTTTGAAGCAGCACATGAAAATCACGGCTCCTCTTGGTTCCCAGGACAGATTTGGCTGGAACGTGGTGTGAAGGGCGGTTCTCTCAGTGAACCGTACAGCAGGTGTGATCCGTACAGCAGGTGTGACAGAAAGCTCCATTTCACCTGCCTGCACTGGCTCAGCCTCTTCACCAGGCCAACCCCTCCCACATTAGGTGTGCAAAAGAGGTGAGAGGAGCCTCTCTGTGCACTGTGATGACAGAGCAGAGTCCTGCTGCCATTCAGAAACATTTGGTACCACTACTGTATTCCTGAATGAAGACATTGACACAGGAGTGCTGTCCTTGCACACTTAAGCAGGGTTAAATAGAGGGTTTAAGAAAGAAAGTGTTTGGAAAGAGGTCAGGTCTTATCTGTGTGTGGCTCTGGTGTCTGTTCTTGAGGCCACTGGGGGAGCACGGAGTCATGGTGCTCGACCACGGTGCATTACTGATGCAAATAGTTTACTACACTGATGGTTGCTATGGACTGCAGCTGTAATGCAGGGCAAAACACAACATTCATGCACAGAGAAATGTATGGATATCCATTTCTCAAAGAAAGAATGTTATTTTGTTGAGTGGTGTAGAAGATTGGCTTCAACAGCAAGCAGACCAGCTATGTGACTTGGGAGGTGTGATCACACCGCATATATCACACTTGCGCTATGGCATGTAAGTTTCTGAGGAAGAGAAAGAACTGAAATGGCTATGTAGATGTGCTGATTTACCTCAGTGATAAGTGACATTTCAGGGGCAGAACAAAGGGGTGGTTGGATCTCTGAGTGGGTTGGAGTATGATGTACAATTTTTACCCTCACCATTGATGCAGTGAATCTCAGCTGCACCCCATAACTTTCCAGTGACTGTCCAGCTCTCTGCACTTGTTTGTGCATGGAACATCTTTAAAGCCTCACCTCATGTTAAGCATGACCTGCCACAACGTTAGCATTATAATCCATACACTTCACGGATATCCCTTCTCACTGCCATACATATTTTCAACCTTGGCAAATTACAGACCCCAAATTCATCATATCCACATTAATGGTTTCCAATGCTGGAACTACCTAGCACTTCATACCTATGATTAATAGCCTTAATATTCATCTCACTACACACATACGTTTTACCTGATACTGATAGTATGCTGACTCCCTTAATTTCATTAGTAATTTAGGGTGTTATTTCAATGTTTAAAAACTGTATCAATTTCAAGTGAAATTGCAATCCATATATTATTTAAATAATTTTAATCTCCCAGTCACTTTACATGACATCATTTCAATTACATCCTTGATCAATATAGAGAGCATTTACTCATAAAAGAGAATGACTTAGATTGTACAGAGTTTTCAAGGTCACTGTATTTATTGTTAATAAAACTTGTTAACTGACACAGGCATTAGTCATAAAGCTGAGTAAATGTAATGATTAAGCCACTCACAGCTCCTCACCATTCTGTTATATCCTGTCTTCTAAAGAGACAATTTTTATTGCAGGGCCTAATTTAAACCTACTTAAGTCAGTGGAAAAACTGCCTGTGGCTTTGCTGTGCTTCGTATCAGACTGCCACTAAATAACAGAACCACACTCATGAAAGGAGCAGACAACAGGCTGGTAACTCAGGCAGACTCCTACACATCAGCTCCTGGCACAGTCTTTAGCTGTAACGTTCATCTCAGCAAGACAGATGGAGCTTGACCAAGCTCTAGGTGGAACTGTAATTACATTTTATTCCTTCAGACACCTCTTACTGCAGAAAGCACAACATTTTCCCTGCTGCAGAAAGAGACGAAGAATTATTGTTTGAACTTGATGGGGGGTTTGGTGATCCCCAAGGGTAGGCTGGTACCCATTTGCTGGGTGCAAGGGACCAAATGAGAGTATATATACAACATGCAGCCATACAAAGTGTGCAATAAACAGAAGTGATCAGTACCCAAATGGACACACTTCAACTTAATGAAAACCCCATTCAGCTCCTGGGACAGTTCACGACAGATAAGGCTCCCTTTTAATGATAAGAAGTACATTATTTCTGCGTACATAACCACTCTGTACTGAATACTATCAGGTACTATGGGTTCTGTTTAAAAGCGAAGGATTTTGTCTGGCCGGTGTCTTATTTTGCCTTACTCAGACAGTCACCAATGATGTAAGATCAGGCATTTGAATTATCCTTGCCTGATGGAAAGTTGGGAGGCTAGAAAGAAAACTAAGGCACTGGCAGAGCCAGTATGTACAATATAGGATGAATCATGTCCTATGTGGGATCCCACATCTCACCTAGTATGAGACATCTTGGATACCTTTAAATCTGAGACAGTCATCCTCATCTCCCTCAGAAAATGGAAAGATGGCAATTACCTCCTGTAGGCACTGGCTTTAGTGAGAAATGAATTACACCATCGACTCCAGGGAATATACTGAATAAGTCTCCACTGACCATACAAGGGCCCAAAGAAGAATCACCTCCACGTAAGTTTCTACATGGGGAGATTCATTCAAGGCAGTCCCAAACACCCAAAAGCATCTGCTGCTGGGTGAGAGGCAAGGCAAGAGAAACACCACGCTGCCAGTACACAATGCCACCAACATGGGCAGAATCCCTCCTTGGCAATGCCAAACCACTGCACTACACCCCTGAGGAAGCTGAGTCTGCCACAGACACTAAGGGAGCACAAAACCCTTCAGTGAGTAGACTGTATACTGCAGTCCCATGTCAAAGCCCCCTGCAAGGCTGTATATGAGAGAAAATGTCCAGTTAAATGGACAACTTGCTAACCACAACCACACTTACATGACAAGTATAAAAGGTGTCTACAGACTCCAAAGAGCAAGGCATTAAATTCACTGCAAAGTAGCAGGAGAGAGGCAGTACCTCATCCAGAAAGCTGATCTGGTTAGGAGCAGCAAGACAGAGAAGTCTGGCATTACACAGAGCTGGGAAAAACAGCGCATATGAGCAGTATCATCAGAATGTCACATGGCACAGGGACAACAGCAGCAAGGTCAAAGGACTCCTCCTCCAGTAGTAATAATAACAAGGGAGCATTCAATACAAAATCCAAGACACTCGAAGGATGTATCTGGAATGTACAGCAGAACAGCAGCAGAGACTTTGTCCTTCAGTGTGATTCATTTATCAGCACCACAGCCCCTGCTACAGCCAGCTACCACTGAAACAGCTTTTTCTAAACAAAGCAAATCCTAATCCAGTATGGTCCGAAGAAAGGAAAATCATGGGTTTGGGAGCTGGACCTGAAAGACGCAGCAGTCTATGCACATGGCTACACTGCTGTTAGCAAAGCATTTAGAAAAAGGAGCTACAAAATTCTCTTAAGAATCTGTAGCTTATATAAGTAAACAAGCATGGAGTCTTCCTACATCACTGTAGAGTTCCTGTTTCATGAATCAGTATGGATACATGAAGCATTTCGTTTCGTCAACAGAATTATTTTAATAATTTAAAATTATTTTTATCTCTCTTGTATTCTACTTTTGCCTGAAAAATACTCTTTATGGATCTTAAATAGTATCTTAAACAGTATCGCTGAAAAACTGAGGAGTATTTTTTTTAGTGTCAGTGATGTGTTCATTATACTCACGTGACAGTCATCCCTCTTCCTCTTCTGCTTTTGTCTTTGTCTTCTCATAATCGTAGGCTGTAAAGACTAAAAAAAGAATAAAATTGGCACTTAATTTTGCATGTGCATTTTTGTACAGTTCCCAGCACAACCTAAATTGATGCAATGATGCTGTCACTCCTGCCTGTGCTGCTAGGGAATTCAGAAAGACTGGGGAGGATGAGGCAGAGGGAGGTTTGCTCAGGTGGGCAGCAGTGTCTGGAGCAAAACACGTGTCCATGGGGAGAAGAGAATTTGAGCAGATGTCAAGGTGAGGGGTGATGACTTTGTGATGTCAGAATGGAGCACACGGTTTTTGTAGCTGAAATGATTTTGAAGCTGAAAGAATAGGAAAAAAATAGGGGGCTTTAGCAAAAGCACAAGCACAGACCTAGTGGAAAAGGCAGAGGAAAACTAAAACAAAGTTTCTGTGTCTATGGAGAAGCTGAGAATAAAAGACAAGGAAGCACATGGAGAGATGAGGTAAATAAGATTTTTAAGAACACCTAAATTCTTAGGGCTTCTAAGTGTCTCTTGTTTTCAGTGTCCTACTTGGAAGCAACAGGTCGAGCTGACAAATCCCCCTGAAGGAGAAGAGCTCCAATCAGGCCGACCAAGAGCTGGACATCAGGCATGCAAAAGGGCTTATAAAAGAAATACACAAGTCTAGGAGACATCTGTGCATCTCAGCCAGTGTTGGTACATGAGCTCGTTGTGATCACTCTTTGTAAGAGAAGAGGGGGCGAAAACGCAGCCCTTGAAGGAGATCAGTAGAGAACACTAGAAAGGAGGATGAGGAAATGCACCTAAAGCTTTCTTCAAGATCTGAGTTTATTACACATGAAAGCTGTGACAGTGACATTAAACACAAACAAACTGGATGCCTATAACAGATTTGATCTCCACCTTTTGCCACAACTTACTTTTCTTCTGAGCAGAGTCAGCTCGGTTTAACAGAGCCCAGCTATTTTAGTTAAGGATGTAAAGAGGAACAGTCTTTGATATTATTTATTTGAATTTACCTGGCTCCATGGAATTGAACTGAGACGAAGACCTGCTTAAATTAAACAGACATATAAAACTGTACCAGATGTACAGAGACAAATACTCAAGACCCTCCCTGTGACATTTGGATAGTATTTGAAGACGAAAGGAGGATTTTTAACTTGATCTTTATGTGTACACAGGAATGCTACAATAGCACCAGCAAGCTGTGCAGGTGGGCAGGGGAAATTCTGGACAACTCCTGCACTGGTGCTAAAAACAAACAAATATTCATTTCCTACATCTAAACAACTCAGGAGACTATATGAATTTTAATATAAGAAAAGGTCAGGTCATTTCAGCGCTGAGTTTGTCTGGGTTTTATCTATTTTGCTAAGAAAAAACACAAATTATAAAAGATCCAAGAGGAAATTTCACACAGTATAAAATGCTTTCATTAACCAAGCTTCCATAACCTGAAAGTTGATAATAACCTGCTTTGTGAATCACCTTTTACTATCATTCAACACTATATAATCCTTTGTCATGTAGAAGGTGAGGAGCAGTAGCATACACGGGTTTCTTAAGGCTATCAAAAGTACCTGAAGACTGTAAGACTTTAACTGCATCCTTCTTCCCATCAGTAAGAAGCAGTCAGGTCTTCCTCAAGCAGTGACAGAAAATCAAGGCACAGGGAGCCTGGGAGCCAGATCAGTACCTGTGTAAAATATGTGCCCCTTAATGGTTTGCCAAATATTACATTGGGAATGTACAGTTCGGCAGAAAAATGAATGAGTGTGGCTTTTTCCTGGTTTGGGACAGGGGAGAGGCATTTCACAAGGATGGCTTTAGTCTGTATGGCAGCATGTTTTTTAAAAATAAAGTGGAATGTTTGAAGGAGCTTAGGGTAACAGTGCTGCCATCTGCCCAGGACTTGAGCTTGGGAAAGTGATTAAAGGGAGCTGAAGGGAGCTGAAGAGCCAGGAGAAAAGGCTGAAAAGAGCTTTAGTTTGCAGCACAATGCTTCTGGCCTCTGGCTGAAAAGAGAGCAGAAGCAAGCATAAGCCGCTGCGACATTTCCAATGAAAAGGCAAACCTTTTGTACTACCTGCAGGGTGGCAAAGGGCAGTCAGCACCTGGTGGGACCACCAGCTGGAAAGCAGGGAAGTGACTGGGCAGTGGCAGCTCTTAGAATGATGAATGCTTTTTTGTTCCTTAAGGGTTTTGTATCAGGTGGATTGCTGACAGCAGGTTTCTGTTTCCCTGGTATGAATATGAACCAGATCCTGGCTTAACACAGGCCAGCTCTTCAGTGGCCTAGTTTGTATGAGCCTGTGGCCTCTCCATCCCAGTCTGACTGAAAAGGTGTTTATGCTGTGAAAAGTTTTCCTTCCTGTTTGGCTCTAATAACTCATTCCTGAGTGCAACATTAATTCTGGATATAGTCAACGTGTGGTCCTGTGTGTTGTTACAGTGTCCCATGCCAAGAGTCCACCTGGTTTCCCACCAGCTTGTTTCTCCAAGTGGTTGTACAAGGGCATGGACTCTATTTCTGACTCTGCAGATTTTTTATTGCCATTTGTAAAGATTCGGCACAGCATCAAAACCAGTAATTCAGTCTGCCAGACTGGAGTTTTCAAAGAAGTCATTGAATTCAAAGAGAAATGGAGACTGAATTCCTTCTCTGGTGGCTTTTAAAATCAGTAATTTCTGCGCTAAGAATTAACTTATAGTTTGCCTCACATTCAGTATCTGATATTGTCCTCTAAGTCTTCTTTTGGGTCATATTAAGTTACAGTAGAAGATATGTTTCCCATGTGAGGAGACAACAAACAAGCAGAGGAAACTGGGAGCTCTGCTTAAGCAGCCCCCAAAGTGCTGCATTATTTGTTTTGTGTAAATGTATTTCTTCTTATAACCTACCTGCTTGACACTTCAAACATGCACACACTTTTGAAGAAACAATATCCAAATAATTTACTTCCAGCAAAAGGAAATTTCCTGCAAGGTAAAAGCAGGAACAGCATAAAATGGTGCATAAAACCTAAAAATTATAAGCAGGTATGGAACTTTTACATGTATCTATGTGGTTTCTGCACCTTCTGTTGAAATCCATCCCCACTGGATTATTTTTATCCTTAGTAAAAATTTGAGTTTGGGGCAAGAACTAGAAGATGCTTATCTGTTTCAGCTGAAATCACAAGTATTTTGAATAGATGTATTGTACAGAACAGTATTCGATCAATCATCAGAAACCTACAAGCTTTTCTCTAAGCTTCTCAATAGTAAAATAATTGGTTCCGAACGTGAAAGAATAAACAAAATCCTCATTGTTTTGTTCTGGTTTCTTCCCCAGAAATGCCAGGGTTTTCCCATTTTCACTCTCACATCTTTAGCAAAATAAAGAATATGAAGTTTTATCTCATCAATTTTTGATTGTTATCTGCTTGTCCATTATATTGAATGATACTGTTGTTCCCCAGGAATTAAGAACACTATCTACATTTACACAGCAATGAATAAAACACCAAAGCAAGTAGTTTAGTGAGTAGTTTAGCTTGTGTGTAAAAATGCTTGTCATACATGTATGGGATGGCAAATCCAAAAAATCCAATCCCTACCTAGGCAGTGATTGTTTGTAATATGGCTTTGCAATCCTAGTTGTAACATAGACAACAAACAGTTGCATGGAAAGGTCATGCAATGCCCAATTGCAATCTACAATTAATCATAAATCCTAGAAGGAAAAATGCACCTAAATGACACCTAGAAAGTAATGAATGTAGTTTTTTGTTACCAATTCTTACTTATTGCAATTTGCTTGGTCATGAAAACAGAATAAATAATTAATCAGAATAAAAACCACAAAATCTGTATTTTAAAACATTTAACTATTTCTGAAGGAAAATTCCACGAATTGTGAAGTCTTTCTGACTTCAAACACAGTAATTTTGTGGGGATAATGCTGGCCTTGCAATGGAGCCACTAAGATACAAATCAAATTTAGCAGCAAGTTCCTGTAAAAGGATTTTAAAAAATCATCACAGAGATAACAAAACCGCTATTAACAAAGAGAAATTGAGATGTTGTAAACCAAAAGCATTAAACCGAATATAAACATAAAATACATTGCATACAGAGTAGCACTAGCCAATTTTGCTGGCTTACACAAATCCTGTGCATTTGCCAAGGATGTCATAAAACATGATGTGGGAACACAGCTGGACAGGTGGCTTCTCCAGTGCTGCTGTGATTTTCCTTTGATGATGTCTCCAAGATGACCGCTTTGGAACCACACAGTTCTTACCCCCCTGCAGCTTAAAAAAAACTTTCATGACAAAGACATCATTATATGATACTATTTCTAGCACTGAAGTATGTCAAATCAACCTGGTTTTTATCTGTAGTACTGCAGCCAGTCTAAAGTTCCTGCCAACATCATCTGTCAAGCAGTACAACTAACAGTGTTCAGAGTCAGGCAGCCTCCACTCTGCCCCTCTTTGGCAACCCTGCAGCATCCAAACCCACCTCATGGCCACTGCTCTGGTCACCTCTGCGGAGCAGCAGGGGAAAAGGTACCGCAGGGAGCCACTGCCACGGGTGTTTGCCCAGCAGATCAGCCAAACACAGGTTTTTATGTCCACTCCATGATTCAGCATCATTAAATAAGGGCAGAGCAGGTGAACAGCAAGCAGGAGAGCAAGAGGTCACACTTGTGGGTGTGACAACCCAGGCTGTGGTGGGACCAGAGAGGCGTCTGTATTTGCTCTTCCTCTGAACATCTCCCCAACAGAAGGCGGCAAAGGCACAGGCCAGCCCTAACTTCACACACATTTTATACCCACAGATCCAAAAGACACCCAGTGGTTTGCATTTCATTAAAAGACTTCCATTAAGCAGGCTTAGCAATCTTCTCTTTTAATTGCTTCTAAAAGCAGCTACACGTCTAGTGGAAAACCTTGCCTTCGGCAGCTACAAGGCTGCAGGAATGATTCTGTGCCTTGTATACAAGATATACATCTGTTTATCTGTGTTATACAGAAGATCATAAAACATTTCAAAAATATATATGGCTATTTTGGATACAATGTAATGCTTTTTCATGCTTTGACACAATGAAAAATTTAACCTAATTCATATATCCAGAAATCTAAAATCCAGTAATTTCATGGTAAAACATGCAGGGTTTGATTTGTTTGTACACTTTCAGTGACTAAAAGAGCTAACTTGTAAATAAATGAAAAAGAAAAAAAAAAGAAAAAGTCATCTGCATAAATGGAATGACAATGTTTGATTTTCCAGGTGTTAGAAGAACCAGAAGATTGAATATTGCAACATGATGGCAGCCTGCCAACTCAGTGAAATCATCAGCATGTTTTACTGGATTTCATTGCTTGTTGATGAAAAAGCTCCTTCAGAGCTGGAAAAAGTTGGTTTCAACCTGTCAGAAATACTATTTTATTGTAAAAAAGCACATTCAGCTTGAAATAACGTCTCTGCAGGCAGGCAGGCAGGCAGGCAGGCAGGCAGGCAAGCCCTGTAACCCTGAATAGAATCAACTGCCTTTTTGAAGAACTGCATTCACAAAACCCCCCAAAATTTAGAATTTCTTTAATGGTCCCTTCAGAATCCAATACTGATTTTTAAAAAATCCTCAAATTCTTAGAGAAAAAAATTACAATTTTTATAGGGTTTCTTTCAACTGTGCACCAGCTCAAGTACTCACTTAACATGGACAGCTAAAACTTCTTCCCAAACAGCTCTAAACAAAATTATTTTCCTCTTCACTTTGTTACCATGGTAACTCTGGGCTGTGAGGTCAGAGGAAAAGCCAAATGCCTTTCTATTTCAGCAGCTGGTGTTTGTTAGGAGGGCTTGCCCAGAGTTATGTACTGTATAAATGAATGTGTGTCCTGTGCTCGCGGGCAGGAGTCGGAGCTGCCTGATTATCTGCCTACAGGCTTTCCGGGGGATGATGGGAAGAATAAGTTCTAGTAGTGAACACTCTTCGTAGGATGATAGGATCATTGAGGAGGTCTCCAATCCCACCTGCTGCCCAAAGCTACAAGATCAGGGCTTTATGCAAGAAAATCTCCAAGGATGGGAACAGCACAACCTCTGAGTAACCTTCTCCACTGTTTGACTTCTCATGGTGAAAAGGTTTTCTGAGTATTCATTCTGTTTGAGTCTATGCCTGTATCTCTCTTCCTCCCACCATGCACCACTGTGAAGAGCCCATCTGTCCTCTCCATACCCTGCCCCTGGGTGCCAGGAAGCTGATGGTGGGACAACCCCCACCCCAGCCTCTTGTGGCTGTGCAGATGCAGCCAGTTTCCTCTCATGAAATATAACGGGAGAAGCAAGAGGGTGTGTGAAAATACATCTCTGGATGATTTCCAGAGCCACAAAACTGTGGAAATATTCCCTTACTTCTTAAAGGCTGTGAAGACTTTAAAAGTGGGGCTCAAAAGGCACCCAGAACCTGAGAGAGCAAAGCTGACCTCAGTTTGAGCTGAGCGCCTTGAAGTGGTTCAGTGAAAAATCTTCAGGCCTTATTTTTCTGATATCTGGACTTCTTGCTTTCAAAGGACTTGTATACAGTTCATTTAAATAATGTAATTCATTCCCTTCCCTTCTTTCCACCTCATGTTTCCATTACACCTGACACCATGACTCAGACTGGTTACCCAAACGGCAGCTTTTCAACCCAGGAGACACTGGGAAGGGTACAAGTGAACACATATATATGCCCATGCAGAAACCTACCAGAACTTGTATATCAATAATCAGTCATTAAAAATCACTGGGATGACAACTGAAAATAAACTAATTGAGCCTAAACTATCTGCATTTATGCAGACATAAGAATGTACAGAGGTTGTGCTGGATGAAATGTTCATGTAGCACCATATCCAGCAGTGGGTGATTAAGGTGAGAGAACTGGGTGATTATGCAAAGAGAATTATACTACTTATCAGCTATCTAGAGGTTAGGGATTTAAGAGTTTTCTATCCACCATGTTCAGGGATCTTGGTGGATTTGTCTTCCATGACCTCTCCAATGCTTTTCTGAGCCCATGATATATGCACAGTGATCTGTTAAAATGAGCTCCCCAATTAATTTATGACGTATGCAGAAGAAAACTTCATTTATTTTAAGCTGCTGCATGATGGCCACCCTGGGTGTTCTGTAGTTCCCGCAAGACAAAACTCAGCAAATTCCAGTCTCCTAATTACCTCTGAATCATTCAAAATTTTTTATAGGTCTCATCCCTCTTTCTGAGTCATCTCTCTCCCAAGGTAAACAAGTTGCACTTACACAGATGCCATTTTCTGTTTCTCATCTTTTTTGTTACCATTCTTTTTATCTTTCCTATAGCTGTCGGACACATATTTGAGATGAGGAATTCAGGCATGTGCACACATAGTACAGATGAGCTATAGGATTTTACAATGACATCGTAAAATGTCATCTATTTATTTCCTATTGTCTTCTAACACTGTGGTTGCCATGCCATTAAATTCAAAAGAATATAGAACAGACTCTACAATTTTGACCTCAAAATTGCAACCACTGAGAAAAAAGAGCTATTTCCTTAACCTGAAATCCTGAACATAGTACACATCTGCTCTGATGAAAATATAAGGAAAATCCAGAAAATGATAATGGCATGATCAGATCACAGAAGCTGTAAAGTTAGTTACTTTGCAAGTTTGACGTGAAACCTGTTCAGTTTGGATGAGTAATGACTTCAGAAAATCACAACACAAAAGCCTGCAGACAGATTTAATATAAATGTGCTTTATTGCAGAGAAGTTACATTATTTACATGCTGCAACACATTACAACATAAATCTATCAAGTATTTCATGGTGGATGCTGTTGGTTGCCAGATAACATTGTCATAAGAACCACATTATAAAGTGAAGAGACTTACAGCTTTATATACTCTACAACTTGGAGTAGCTAAAATTTTAAAAGTCAAAGGCAGTGTTTGCTCAGGCCTGCCTGTTGTCATAAGCATGCAAAAGCCTAAGGAGAGCAAATATAAACGTCTTGTCTGGTTTCAGGTCTATGATGCCACCAAAGCTCATGATAGGTGTGTACTGATTTATATTTTAAAGCGCATAATCTTGCATAAATTATACAAGTCTAATAAGATTGGTATAAATCTAATTATTTATAAACCATGGCTTAGAAATAAAGGAGAAATGCAGCTTGCACATGCATTTAGAAGGACAACCTAGCAAATGTTTGTGACCTTCACGTTTATTGTCTTTTCTCTTAACAGATCTGCTAGAAAACATCTTTATAACAACTTTACTCTAGAGTTGCACTTCTCTTGGCTGAACAATGACAATGAAATTCCAGAAAAAGACATCTAAGCAATCTAGTCAATATGTGCTGGTGGAGAAAAATCTATGAAATACAGAACATTATTTATGTCTAACTTAGTACGTCTTCATTAAGCAATGCTTCTAGCAGCATCATAGTGAAATAGAATTGTTGAGTGAAGTTTGGCCCCTCATTTTCTGAAATGTGAAATAATTTAAGTCCCAATTGAATCTGTAGTCCAAAGATCAGTTGCTTAATAAACTGGGGAAAGCTTTGTTGTTTTCTAAAGGAAAGTTCTCCAATTGTGTCAGTATTATGGGATGTGACTTCAACGAGCCTAAAGAACCATAATAGACAGTTTTTAAGAAGTAAGGGAAAGGGTCAGGATGAAAGAAATCTAAACCAAATGACAATATACAAGCCAATGTCTTCCCTGGTAAACCAGCCATTGGTTTTTGCTTGCTGTGCAGCTGGGCTCTTTTACACCAGCCAAGGAGTGGGCTTTGTTTCTGTGTTTCTAATGAAGTTATCTTTTAAGAAAGAAAGAAAGGGAAAAGAAATGGAGCAAGTACAGATATACAGCGGTGGCACAGACACAGTCATGCATGAAGGGCTTGATCCTGCCAGGAATGCAAGGGGCAGTGGAACTGTGTGGACACTTTGCCGATGTGGATCCCCTCATCCTTGGTGCACACTGCACCCCTACATGGCTCCTGCAGAGCAGGGCATGGGCAGTGTGGCCTTGCTCAGCTCCCAGGTAAAGGATGGAGGGCCAGATGAGCAAGGGCACGAGGGCTGGTGCCTGCTCCTTGCAACCATCTGTCTCCAAGAGGCAGTGAGTACGTACAAGTATCTCCTTCCATGATTCCTCCACTGATGCCCACTTCTAACCTCCCAGTCGGGCTCCTGTAAGTGAGTCAGGGCAGCCTGCCATAAGCTGTCCCCCCATCCCAATCCTAAAAACCACTGCTGAGACTGCAGAACTTCCCTTCAAGGGTAGGAGAGGTGTAAGATGGTCACCTTTTCAGCAGGTGTAGAATTGTATATTTCTCTGCACACGGCGTCAGTGTGCTCCTGGAGGACTCCCAGAAAGCTCTGTTCCTAGGATAAACTTCTTCCCATGGAAATATAGGGCTACTTTCTCTCAGAAAAGCTGATCAAGTCCCTCTGAAGCTGACAAGACAAGTTACAGACAAATCCCACGAGTGTCTGGGACTGGAAAGGGAGAATCTGAGCACACCAGGTCTAATCTCAACTATTCCACACGAAGGACAGAGTTGGATTTGGGCTGCACATAGGATGCCAGTGGCACTGTGTGTGCAAAGTGGGTGCACTGATGTCCAAAGCACCCAGACTCATATGCCTGACTCCCTTTCATGGGTGAAACAGTCAGATCTCCTAGACCGTAATTATGCCCTACAAAAGAGGGGTGGGAGAGTCATACAAGCCCAGGGCAGTAAAGACGTAAGTCAGCACATCCCCATGGTGGAACTGAGCACTATCCTGGATAACCAGGTTGGCTGGGGCAGTTCAGCCACTTAATCTGGAGCTAATGAGCAGAATTTTTAAGTGAGGTAACATGCTTAGACAGCACCAAGACCTGAGTCAACTTGTCCCCAGCTGGCTCAGGTGTTGGCACATTCCAACAGCAGTGGCACTAGGAAAATCAGATCCATCTTGATCTGTCAGTCTAGACATGCCCATAGACTCCTCTCCTTTTTAAAGGACAGAAGAAGTCCTCCTCATGCCCAGGTTGTCTAAGTCCCTCTGCTCATTGCATTTTATCTTAAGCCACTTTTTCTATGATGCCACAAAAATCAGTTTATACTACATACGCGTATGTGCATGTGTGTATTAGATATGACATTTATATATATATTAAACATATATAAATATCTATTTTTATATATATTATATATATATATTAAACAACACATTCTATTCAATCATCCACATTTCATGGTCTTCCTCTGAATCCCATCACTTCTTTCAAATTGCACAAGTTCTTTAGGACTGAGCTGTCTTTGTTTTGGAGTACACTGTGTATAGCCAATTCCTGTGAACAGCACTTTACTGGTACTGCATTGGGATGGCTGGGGCTGTTTCATTACTACTGATACTCCTCAGAACCTTTCGACAAGTCCTCAGGCCCTGATGGTGAACTGTCACTAAGACTCATAGTTGTGAATGGGCCACCTATGAATTAAGCTCTTATGCACAATGAGGACTGTAGCTATTGCTGAAAAGTAGCACTGTATCAAACACTAACTTTTACTGTAAATGTACATATAAATTTTAAAAAAGTCAAATCATCTTGGAGAGTTGGAGAGAGATGCCATCATTTCTGTTCCCAGTATCTCTTACATTTGCATATGTGGGGAAAGAGTAATATTTTAGACTTCTCTCCTCACTCCAAGGGCCAATTTTTTGAGGTTTGCCAACAGGGATAAACAGTACAGTGTTGTTCCATACAGGCTAACTAAGATACCTTACGGAGCTGTTTGGTTTTAGTAAAACCAGGTGTTAGGTGATCATTTCTGGGGTATTTTCATTGTCATTCTTGCTTGTCTTATTTAACAGGATACGTTCAGTATGAAATACTGAACAAGATCATCACCATCAATGTTTAAAGTAAGAGTTCTGATTTCTTAGATGGTATTTTCCAATTAATAACAAAAAACCCAGATAAGTTGTCCTAAGATATACCAAAATAGGCAGCTAAGACGACTGAATTTCCACCATTAACAAAGTCTATGAGCATTAACAGGGAACTGCATAACTTACTGCATATAAAACCCCTGAACAATACAGTATCAAACTATAAATTTAAATAACAGAGAGTAAACAAAACAAAAAAATCACTATATAAATCACAGGAAAGGAAAAAAATATATAATCTCCAAAGCCCAAAAGAATTTCCCGATATGAATTACGGCTTCCATAGCCGTAAGATTACTGCAATTCTATATATAAACAAAAAGGTCTACAGCAGGTATTTTAACTTGCAATTAGAAGACAGTATCTGCAGATTGCATAAATATGTTGTTGTGTCACATAATATCAAAGTTATTTGCAAAAATTATACAACCTGGAATGCTTTAATATGAGACACAACAATGTACTTAAACACACAGTAATAAGAAAATGAGAGCAATCATTTTATAAAATATTTTTGGGATGCATTGAGTTAGCAGTGCTATTTAGATTAAATACGTAAAGTGAAAAGTCGTCATTTTAATAAGCTGCTCATTGATACCCCTTTTTGCCATCAGGACATTTTCTGTGCCCTACTTCTGCTGGATCTTTAAAGTCCCAAGGGCAAGTTACAGCCAGTTACGGCATCCAGAAATAATTTGGTTAAGATCTACACTGTGCGTTTGTTATCGTCTTATTATTTTTTCTTTTAAAAGAGAATTGATTTCACAAAGGCAGATTTCTTTCATTGACACAGTAAAATCCTTGGAGCAGGGACCATATTCTGGGCACTGCTAATCACATTGTTGGCACTCAACATATAAATAATAACAACATTAATGATAATTTACTTTGCTTAACTCCTACTTATTTGTAGTGCTGATTCCCTTGATTTAAGTGATGCTCCTTAGGAATTTTCAGATCCTTTTGGCCTAAGTCCCCTCTGTCTTTCCTGTTGTCTGTCTTCTCAATGTTGCTACTCTCCTCAGTCCAAAAGCCTCTTATTTTCGGGGTGCTGCTGTTTTATTTGCACTTATAGCAGAGGTGTTCAATAAAGCTACACTTCTTTCTGCATTTGGTAAATCTGCTGTATCATACTCCCAAGGGCAGACTTCAGCTCGAGATGCTAAAGGTTGCTGTAGGTAACTACTTGGCTTATGGGAGTTAGATGAAAGCACATTTCCCTCAGAAGAGGCATTTTTTTTCTGTTCAGCCAATTTATTGAGGTTTTCCTTTTCTGCTGTTTTCTGGGGCAGCTCCTCCCGCTCTCCAGCACGGGTATTAGGTGTATACCTATTAACATTCTCACACTTCAGCCCAGGAGAGACCTGGGACTTGGAATTTGACTGGTTTTTCTCATTTTCAAAGATCTGCTGCTCTTGTGCCTCCTGAGTGGCTGTTTCCAGCTTCTCTGAGCTCTTTTGATTTGACTGTTGGTACCCCTCAGGTGTCTTCAGCTTATGATGAGTTTTCCCCTTTGACTGGGAAGGGTGGTTTTTCTCTGGCTCTGAGGAAGCAATAGACACATGTTTTTGAGCTTTAGAGTCAAAAGGCACAGGACCAGGAATTTGGTCATATATCTCCCAAGGACAAACTTCTCCTATGTCGAAATTGTCCTTGTGCAGAGACTTACCTGGGCCTGTATCTGGATTTGCAGATGTTTGACTAACCCTTTGCTGTTTAATAATTCCAGATTTATGGGTTTTCTTTGTTTCCTCAGACTGGGTAGAGTTTTTCCGGTGGGAATCCTTATGTTCCCCTTTATCGGAGGCCGAGTGCTTTTTGCTGGCCTCCTTACCCTTCTGCTGAGGTTTATGAGATTTAGTGCTTTCTTCTAGACTTTGTGTTTTACCCGTTAGTCCCAGAGTCTTTTCCTTGGCACTAGCAATCACACTGAGGGATTTTTGTAACACAGATGTTCTTGGATGCAGAGGCTTCTTATCGGCACTTAAATTATGCGCACTTACTGATTTGCACACCAAAGGGACCGATTCAGTGGAGACAGCTTCAACTTTTTCAGGAGCATTTTTGGTTAATTTGTTACCATTCAAGGAGTCCAGAAGCGTTTTCTCAGCAGCTATAACTTCTGCACTTTCTGTAGTTAAGCCATTTGGTTCTTCTGTTTGATCCCTAACATGGTCGTAAGTGCTGTGGGACTTTTTTAAGGAAAAGACTCTGTTTTTCAAAGTCTCTTCTTTTGGCTTTGCAGAACTTGTGGAATCCGGTGTGTTTTTCTTCAGTGTGGCCAAGTTCTTCACAGCACTGTGCTCCATCAGGTCCTTCTCATCCCTGGAGCACTGCCTGGTGACTGTCTCAGGGATTTCTGTAATACGCCGCATTATCGAGCGCCCCAAGCCCTTTTTAGAGCACCTTTTTTTCTGGAGGTGTGGATTATTAGCAATCATCTTTTTCCTTTTATAGATTTCAAGCTGAGCATATAGTTTCTTCAACTCATCCTGCAAAGCAAAGTGAATGGCAAACTAGTATGTACACAGCAAGTACAGTCAAACAAGTAGCCTGATGAATGCAAGACCTATTGCTCTAAAAAGGGCATTAAACTCATTTCACTGTCTTTTATTCTTGGATATGCCATTTCGCCATCAACTTGAATCCCATTTTTTTCCATTTTAAAAGCAAGTTCAACCCTCCTGCACAAACGTGTTACTTTCCACAGCATGCACACTTCATATTCATTCGTGCTGTATCAGACTTCGCAATGCGGTAGTGTATGCTTTCCTGCTGAACTCTATAGCTATTCTTTGTTCTCAGAACATAAGGCCTTTAACGTAAAATAAGAATAAAGTAGTTTTCTCTATTAATCACATTTTAAAAATGTTATCTTTATAGTTATGTATGCTTATGTATATGTTACATACAAATGACAGATTACACTGAAACCAAAAGCTGTTTGCACTTCAAGATAATTGAAAGAACCTATGTAAACTGAATAACAGCTCTTGCTGAGGACGATTCCTCCTCCTTAGCCACCAGTAAGACTTTTACTGCAACTAGTAAGGCAGCATTTCTTCACACTACTAAATACTTTCCATGAGAGTTTACATGACCTGATACCACAGTCTTAAAAGATCTAAGCTGGCATTTTTCAGCTGATATCTGCAAAGACAAGCAAACGCATACAAGTTGGGGTTTTCTTGTAGGAAGAAGTGTTCTTGAAAACAAATGCTACTTAAATGAGTTATATGTACCCGAATATCTTCAGGATCCAAACTATGTTCACTCCATGCTGAGTTGATACTGCTGTTCAGATAGGATCCAGACCGACCCATATCAAGCTCATCTTCATAAGCTTCTGTAGCTATATCATCTCTTGGGTTATTGCTTGAATGTGAAAACTGCAATAAGTATTCACAAAAAATATGTTGCCATGAGTGCAAAAGTTTACTTCAACATCACTGTAAGAGCTTACAACAGTTTTTATGGTATAATGACCCTTCTATAGATTTGATGTGATTCTCAAACTCAAAACATTACTGTAAGCTTCACTGGCTTAAGTAGTGTCCTATAGAGTCTCGTAATTGTATGGAACGAACTCTTTCTTATTAATGATGAATAACTTGATAAATCTTAAGAGATTCACACAAGGAAAAAAAAAATTCCTACTTATCTTGATACTTATTCGAACCTCTTTAAATGGCATTTCAATTAAGCTGGCATGAAAATAGACTTTCAGACAGTACTTCCAATTAGGCTGCTAAAATGGTAAGACACTGTTTTATACTAAATACATCTTAATAATTCTGCAGAAAGCAATTCTCCCGTTTTAGATCCTGAGCCTGAAAAGGAAGACATAAGGTGGAAAAAAATAAAAAAAAGGAAAGAAAAAAAAGAAGAAAGAAACTAATGAAAAAAGGAGGAAAATTTTCTCTTCTATGTTTTAGCAAATCCTTGAATCAGGAGTTGGAGTGAGGTTGTCATTATTGTTTTGTTCATATTGATTCACTCATCTATAGTTACTATTGTCCACATAGTCATCTGTCTTCAGGACTTTATGAATAGAACTAAACCTCGTGAATCTTAATTCTCTGAATTCTTTGGTGTGTTGGAAGAAAAGTCTGTGCACCGTTATCCAGATAATAAGCTAAAAATGAAAATGTTGATCAGTATGTTATGAGTCAGCTTCAGAAAGGCCAACGAATTTTCTAGGCTAGTTTAGAAAGACACTTCTGAAGATATGTAATAAAGTACATGAATGTAAAATAGAAAATGTAAGATTATTGCTAAAGACCAGGAAAGTAATTTAAAATAAAACAAGGTTATGCAGTATTAAGGCTGCATCAATGAGTCCCTTGTTATGACTGTTCAATGTACATATATGTGACAGTCATCAGAATACCCTGTTCTGACACACAGGAAAAAGGCAGGAATAGCAGCTTCATTAACCTGAAAATTCTATCAGCTTGAACTACTTAATGCTCTTTCTTCATATGTAGATTTCACCTTTACTGCTATTTTGACTCTTGAACTTTTGATGAATATGGTTAGTCATTTCAAAAGCCATTAGACAGGCATTCCTTTTGCTGGGGTAGTGTGTTAAGAAGGAAGTTCCACTCTGTTCCTGGGGACTGTTGCTAGGGACAGGTGGAGCTGCCTGCAGATCTCCTGCCCCTGGTGAGATGACACTGGGGCTTCACTCCCAGTACCCCGTGGGAGGTGTCTGGGCTGCAGCTCGGGGGCTTTCCCTGCTCTTCCCAGACTCCTGCCATCCCCGTTTACTTGTGCCCCCACACACCTATCTTGGCACCCAGCACCACTCCTGGCTCCATGTCATGGGCATGTCTCCTCCCAGTATGCAGCATCTGTCTGTCCCAGGCTCTGCCTTGCAAAGGGTTCTCCTGTTCCAGCCTGCAACTGCCTGGTTTAAATCCCCACCTCCCTATCTCATGGCCAGTCCAGACTCCTGATTCTAGTGTTTCTATGCCCTTGCCTAAATTATTTTTTTGATCTCAGATAACTCTGGCAGCAGCACGGTCACACAAATATCTACAAAAAAAAAGCACAGTTAGGCAGGATTCTTTCCTTCTTTTATTAATCACTTCAAAATTTTAAGTACTTTAAACTCCTGGAATTTTGAAAGCTGAAAGAAAGAATCTTTGAAAATGTATACCTTTTTAAAATAAAAAAGTTACAGCTTTTAAGGTAAAATAGCCAAAATTTACATCCTCCTTTTCTATCAGTTTCTTGCTAGCTAGATTTAAACAGAATTGCTTCTGCATGACAACATTTATCTTCCTCAGTCTTCGCAAAAGAAAAGAGACAGGAGACTCAAATACCTTAGGGATCAGAAGTAGCCCAACAGTGACTGTCACAGTCAAATGTGTGTGTGCAAAGAACAGCATCAGCATCCAGTCAGACTGAAGTCTTGAAGCAAGAATGAATCTGAAAATAGAATTCAGGGTTGCAATTCACTGCATTTCTCCAGTGCATTAGATTTAACATCTTTAGTATTCCTTAGGTTTCTTTTCACTGAATTGGCAAACACAACTGGTTTTGTTCTGTACTGCTTTCATATGGACTAAAAATTACATCCACATGCTTTCCCTATATGCTACAATTTCAAAACAACTCCAAAAAAAAACCAATCAACAAACCAAAATAAAAAGAGAAAAAGCAGACCTTAAATTATACTGCTTATTCCAATTTTCTCACTCTATTGAGCTGACTTTTTGTTTTGTGTATATTGTCACAGTTTCTTTGGCCTGAGTTATGGCAGCTTACATACATTAAGGAGCTGAAGGGATGATTTTAGGTTAAGTAAGCACATGTACTATGATGAATTGCAGTGCACTTCATAAACACAGGATGTCCACAGATTACAGCTACTGAGTACAGCTGATAAGCCATCCAAGGGAGAACTGAATTGAAATGCATTTTAGTAGGGAGCAGAGAAATGGTCTTTATTGCAGGACCACCCAGCTCACTGCTGCGGGGCCCAAGAGCCCGGGAATGCTTGGAAATGAGTGGCTGAACTTCTCAAACAAAACAATTCCTTGCTGAGCTTTCTAAAGGAGTGGTAGAACAAGTGGTGCAGTTAAAGCTGAAGCATGCTTGGCTTGTCTGCTTTAGTGAGCTCCCGAAGATAGAAGCAGCAAGCAATGCAATGGATGAACGGATGTACTGCTGGCTTGCAATTTCCAGGTTCACAAAAATCATTCAGATAGAAATGACATTTGCAACTTATCCAAGTTCACAGATGCACATTTTGAAGAAGCTTTTGTTAACAGAAATAGTCTGGCATGAAACACTGGCTTACATGCTGTAATAATAGTCATAATTACTTGTTTAATACTTTGTAAAGGAAATATTTTATGAACACAACAAAATATTCCAGTTAATTAGTTAATTTTTAGAGAGATTTTGCGTTGGGGTGTGTGGGACTATTAGGAAGCTCAGGCCTGAGATTTAGTAAACTGAACACAACTGAAGTGATGAAGATGACATGAGAAAACTGATGGATGCAACAAATAACAGAGCAAAAAGTGAACAGAAGTTACAGACAGTGCTGTAAGGGATGGCAGGATTTCACAGGTGGTTAAATAGGGAGTCATTTGAAAGATGGCCAGTCACAGGTAATAGAAGGACCTTTGAGGGAGCAAGGTCAGTGGCACCCATGTAACCATATCAGTAACAGCAGATAAGACTGTGATTACCTAGCTAATGGCATCACAAATGCCAAATTTGAGTACAGATGTAGCAGAACTGTGACCAATAGGAAAAAAATAATGTGGGTGGGTTGTTTATTTGGGAGAAGACAAGGACTGAGGCAGATAGGGGATAAAGCAGGTGAGGGAAAAACAAGCATGGAAAGAAGGGAGGGATAAAATGGCTAGTGGCATGTAAGCAAGTTGTCACTGAGCCCCGTACCTGAAATATCTCCTACCTTCTCATTAAATGCTTCTGATGTGTGTGATACCACTCTCTCCACGATGCACGTGTGTATGTGCAAGTGACGAGCAAACCTCGGGCACACGCGGGTGCCCTGCCCCTGGGAAGAGCCCAGGTGCCAGGCCAGGCCCAGCTGCAGAGCAGGAGCAGGACCAGGCTGGGAGTGTCGGACCTGCGCCGCTCCTGTGGCCAGCCAGGGGCTGCGTGACTGCCCTGGCGTGGAACTGCTCAACCTGCAAATGGAACCAGCAGCAGCCAGATCCATCACACAGACAGGAGAAAGCACCCACATCCTGATGGCCACTGGATTTGGTTAACACTTAACAGATCCAATCCTCAAATTCTGTGAAGGCTTTTTTGCTTGTTTTATGCTTGAGACCTCGACTGATTAAGGTATACATGCCATACCATGCCTCTGAAAGCAAAATTGCATTTGTAGTAGCCATTCAGCCCTAGAAAGATGGAATTTCTATTTGAATGAATTTTTTTCTATATAAATTTTGGGTTTCTCAGTAATATAAGAGAAAGAGCAATGCAGGAATTTAATACTATGCTGATTTGAAGATAATCCAGAATCCTGTTTCTGAAATGGGAATACTTTCAAAGGAAATCAAAATGCAAACAGTTCAAGGTTTTATTTAGTGCTCACATCAATCTTCTATGAGCTTTGGGAGTTTTCAAACTGGATGGCTGCCTTGTAGGTGTCCTTCAAGGCTCCAGTACTTTCAACTTCATGACAATTCAGGTATGTCATATAAATCTAAATTTTACATTTCCACCCTTTCAGTTGCATCCAGAACTTGGCAGGGAAGATGGAAGCAAAAAAAAAAAAGGTAAGGAAATGGATTAAGAGTTGTGCATGCAGAAATGGACATAATCTCAGGAGGGATCATGTGCATTTTATTCAATCTTATCTATAAACACTACACGATATTTCTTCAACAAACCAGCATATATCAGACAGATGGCAAAGAATCAATACAAAATGTACATTAAAGAAAAAAAAGAAAATAAGATCAGCAGACCTTAGGCTGCAGGCACAGGATTGTCAAACTGAAAGACTTAATCCCTTTGTGTCTCCTTCATAAGGTATGTATTAAAATGCCACATTTTCCCCTTTTCCCCTCTCTTTCATCCAAGATTACCTGCCTCCTGTTCTATTGTTAAAATAAACTTGCAGCCCACAAAATAGCTCTGAACTCTATCGTCTAACATGGCTCAACATGCAGTTTAGGAATATTAATTAATGGTGGAAAAACTGACCAAGAAGCTGTCATATTGGTTATAATAAATTCAAAAGTATTGCAAGTGAATTTTACATCTATCAGGATTTTTAAAAAAATGCTTCCATCAAATAAAGATTTTAAACAATAACTTCACAGATATTTGTGTTAGGGAGTATAGATTTTGAGAGTATATGGATGTTGAGATACACGGTTAGGAGAAGGGGAAGGAGAAAAAAAATGGCAAGCTGAAAAATTCAGCAAACTGTATAACAATGGTAAGAGAAAAGAGCACCAGGGAGGAACAGAGATGAAGGATTTGCTTTGTTGATGTTTACTCAGAAAAAAAACACGAAAAAAAAATCAAGAAGACAGGGAGAAATGTTAGTGCCAAGACAGACCAAGGAACAGAGAAGAATATTTGAAGACTGTCAGTGAAGCAATGTAAATTAAAAAAAACAAATCTTAGTAGATAAGGTCTGTTAGGAGGCAAAAGAAGGTGTGAGAATGTCAGAAGTCTTAAGAGTTTTTACAGGATGAGATGAAACTCATGTTATCTTTCTCTTTTGCATTTTCTAGGACCAATTCATTTTTTCCAGGGTACTCTGTAGGAAAGGCAGATTTAGTAGTTTTCATGTAGCTCTAGAAAAGACCCTTATTTATTTGTTACTACCCAAATAATTTACAAGTATGAAATGTATAGATTTTAGAAGAAACATGGGCTTCAGATTACTGATACAGCATCATATGCATAACAATTGTGTCAGCATATAAAACACTATGCTTCATGCCCAAACCAGTACAATAATCTTAACATATAGCTGCAGCTCACCAATCTATTACACACCAGCAAAAGTTCATACAAACCAACATTCTTACCTGCTGTTTTTCTAGGGATACAAAACAGTGAGCAGTATGTAGATGACTGAAGACAGACAGTTGTTTTGCTATACCTAATTTATCGTATATACTGAACTTTGATCCAAGAAAACATCACCTAACTATACTGAAAAAAACCCTAATTATACAATTTCATATCCTTGAATCCCATGGGAAGAGTCTTAAGTTTAGTAATCACTTAATTTGCGGAAACAAATATTTATAAGATCTTTCTTTATGCATCCTATCCCATTCACCCATTCTAAGTTGCACCACATGAAACCTGAAAGATAAATGGTTAATTACTAGATCTACAGATCACTTGCCTAATTGTATGGAATATAGCAGAGATAATGAGCTCATTGTGAACTGCAACAGCCATATAACGTGGCTCATGAAATGCTGATGGGACTGTCCGCACTGCATAGCAGAGATAAACACCCCACAAGAGGAATAAAAATTCAGCTGTGAGAAGAACAAAAAGAAATAATTTGCAATTAGTTTTATAGATGGAAGGAAATTTGAAGCACTACAGTATCTTCTGTATGTGTGAGTATCTATGCAAAGACAATACACATGTATATACACACATAGGCATTCAAACTCTTCCGGATATTGTCACTGTACCTGATATATTTGGTTTTAATTTTACACATCTTTTTCCAAATCAGGAACCTTTACATTCATGGTATTTCAGTTTTTCAACTGACAAACTTTGAGACAATGTCTAAAAATGTCTTGCTTGCTTTTATAATTGGTACTACAGAAGTCTGACATCACTTCAAATAACAAGTATTTTTAATTCTAGCGCTGGTTCTTGTTACAGAGGCAGATACAGTGCTACTACCAGACTATAGTGACTATATGCTTTTTAAGACAACACTTTCATTTCAAAGGTTTATAACTTAGATAAAACAATATATTTTGTGTTTAAAACATTCTTCTTCACGATAGTTAATTCTGCTGGTACCCATAATATGACGAGTCATTTCTGAGGGTCTAATGCAATTAAAATAAATTACGTGTTTCTGTTTGGAGAAAAATGAGCAAAGGAAGAAAGGAGAAGAAGTAGAGTGTCTGGATCAGCCTAAACTATTTTGTTACGAGCTAGCTCATCTACAACTACAGTATGCTGACTTCAGCTTCCAGTGGACAGTCTGATATGACATCATTTTGATCTTGATACAAATGATTTCCTAACCATCTTGAAAAACCTCCCAAAAAAAACCCTACAGCTCTGCCACGCAGTTATAAATAGAGCTGGTGCCAGTCCCTCTTGCCTTGCAGTGGCTGGAAGTGTTTGAGTGTCATCCAGCAACGTGCAGACCACTGCAATGCCAGCACTGCTCCAGACCAGCTTCAGAAACTGTCATCCCATTGTTATTCATACACTGTTTTTGTCTTGTTGAATTTTTGCACTAAAAACTACAATTAAGAGCGATATAATGGAAAATTAATTCTTTTTCAGACTTCTATTTGCCAATAATTTTTCTATACTGTAACTAAACCCAGTGATCAGTGACATCGTGGAAGTGATCAGCAAATAATTACTGGTCTAGTTTCGATAATGACACAAATGCTTGTGAACCCCACCATTAACAACAGACTAAAATATAACATCAGCACTGGATATCTCATTAGAACAGGTCCTCTAGTTCCTCCACTTTTAGTAGTCCACGACTGCTGTAACTTACCTATAATATGTTGTTACACCATTCTGAAACTTCTAATTTTGCTATTAATTTCAGCTATAATCAGTAAGAGACAAGTCTGGATAAAATTAATTCAGTTACCTAGATCTCTCTGTGCTATGATAAGAGTTCAGTTTGAACTCTGAACAGCACTTTGCATGTTTCTTAACGAAATATAGATGTCCTAGATCCAAGATCACAATTTTAACTAGAACACATCCTTCATAGACCCAGCAGCCTTGCCAGTCACATAAACCCAAACTTCTGAAGAGGCATAAACCATCCATACTGCTGGTTTTGTGTTCTTCCTCACCGCATCCTAACAATAATAAACTTTTTGATCGTTGGCTAAGTGATAGTATGACTTGAGGCCTTACTGAGTGTCAGAATGAAAAAGAGCTTGGTATGAATCTTCTGAGACTACGTGTCCCAGCCTGGTTTTGAGCTCAACAAAAGCACCCATGCAGGTGTGTTTTTCCCAAATTCCCCATACACTTGGGCAAACTGGCTGCTACTTCCATTTAATTCCTAGAAAACTAGCTATTCTGTAAATGAAGTTTATGATTCTGGTTTCTTAAAAGCTCCTTCACAGAATGTCTTACCCAGCCATCTTGATCCTGAAGTCTTTCCTGAACAAGTGGAATACAAATTTGGCTTCAATGAAATAAGAATAAAGGTTTTTTTACAAACGTTAGCAGTTTGGGTTTTTTCTTCAGGTCATTGCCTCACATATGCAGAATCATGGCACTGAAATGTATCGCTCTTCAAATGACTGTAATTTATTGCTTTAATTGCTCCATAATGATTTAGAAGTCATTGAAAAGCAGAAAATGGTTAGAAGAATTAGGCTGCTAAAGCCAAATCACTGTATCTTACTGTCCTATCTTCTATAGAAATCCTTCATACTAACACAATTCAGCAGGGCTCCTCTAACATGCCAAGCAATGCCTATTTCCTCACATTTTGCCTTTCATCCAAATTTCCCCTGCTCCCCAACAGGAGCAGCAGAACTGAACAGATGAGCTAATTGTGAAATAACAGGCACACTCCACAAAACTACCCATGCTCTGTTCTTCTTCGTCTTTCTCAGCTGAAGTGAGAAGAGCCCCAAGTCTCTTTCTGACTGAAAACATCAGTTACAAGTGCTAACAGAGGCTGAGAGTTTGGAAAGGTTTGGCTTTCAAAGAAATGAAAATACCCATGTGAAATTTCATGTGTTGAAGGGTATTCTTACTTGAACTGAAGAGTGAAGGCCAAATTTTGCTTATTTTTAGAAGAAGAAATAAAATTGCTGTGATTTTGAAGATTTACAAGAATTATTTTTTTTGGTTTTTTGGGTTGTTTTTTTTTTGCATACAGAGCAAATGAAAATGAAAAAGCCATACTTCCATTAAAAAAAACCCCTTTACAACCCAAACATTTCAATTAGCTGGGCTAAGTAGGAAGGAAGGTAGCATTTGATCTCCAGATCTGATTAATTCTGAAAGTTTAAGTTTTCGGTTTCACAATCATAGTTACAAGGAGTTCTTAAGACAAGAGGCAATTTCAAAGTATTAATATACTGGAGCATAACATTAGTTTGTACCATTCAGTGCATAATGCTTTTAGAAAAGCTTTACATTTAGAGCAGAGTTGGCATTCCTGTCTGCAGATAATAATTACTGTGACATCTGGTATGGAACACAAATAGGGAAGAGCTCTTAAACATAAGGTAAAATAACAGAGTTCCTTTACTTGCTAAGCCCAACATTACAATAATTTCATTAGCAATGACAAAACAAAACAGACTGATAGAAAACCACTAATTTTATTTTTAAAAATTATCTAATTTATTATCTAAACCACTAATTAAACAGCTTAAATGTATCATGTAAAAGCTGTGTTTGAGGGGGGAAGTCAAGTTCCTGTAATTAGCTACAGACTATTAGTGCAATTTGCAAAAAAAATGTGAAGGTGTTATAAAATTTTGCTGTATTGTTTTTCTACATGGCCTCTTTCCTTCCTCAATATAAAGCATGGTGACATATTAATGTATTTATTACTTCAAAGAAAAACAAAGATATAACTAACTTCAGATAGATAAGACAGATAGATAGATAGATAGATAGATAGATAGATAGATAGATAATTGAGTACATCTGGCCACCATGCAGCAATCTAATAATCTCTGATTAGATTTGTTTATGGGACACTAGTGACTGTTTTGCACCAAATATCTTTAATGATCAAAATCTGTGAAATGTGACATGAAATTTCTATTTGACTTGCTGAATAATTTTCCACTAAAAGTTTGGTGTAGAAGAGTGACTTTCTGACCACTAAAGGAATATCTTAGCATACTGCATACCTGTCAAGAGCAAACTCAAAGCTCAAAACACATGATCTTGTTCCTCTAAGTAAGATTTAGTACAAGGCTTATAAATAATCCCATTTTACATATTCAGCACAAAACCAAGAAAACCTTCCTTTCCCCTGCTGAAAAATTATGGAAATTCCTAGAAGAGAGAGCTGTCAACTGTTTTGTGGACAGAAAATGCAGAGTCAAAACAATAAAACATAAAAGAGCTCTGAAAAAATCCTTGCAGTAGCTACTCTACAGTTGCCCAAACCAGGCATTCAGATTTTGGTAGAAAATCTCTGATAGATAAGAGGCTAAGAAAAGGCACAGTTGCTTTAAAGGCACAAGTGGATGCAAATATGAATGGAAGGTAGGAGATGAAAATGTAAAGTGACCTCAATATGTCATGTGCACAAATGAATTAGTTCTTAAATATCTCTCTTCTTAGTCACTACCTACTTCTTATCCACAGAACCTTTTATCTGGTCTTTGCATTATCTGATCCACCTGCTTAGTATATTCTTTGGTGTTTAAAAAGCAGAATTCTTCCTTGTCTTCATGATGCTGATTATGTTTTTAGAAAATGAAGCAATTTGGAGCACTTGATCATCCAATGCACTGGGCCAGACTTGCCTGATGCCATGGGCCTGTCATAACAAATAGTGTGCCATGTCTGCTCAGCTGAGATCTTTTTAGGCCATTGCTCATATTCTGCATCTTCTGATAATGAAGGACAATGATGTATGTTCACAGTTTGTGGTATGTATCTGCTTTATAGAAAAGGATGGACTCAGGGTTGTTATTACTGACTGAATCAAGCCTTCTCAAAAGATCTGGGTTAATGTATTTTCTAGGTTTTGCTAAGCATGCAGCGGTCTGTGCTGCTCTGAACAGAAGGAAATCCCCAAGTTAATCCATTGCTGCTTTCACTCCTGCTATGCAGATGTCTGTACTTCACCTGACTGCACAGAACTACAGAGCAAAATATGATAAACTGAGAGCAGTGACCGAAGTCACTGTCCTCGCTTTAGAGAGTTGAAGAAGTCATTGAGACTCATATAAGGAAACATGAAAAATCAAGAAATGTGAAAATGCGCCTTGGAACATGGCTTACATACCAACTCTTCTTGAAGGCCTCAGCAAAGTACTTCACCCTTACTTCTACACCTTTGTTGTCTAAAAACTGCACAGCACTCAAAAATAACCACACATGCAGCCTTAACTTGCTCTCTTTTGCATATATGATCTTCATTAACTATAGAATGTCCTAAGAGACCAGACTCATTTAATGCATGTGACAGAGCATTTCCAGGGATAAATCAAGGCTGCCTAATGAAGAAAGCTCTGCAATTTTTTGCAAATGACACTTAGATATCTAGTGAATGAGAGAAAAAACTAAAAAAGGGGAGAATGGTCTAGCACACATGCACAACTGACTTCTAACTCTGCTTGTGCCTCAGGCTCCTATGAATATGAAAAAAGCCCCAACTTCAGGTTGCCATTCAATCCAAACTTTGCAGAGGTGATCATTTTTTGCAGAGGTGGGAGCATTTTTCTTGCTATTTGGGTGCCAAATATGCATTTTTGCTGCAATTTGCAGCAAAAATAAGCATGCAGGGCTGTATTTGTAGCCAGTGAGATCATACATAATGTTACGAATATATTTGACTAAGCTCTGTAACTGAGCCAAAGGCACTGCAACATGGACACCCAGATTAAATGGACCATATAACCCTAATCTCACTGTGCCTCAGCTCTGCCTGCGTAAAATGGGGATAATGCCACCCTGCCATTCCATGATGACAGTGGAAATAAATTTACCCATATTTGTAAAGAGCTTACGTCCTAAACTGTGGGTTTCCTTCCTGTCATGATCAGGAGAGGAAAGTGAATTATTTCAGACTGTCCTGGTTGCTTCTCAGCCCTCCTACCCTGGCAGAAATGCCTTTCTCTTCATTCTCTTCTTCATGCCAGCCACTTGGTGAAGATGGCTGTGGGCTCCCTGGAGCCAGGACACCCATTCCTGTGCTCACTGGCATGCTGTTGTCCAGAAGCTACTTGCAAGAAGAAGACAGTCCTGAAAGATTAAAGGATTAAAGCCCATTTTCATGATTCTCTATGAAGGTTTATGTCTGATCACACTTACTTGTTTAAAAAGCACCATCATAGGCCAAAACCAGGCCACTGCTCCCCAGAGATGGTGACATTAAAGCTGTGACTTGACTAAGTTCACTTGGTATTCTGAACTCTACACTGTTTGTAAAATAGTACTGTTCCAGCAGTCACACCATTTTATCCCCAGGTTTTAAACTCGAATTACTGATTACTGCTCTACTTACATCCATAACACGGCTACGACAACTCATCTATTTCTCGACCACACTTCACTACATTTTAAATCCCATTTACCGAAATGAAGTGAGCTATGGATCTGGAAGCACAGCTCTTCCATCCGTTCATTCACTCAGGGTGCCAGCTGGAGCTGAGCATGCACCATTTTAAAACTGGAAAAAAATTGTGTCCTCGATTGCTCCTGTGTTGCCAGCCAACGCAATCTCTTTCTGCATCGCTGTGCCCAATCTCCCACCTGGAGAGTTGCACCATGTCATAGGAGAGGCTTTTTTCTTCAACTGAAAGGATTTTCATATATTTCAATGAACTGTGATTACAAGTCTTTAGAGTTATTGGAGTTATTCCTAGCAAATTATAAATTACCAGAGGTTTATGTCTCTCCCACCATATCTCAGCATCATGTTAATTAGCTATGCACAGCAATAAAGAGACCTATGCGTGGTGAAAGAATTGATGGTCTCAGATTCAGACTTTTTTTCCTACCAGAACTTCCATGGCCTGTAGCTGTGAAGGCTGAGAAAGAACAGTGGGGTCCTTGGGCTGGTGGGAGGCACAGCATAGTCTGTCCCCCACACCGTCACAAGACTGCCTTGCAGGTCCACTCAAAGTAAAGCGAGGGACATGCTGACCATGGTCTGTGGGTTCCATGGCTTCAAGGAGCCCTAGAGATGGCTTTTGCTGGCAATGCAGACACATCCACTGACTTGAGTGTGAGCAACACACCTAGGAGTCTCACTGCATTAAACACATGCCAGTGCTCGGGTCTCTAGGAGCTCCCCTCATTTCTGCACTTCTTTTAGCCCTTATACTCAAGCATTTTTTAATTCCTCTACTCAGATATGCTGTCCTGCCTCATGACTTCCATAGCTCACTGTTGTTACTAAAGTCAGCTGGACGCTCTTCTCGTCTTCATGTGCCCCATCATCCTCTTTGCTTGTGTGTGGATGAAAGAGGGAGAACAAGATCAGCTAAAAACTGGCTGAGTGTGGGGCCTCTTCTCTCACATCTTAAAGAAGATGCAAGCAAATGTCAATGGTGTCCAAAGCACTTGAAGTGCTGGATGGATTTGGAGCAGTACCACTAGTGGACTCCAAAAAGAGCGGTGGAAAGACAAAAGGAAGTCAGAGCACCTTCCAGCCTCTCCCAAAGCACAGGTGACTTGCAGAAGCAAATATGGCATTCACCAATACATAAACACACGGCTCAGACAACACAAACATGGTTTCCTGAGCAGAAATATTTTGTAGAAATTATGCCTAAGTAAAGGGTATGGGATTTCACTTATCATGTTGCAGGTAACAAGAAAAAGCCATGTTACTGCAGGGGGTAATGCAACTCAAACTACTAAACCTGGGGGTTCCAGCAGCACTCCCCGTCTTTGGTGCTGTGCCCCATACTCTTCCAGATTTACCTTATCCTAGCGATAAGTGACACACACCGCACACGGTGCTGCTGATGCGGACGGTGGGAGGACTGTGGAAGAGGTGGACGTGGTGGCAGGAGGAGCGGTTTACAAGCGGAAAAGGGACAGAACTGAAGGTACTTTGCAGAACACTGTTCTTTTCCTGTTTCTGCTGCAAACATTTTATACAGCCCTGGCCTTATCACTTAGAATAAGCTTTTCACAAGTGATCACTATTTTTACAGGATATATTTTTTGAGTATCTAATGTGAGAAATGAAGCCAGATCTACACCAGTGCTGAATTCTAAGCATCTCCTGGTTGTGCTTTCCACAGAGAAGGCTATAAACAGTACTCTGAAAAAACAGTCCCTCTATGTCTCAAGACAGACACTGAAAATGGATAATTCTGGCTTTAATCTTTGCACATTGATGCTAGGGGGAACGTGTTTAAAAATGCCCATTTGGAAACGAACAGTTCTTTATTCATTGCATGCTCTGAACAACACACCCCAAATATGGCATAGGGCCACATCAAATGGGGATAACAAAAAGAAATAATAATCACTCATTCATTGAATGCAGCAGAGGGCCTGTAGAAAATTTAATAAAGGGCCTCATAAGGATGTATTACAATGCCCTAGCTCAAAACTGTACGGCAGTCTTGATGCCAAATTTGTCAGAGCCTGTCCTGGCACCTCATGCCCTCTTTAGATGCAAAGATTATATATGTTAAATATCAACAAATGAACAGTGGGAGGGAGTTCTTCTGGGAACAGTCCAAAATACTCACTTTGTTCCTTTTCCTGGCTGAGAGCATGCAGCAATCATGAGGAAGCTTCATATTTGAAATGCTCCTGAAGCCCAAGACCCAAAGCATGACCTACAGATGTGTGGGCCATGGCAGCAGCTCAGCGCAGTGAAGTAGCACTGCTTCTGCCAGCCAGAAATCAAACAGGTGCAGGGGAAAAACATCTCCCTGTGCTTAGTTAATACCTGTCATTCACTTCTGGTCTAAATAAAAACTGAAAAACACACACAGAATGCATGGGAGATTTTTAAAAACTACCCTATCTATTCTGGGTGAAACTGGTCCTGCAGAAGTCAGGACCATCCACCTGTCAGGGTTTCACCTCTGCTTTTTGTTTGTGCTTGTGCATGCATGTTTATCTCTCTGCCTGCCTTTGTCTCCTCCCTGGGGCTTTGTTCATTAAACTTATTATATTGTCTCTTTCTGGGAAGCTCTTTTAAATCCTGTGCCGATATCTGTTACACTTATAGGATGTTTTCCCCTCAGGATAAAGAATAATAGTTTGATCTGTGACACTGCAAGCCCTTAGGTACCACAAGTTTATCACTTGGAGTTTTTTTCTAAGTCGCAATCTGACGGTGACAGGTAGTGGTATAGAGTATTTTCAAGCCATAGGAAAAAGGCTTTGTGGGTTATTTTTAAGGTCTCAGGTCTTTCTCTGCAATCTCAGATTGTCAACCACGCCATGGCTTGTCAATGAGACAGATGCCCCAACCTTGAAAGGGATGCAGAAACTAACACAAAGGAAATAAAAGAATATAGGCAAGTAACAAATAAGCTACCCAAGTAAACAACCCTAAGGAAAATACACACTAACTTACAAACCCTAAGGAAAATACACACTAAATTACATTACATTATATAGATAAAGTAAGTTTTACTGAATGCTAATTGTTCTCATCTGCATATCACAGAGTACAGAGGCAATGCTAGAAATGGTGATAACCATTGTGTCTAAGTCCCTCTTCTCTCACAGAGAGCATCCTCTTAAACTTAATGGAAATGTAAATATAAAACAGTCACTGCAATAAAAGTCTCCGGAGATAGAGTCTAAGTAGCATGATTAGTATGGAAAATGCTTCATAAATCCCAATTCCAATAATCTCTGGTAGCATAAAGGATTCATCTCATTATAACTTTCTAGCAGAGCCTTGTTAATTCTCACTTCACTAATCTGTGACCTTGAAAATTCCCTGTCCGCATTTCAGTGAAGTGTTGACAGCCAAGTGAAATAGGGAGGTATTCCAGCAAGGGCTACAAGTGACAGAATATATCTCAAAACACTCACTAGATTTATAGAAAATACTGTGCCTGACTCAATTAAATGAAATAACAAGTCTTTCATAAATTACCATTCACCATTTTTATTTTAGCATTTGAAATCAAATAGCAGAATCTATCAATTAATTTATTACGTATTGTATCTTGCAAGGCTGCTGCCATAGGAATAAAAGGAGTTCTGTGTTAAGGACATCACTTCTGACACATTTCTGAGATGAAGTATCTAATTTTGGGACTAGTTCCTATTGACAGTAAGCTTCTCAGGCCACTATTAGCAATAAAAATCTTGATGTACACATGCACACACATACACACATATAAGTATATATATAGACAACACATTACTACAGTCTTGTAGGTGCACGTCTCCTGGTACCACTAATATGACTGCATAGTTTACTGAAGACTTGCATAATTCTGCTTATGAGGTAGTGTGGGTAAGAAGATAAATGACTGAACAAAAGAAATTCTGCCTGATTTTTCAGGCTCAAGAGTTCACTTTGCTTCTACTACCCCTAAGTGTATTTTGAAAAACATTAAGAACTCTTCTAAATGTAAACATACCTTAAAAAAACAATTCTTTTTTCAAAACTAGGCGGACAGCTACTTATGTAATTTCTTGCCAAAAGAGACAATTGATCATAATTGGGTATTAAGATCTGAATTGTGAATCACTACACCACCAGAATTATAAAATCCAGAGACTAAAAACATTTTTTGCCATTATGCAAAAACCACCACTATCAAAATGTTAATGAAACTACGCTGTCAAATGCACCAAATTTTGATCCAAAATGGGTTACTGCAGAAGACATCATCAGGTGTTTCACATTTAATTCTTTTTTGTTAATTTTACAACATCTCTGGCAACACTACTATTCCATTACTGCAAAGTACACCCTCCAAACTGAGATGCATTTCAAAACATGCTCCTTTCTACGCCTCTCTGTGCAGTTTACCAGTGAGCACATTGACAGACGGGGTACCCCTGTGCCTGACTGCCTCAGAGATCTTACACAAAGGAGAGAAAAGCAGAGCACAGGGGCACCTTGGAGCCATGGAAGCTCCTCAGTGAAGCTGGCAGCAGCGTTTTGTCATACACTGACTTTCTGTACACCACTCTTAGAGAAAACACTTCCTTCCATCTCATCTGCACTCTTGTGTGGAGAAGCCATCATTACCTCTCCCTAATCCTCAGTAGCAGAGCTCTGTCAGTGGGATGTCCATGGGACAGGCAGGGAAAGGGCAGAAAAGTAAGAATTTATTTCAGATTTCAAAACACTGATGTATTTGAGACAGTGGGTGGCTGGCCTAGGCTGTACAAGAAACACTGGCTCTAGGTGGAAGCACTGAAGCTGTGAGGCCATGGGAGAAAGCACATTACACTGTTCAGCTGAACCCTGGCACGCGGAACCCACTGTTTGCTGCGGAGTTAAGGAAACAAAAACGAATCATTTCTCTCCTTTATATGACTTCTGCAGGGTGTCATTTTTCAGCTCCTGCCTTTTCCATGCACTGAAAGCACATCTAAGAAGTACATCAAGCTGGCACATTTGATGTTCATTTCCTATTCCCTGTACTTTGATTTGAATTTCTGTAAGGTTATGAATGAGTGGTCTTGGAAGTTCTTTCCCTCCTCACACAAGAGCTCTGCCCAGTTCTGTGGTGTAAAATCAAAAAGCCTTCATTAAACCAGCCACAATTTCTCACTTCAATAGTAGAAGAACTATTGAAGACCTTCAATAGTAAAAGAGCTAGTTCTTCCTTCTGCCTTCAAAGATGAACTGTCTTGAGCACCCATCACTTTGTTACTACAATCCAAGTTACAAACCTTTGAAAGTCATAGAAGTGTCAGCGTATTTTGTTTTACTTCTCAGCTCATTTAAAAAAATATATATGCTAATATTTTACTTCCGTTTAAGTTTTCACATATTAGCCAGTCTGACAAAACTTTAAGATATTCTAAAAGAAGAAAAATTAAAAGGCAACCAAGCTTTATTTCAGAAATTAAAGGTAAACTAGAAAATTAACATACCAACAGCCATCATGTAATCCCAGCGGTCTATGAGGCACATATTGAAGATCAGATGGTCAGATGTTTGCCCTTGACCAATGAGTGGAATGTTTCTCTCCAAATTTTGGGTTATTGCTGAAGTCCAGCCAATGAGAAACCAAAAGACCACCAGAAGAATAACAGACAGCATCCTCATCACTCTCCCACCTGTCATATATGGAATACGCTGAGCCGTTCGGGACAGGAACACCTTCAAAACCCTGAAAAATTCAGACAGTGCAGAATTAAGAAGAGCACTAGTAGTGTCACAGAAATTAAGACTTTCATTTTATTTCAATATCAGATTATTAAAAAAAAGAATCAACAGTCTTTCCTCTGACAGTATGTACATGAGTGAAGTTTGGAACATTATTATTTTCATATCAATCCCATTTAAATGGAACTGATTGCTGCCCAGAAAGTGTTATATAGCAATAATAGAAAATATTAGCTTATGTTGGAGACACGCATTTACAGGCTGTGTTGTCAAGCTGTTTTATACATTTCATCTCCCAGTGGAAGACTTCTATCTTTGAAAGACAAAAGGTCACTTCCATAAAACAGCAACCATGTATGTGAGATTTTATTCTGTTTTGATGCTGTCTGCTCACCCTCAATCCTTCTATTTCCAGAGAACAAATTAATACTTCTTAGATATTTTTCCCACTGAGTTTGATGCTGCTGAGACAATAACCTACTCATCATAGAAATAACTGTGGAAGGCACTTTGCTAATTAAATGGGGTTTGATTTGTTCAGAAAAAACAACATGTTTTTTGAGCTAGGACAGAACCATCATAAGAAAAGCCACACCACACATCAAGCACTTACACCACATAACAGCTACTGAACATGTAATACTCCCTTTAAAAATAATTACTTATTATTAGGATAAGTTTACTCCCAGCAAGAACTGTCCAAGCAAGTATCACCTGCATTTTGTATCTGTCACCACCTGCTAATGCAGAAAAAGATCCTCCTGGGAGCATGAGAACAACCGAAATTTGAGGAGATCCCCTTGGGAAGAAGGAGTAGTTTGATTCTTCATGTAGCACAAAATATCTCTCTGTGCTGCCTGCAGCATGGGATCTGCCAGAAGCATCTTCTGGGAGCACTGCAGTGCTCCTGCCTCGGCTGTGTTAAGCTACCAAGGATGAGCACTGAGGAAAGGCTATCATGGAAGTTTTTATGTACCCAAACCTTTAGAAGCAGATGGGCAGAAGTTTAAAGGCTGTTTTAGAGACTGGGGTGAGGAGTCTTTCAAAGTGAAGAGGTAAGCTGTTTCAGCGTTTATTTTGTCCTCAAAACCACAGTGGTTTCTGACTCCTGAGCATGAGCATGTCCAGTCTTGATATCCATGAAGGGACAAATTATCACTGAAGTTTCGGGATCTTGATTTTTTTTTTTCCCTAAAGTTGAGTTTTTAAGTGCCCTTGTCAGCTCTTAAGTTATTTCAGTGTACCAAGCACCACACCACCTCCAAAGACATTGGCCTACAACCAGGCCTGCCTTTCCAGCAATACAAAATCACACTTCAGATAAACATTTATGCTTATATTTGTCTGAGACAAGGCAGAATCAATGAGTGTTGCCTCTCAAACAACTAATAGAGCAGTGTTTTTAAAGGCAGAAGCACAAAAGCTTTTCCGCATCCATAAAAATGAATCAGCATTTGACTACAAACACAGCCTTCACAGTGTGCATTAGGTGAAGTCAGAGATCTGAATATGTTCAACATCATTCAGCTGTTTCCCCCCAACAGTCACTCCACAGGGAGTCACAGTTTTTGATCTTTCCATGTTTGATGGATGTTCTGCTCTCCCTTTACAGATGCTAAGCGCCTTATGTTGGAAGCAGACTCCCAAAGACTTCAGGCAGGAGAGACAGAAAACTCCACAGAGGCATGGCAGGCCACTTCCCCCTGCACTGCTGTCGCAGCACTACTGTTCCAGGGCAGTACTGGTGAAATCTCATTTTCTAAACACTAAAAATCAGGAAGCAAAGGCTTCCCTTCTCCCTGTTGTGAATGCTGGTCAATAGTTAGCTTCTCTGAAGGGAAGAAAAATGTATTCTTTTTGTAATGAACTGGAAAATGTCACAGCTATAGTTTGTCATTTGAGAAAAATCTCATCATACATTCTTATGAATGTTTAATTGTTAGAGAAATCACACAAACTGGCTGAGAACTATTAGAAACTTCTTGTATTTTGGCTCCAAAGTAAATTCTTGATGATTCTACTGAAAGTCAACGTGTGAGCCTTTTATGGGCATAATAAGGCAGAACCCATTAGATTTTTTCCAGTACTAGTTCATTAACTGCTGCCTGTGAGACAGCTTTCTAAGGGAGAGGTGTGGGCTGCTGTTACGTTTTTTACCTAAGCACAGTGAAACAAATAATATTTTGCAATACAGCAGTCAAACCCCCTCCAATTTGGATAAAATCACATTTCTTTTTTTCTCCTCTTTTCCACAAAAGTAAGCATCCCCCACCACAATCATTTCTACCTTGGACACGTAGGCTTACATGTAAGCCAATCTTTACGCTTCTTTTTTCAAACATTCTTTTTCTGAAAGGCTGTAAAGCTGGGTTAGATTAGTAATGGTGCAAATCTCCCTTTCAGAGGTTGTGGTATAAAAGCAGTCAAGCAGAACACAAGCTCTCAAGCTGCAATTCCCTCATCCTCCTACCACAATGTGAATCCAAAGCCTCATTGCTCGCCACCTCAGCACTGACTTACATGCTCTGTCTGCTGTCATCGTCTATGTATTATTGAACATGTATCAAAGCAGAGACAAGTGCCCAGGAGTTCCTCTCCCAAGGGCACGCCTTTTCACCAGACTGGAGGGTCATTATCCTTCCTGTACCTCTGACTCATACAATCAAAGTTCACTGTAGAAAAGTTGAATTGCTGCAGTCTGAGACCAAACTGCCTCAGCAAACACATAGTGTTTGATTACTGGTACCCTCTATCAGAAAACAGGGAGGGTCTTGATTCAAATCCCTGCCCTGATTTCTGAGTAGACAATGTTCAAGCCTCCTTTTTCACTCAGTTCAGTATCTCTATATTGGGTCAAACTAGCTATTGAACAAATGAGAGAGAATTTTTACAGAAAGGCAAGAAGTGGGGCTGGTGGGCTGCATCGATACTAGGAAATTAAATATGCCCTGGGTTGTCCCTGGCACTGAAGCCAACTGGCACAGAACAGCCAGCATCCATACTATTACTCTCAGCATTACAATTCAGCAGGACAGAGAATGGAGTCCCAGTGCCCAGGAATGTTCTCAGATGTTACTTAACTTATGAATATAGATTTGGCCCCAGATTCAAGTTCCTGAGCAAATTAATGTTTAATTATGAGTATCAAGTAAGGCAAACTGGTTAGACTCCTCCTCCTGTCCTATCTACACCCAAAATTCCCAGTAGTGCCAGTCAGTGCCCTGGCAGAAGCTCAGGGGTCTGTTTGAGACATATGGTCTCTGATCTAAAGCAGAAGAGGAAATTTAACCATGTTGCTCAGCATCTTCTAGCTATACTCCCACCTAAAGCCACTCAGCATATGCAATTCAATTTTCTGCACTGTTGTTGGATCATCAAACAATCATTTCCAGTGACATGTCATCAGCTCCGTTTACAGGCAGATCAGACAGAACACTGCAGTGTGTTTTACCTGCTTTTCTGGAAGACATAGCTTCCTTCAAGCAAAGCTTTGACTCACAGCAAAAGGCAGCTAAAGCTGATATGCAATAGCCATTCTTTTTACAGAGCAAACAGAAGGTGCAGTTCAGGCTGAATGAATGGCCTGGAGACCATTGCATGTAACTCCCAACTGCTGGCTGCACCATCAAGTCTGGGGAGAATTAAGCTACATGGTCTGAGGATTTTCTTTGGGGTGCTTGGCTTCCTATAAATAGAGAAGGGAGGGCTTGGTTGCAAACACTGAGAGTCAAGGGAAGCGATGCTGCAAGTGGATCTGAAGCAGAGGGACAGAGCACACTGGTTCACAGGACCAGCAAGTGAAGCACGTGGCTGCTGCTGTAGTTATATCCTGGGATGCAATGTGTAATCTTAGAAAAGAAATAAAACCGTATTTAGTTTTCATGTCATATAAACAAAAAGATGGCCCCCAAACTACCACTGACTGCATAAGTAGAAGAAGCAACAGGTGAAGGATCCTGCTTTGACAGCAATGACCTGGCACAGTTTGTTTATTTTTTTATTTCTAGCATCTGTCATTTTGCAGCTCTACTGAGTCATTCTGTCAAACTGTTCTGTTCCAGACTAGTGGTTTTTATTATGATACAAAAGCTACATCAGAAAGATAACAGGTCAAGCTCTTCGGAAGTATACTGCCCTCCTACAGTGCAGGGATTATGTCTTATCTACATTTTCTGTACTAACAGTGAATATGCCACTAGTTACTTTGAGTTTGTAAACTGATGTGAATCTCCTGACAGTGAAAAGGTACCAGTGGGACATGTAGGGCACCATGTCAATACAAAAGATTGCCTACACTTCACACTTGACACACAGACACACACACATACACAAATACTGACTGCAGGTATAACTTCCACATCAGGAAAGATGGCTGAATAAAGAATATCAACACTTAAGGCCCAAGAGCTCAGAAATCATATTTAGACAGACTCATACCATCAGTTACTGGCTCTCACTGGAAAGGATAAAACCCAACAGAGAGAGAGAAATTAACAGCTTTCTAAACAACTTCCCAGCTGAGTGTCCAAATTAGTCATTATCTAAATGACTTCCCAAGTGATTTCTCAAGACCTCAGCACAGAACAAACCAGAAGTGCACCACTGAAGAGAATACTCTTTTGGGATGATCTTTTGCTTTATTGACTCTGACCACATTGAACCTGAGCAAACCTGGACTGAGAGGCATGCCATGTCAACAGCATGACGACAGCATGGCAAGATCTGCATTATATGCATCATGTCCTGTCCAGTGAAAACATACAACAACTGGAAAAGGAGTTTTGGCAATTATGTGGGTATATGAATACTTCTGAGAGCCCAGAGAGGTTGTGGAGTCTCCCTCACTGGAGATATCCAAGAACCATCTGGACACAATCCTGTGCCATGTGCTCTACGATGGCCCTGCTTGAGCAGGGAGGTTGGACCAGACCCACTGTGGTCCCTTCCAAGCTGACCCACCCTGTGATTCTTTGAAGGCTGGTCTGCACAGGCCTGTGAGGCCACTAATGATATCATAAGCTTGCTCAGTAGTTACAAGGTAAACCATAGGTACCAATAGTACTGGAAACATGGGGAGGTAGACTGTGCTGCAGGATTGTTTCCTCTGGACTGGAAGTGCACCTGACTTCAAATCCTTACCTGGAGGTCTGTGTTTAATAAACAGCAATATTAACATATGAGGCTATCTCGATGGTACAGTAAAAATTCCCAATCAGTAATTTTGTATCTTGAGTAATGAGAGAAACAGTGCTGTTTCCGAAACATTTTCTGCAACATTTCTGCTGCAGAAACATTTTCTGCAACAAATTATATTTACTTTCAAAAATGTGATTTTGAAAGTACAGTTTCCTTGACATCCTCCCTAGAGTTTTAAAGTGATTTGCTATTGCAGGAAATTAATGCAATACAAATTTAAAATGTAGGGCTGTAATAACAAGCTGTGAAGATGTATTTTATCTCAATGCCTGGTAAAATCTACTACTAGTAGGCAAAGAGACATGTGTCATGACTTAACGTTAACCTACTCTGCACAGTGGTTTCCTAGATTAGTTTTAATGCTACATATATAAAGGTAATCCTACAGTGCTTAAATGAAAGTTCCTGTTCTGGATCAACACTGAAATAATTTCCAGGAGTTTGAACAGGCTGAGGAAGGTGGGAGGGAAATCACATGCGGTTCAAGGAAAGGCTCTGCATATTGGGAGAAAACAGGACAACAATAGATTTCCCACTGCAATCAGAACCACTCACTCACTCCCATCCGAGCAGCACTGGACTAATATTTTCTTGCATATTTAATAACATGGAAAAAGTCTAAAAATATTACTTGCCTTGATGAAAACTTATTGATTTGAAGTATCTTTTGTCTGCCAATCTGTAGGTAAGCCTGGAGTGAGCAAACATTATTGCTTTAAATGTAGCCTAGGATTCTAACATTTTTCATGGTATGCATAGGTTTTATTTTCTCCTTTCACCTGCAAGTCTAAATTCCCACCTGAGAAAAGCTCAATTTCCTGGTGGATTATAGAACAAAAAGCTTTCTCTGCCTGGAGCCAGTTCCAAGAACTGCAGCTGGAGTCTTCTGACAGACCAGCTGAGCTTTGCTGTTCCCCAGTGCCTCCTTGCTCCCTAGCTCACTGCCCTGCTGCCTGCATCTGTTCCAGCTGCCTGCCAGCTCCCATTGCAGGAGATAGTGAAGCTTCTGTTTCACTATCTGTGAAGTGTGTTACTTTTTGAAGTGCTTTTGTTTCTATCACCATATCATCCAGGTAGGTCTCATCAGAAATGGCCACTCCTCAACAGGATTTGCCCATCCTGAATGTGTGCCGATGGATGTATTAAGCACTGGGGAGCTAAGAGGTAAGAAGGCTCAACAAGGGGACTTGCCATGTCACGTAACTAGGTTTCAGTGATGCAGACCAAGTCTCCTTATTTATTAAATCCTCATCTGCTTTGTGCTCATTATCTCTTCTAATAAACTACTTACTGCACTAATACCCCCATGAATCTTGCTGAGATTAGCAGAACTACAGAGGGCCAGTGAAACGTCTGACACTCCGCTGTCAAACTCTGACGAGGCAGAGCTGCTACAGAGCACACCATAAACCATTAAACAAGAAGCCCATCAATCTGTCCCCAGACACCTAGCAGTGACATTTCACAGAACGGGCAGGTTTGGAAGGGTCCTTAACGATTATCTCGCTCCACCCCGGTGACATGAGCAGGGACACCTTCCACTAGACCAGGTTGCTCAAAGCCCCATCCAACCTGACCTTGAACACTTTAATGTCTCCCATTTGTCAACTACTTGGGCTTAAGGTTACATCACACAGAGCTCACGACCACAGAATCTGATGCCTAAAGTTCTGAAAATCCCATGTCCTTGGGATAGGCACAAAGCCATCTCTTTCCAAGTCTGCTACTGAATGGTTAACATAGCCATTGCAATAATTTCCTCCTGACAGATCTGTTTAAATAACTACATCACTCTCTCAGTGAAAAATGAGGTCAGCTCCTCAGACAATTTTCTCCATAAGCAAACCAATCTTGTTGAAGTCTTTCCTTCATTCAAATTTGTAGTGATTTTGTGACAAAATTTAATTCATAGATCCTCAAGACTCCTGCTGCTAGTAGTTTGGTCTAAAGATTATAAATCCTTCAGCCTATATAAGCTCTGGCTAAGTTAATTATTTGCTTTTTAAAATTCATCAGGTGGTTATTATCTTTTTTGCAAATCTAAAGCCACTGAGTTCTTTACCCTTATCAAAGACTTTCAGAAAGACAGTACAAAAGATCTCAAGGTCACTATTTATCAGGAAGCTTACACTGTGAAAACAGATGCAAGAACTGCCTCCTGGTAGTCTTCTCCTACAACAGGTCAAGAACATTTTCAAGGTTTTCATTCCAAAATTTGCTTCACAGACTGCTGTGGAGTTGAATATACAATAGGCAACTCCTCTCATGAACCTGGCTCACAATGTTTCCTTTAACAAAAGCTGATGAGTAAAACCAGCTGGGATGAAAAATTCCCCTCCTTGTTAGTACTGCTCTATCTAACACTGCTCCTCTACCACTGAAAACATTCACAGACAATTTCAACAACTTTTTCAATTTTCAAAGGCATTTTCTAGCATCATCAATAAGGTAGCTGGGCAAAACCTCATGCCAAAGCTTGTACTTTTGTTCTTAAAATAGTCATACTACAAACAGGGAAAGTCTTGAAACAGATGAAGTCCAAATCCAAACAGGTAAATTTGAGGGTGGCTATTTAAATCGATATAGAAAGATCATGGTGCTAATAACACCAAGGTCGGGGTCCATTCCCCTCACGGGAAATTCACTTAAGATCTGGACTTGATGATCCTTGTGGGTCCCTTCCAGCTCAGAATATTCTGCGATTCTGTGATTTTCTTTCCTTTCTTCTCCTCCTTAAGTTCACTGGCAAGCATTGTACTTCTGATCGGAGAATAAGTCCCACTTAAAAAAGACAGTACTTTCTCAGCATTTTTAATGTGGCCAGAAAACCAAAATACCTCAGCCCTGTTAAGCTGAAGATGGTAAATATTCTGGTTCATTTGCATGATGTGAAAAGCTGCTGCTTTAATACAGATTTAACAATCCACTGCAGCTGTACTACGTGTTTCACCACTTCTATAAATGTATTAGATTAACTTATTCAGGTACTGTATAAGAAGAATCTAAGGCTTTTCACTGGATCAAAAAATAGTGAATAAAAATTTAGTGGACTTGAGTGAATTACAATTCACTCTGCTAGCAGTTATTTATTGTGAGGACCGAACTACATATCCATAGCATATTTACAGATCACTATACTTTGTTTTTTAAGAACTGCAGTAAACAGTAGCTGGCAGCTGAAGGAAAACAACCACAACTTCACAGATAAATGTTTTCATGTTCACCGATAGATGCCTCATTGTTTTACCCTTTATATCATTCTTCACTAGTAGTTAATATGATACTGTAACTGTTAGTTTGTGTATGCTACATTGTGGATTTGAACAAGATAAAAAGCTTTCACTAAAAATATCTCATCCTTTACTTATTTTTAGTCCTAATTACAGAGCAAGTTTATACACTAAAGCACAAATAAAATGAAATGTGTTGCTATGTGATCTCTTTTGTCTTATTAGCTGTTTTAACAACATTAAAAACTATTTAATAGTGTTCTTCTAATAGTATCATACAACTATGCTACTGAATTTTCTAGAGCAGCATCTGTGATCCTGCAGCTTGCAGGGCAGAAGTAGCTCTTCATTTCACCGAGGCTGACAGATCCTGGCTGACATCCTTGGGACCCTATTAATGCACAGTACAGGTGTTTGCATGTTCTCCACAGCCCCAGCAAGGAGGAGGTTCCCAACTCTGCTCTAAAGGAACAAATACATTGATTTACAAGATCTAACCACAGTTTGGGTTTGGATTTGTCATCACAGAAGCTTCAGTGACCTCATGATTTTTTGAATATTCCACTTGCAGGAGATGAAAAGCAGGAAAATTGATTTCTCCTTGGAAGTCAAATTGTGTTTCCTTTATGAAGTTTTTCATGATGATGAGATTTTCTTGTGGATCTTCAAACTCTGTGTGACGTCTGGCATTAGCAATATTTGCACGGTATTAAAGGTACAATTTTTTAAGAAACAGTGGAGTCAGTAGACTTCTCTGACAGAAGTGCTATTTCTCTGTTGATCTACAGACTGCTGGGCAAGCTCAGATCTGGGAGACAGCAGCAGGAAGCAGCAGGAGACCTAGAGCACATGCAAGAATCTGGAAACAAAATTCCCAAGAAACAGAGAAGACTGTGGAGAATTTGATGTAACTTCAAAATTCACCAAGCCAGACCAAATCAAGACCACCCTGCAAGAGCATGGCAGACGAATCGAGTATTAGGCACAAGCACTGCTACTTCTGGTCCGATGCATCTCATTGCTTTGAGGTTTTTCCATTAAGAAAACAAGTCACCTTCACTCGTCAATCAGATTTTCTGAGTTTTCTCTTTGTCTTTTTGGAGGAGGATCCTGCAGGAGCAGCTGCAAACAGCTCAAAGGTGTCACTGACTGTGGGTCCAGCTGCATTTTCAGAGGATGCTCAAGAGAAGTATTTTTCAAAATAAACTGGTTTAAATATACTGCATTGAAAAAAGTCCAGTAAAAAGAAGGAGACTAGGAAAAGAACTGTATCTGTGAAGCAATGACTAAAGCACCATACACAAAATCTTTTGGCACTAAAGTATCTCCTCACAGATTTACTTGCAAGCACTTACTTCCTTTTCTGCTGTGCAATGACGTTCCTACACACTACTTTAAAATGGCAATTCATTATTAAAGATGCAGGAAGCAAACATCAGCAGTAAAAGGGACAGGAGCCTGTCCTGTCTTTATACACTGCAACAAGCCACCATTTTTATGCCCTTACATCTTTTGGAGTGTGTCTTTGTCCTTTCACTTTCCTTCTGTCAGAGTGTTTCAGTGCTGGAAGTTACTGTAAACTGGCTAAATTGCTTCCATTTTGAATGACCAGAAGCATGTGCATATTTACATACCCAAATGAAGCCATTTAAATGTTCACTTTTTTAACACATTGTCCTCCTAATTTTATCACTTCAATGATAATCATAAATATGCATTTCTTTTCAACCATGAGGACAGAGGAGGAGGATACACTGAAAGGTCCAGTCTTTGATGAGTTGTGCTCTCACTTAGATACATTCTTTGCCACGCCAGATAATGAAACAGCTCAGACATAGCAGAAAGAACTTGTCTTGACTATTCTACTTCCTTTAGGTGTGAGAAAGAGTAATAATTACACCCACTGGACACAATCCTTCCCTCAGATCCACAACGCAGACTGCTGTACTTAGCATGAGCTCCGAAGAGGTGCTGGGTTGCCAACACCCTTATTATAGGATGCCAAGTTGACAGGGGTCAATGAAATGTGATACAGAAAGACACGTAACTGCATTATTTAGTTATAATATTTGTTGCCAGTATTGTGCCCATTTTAATAAAACAAATGTTTACCAATTTATAATGTGATTGACAGGCAGCAGTGTTTTGTATCAACTCTACTGCAAAAGAAGCTCTTTATCAGCATTGTGTTCTCCTTCCACTTGTGGAATAAATATTAACTTTATCTCATGGTTGTGCTTGCAGGCATCATGGCTAAGGCCTTCATGTGTATTTGAAAGGAAAGTTTATTCTTCAGCTTGCCTGCAAAAGATAAGATTCAAACCACTTTTATAACAGATAAAATCAGGAACATCTCCACCTGTCACAAAATCTAACAGTGTCAACACCAATAGAAATTGAAACCATAAACAATGTTAACTTCATTGAATAAAATTTACATGTTATATTGTTATTATTAAAATATTCCTCTGTAAATGTGCACCCGGAGTAGCTTACACTGAATGGAGTGAAACTGCTGGCAAGGGTTTTAAAGCTCATCAGGCATCTGGGGAGTTATTATATCTCTGGTTGATTAACTCACAGAATAGCCAAGGTTGGAAGAGAGAAATTGAGAAATTGCCTAACACAACCCTGATCCAAGCCAGATCAATGACAAAAGGTTACTGAGGCCCTTGTACAGTTGGGGTTTGAGTTATGAGACTATGTCAAGAACCTCCTGCAGAGGGGAAAGCAAGAGGCCAGTTGCTGGCATGGAGGAGCAGTGACCCTCTGTAGATTATAGAGTCTAATATGCAAGTTAAATAGCAAAGGTTCCCACAGAAGCTTCGTCTTTCACTGCAAGTTTCCGGCTCTCAGGAGATACTTAACATGAAGGAGCATCATCATATAAAAATATGCCTCTAATCTATCAATATAGGGGTGCAGATACGGCTATTAGAGGTTGCGGTACTACTACAGACCGCTCCTTGCTTTGCTAGTCATCTTATTTCATATTCTCCATTCTCAAAAGCAACAACTGCAAGGGTTCCAAGCCTTCGTTACTTCAAACTCCTGTATTTTCCTCTAAAGACAGATGATGCAGAGGACAAACAGAGATTAGTTCATAACCAAGCTGAGAGTTACATGAATTCCCTGACAAATCACTCAACTTACTTGTTTCCTTCACTAGGAACTTTAGGAAAAAAAATTCAACAGTAAAGGTAAGCAGAACAAAATAGAATTTTTACGTACTTTAGTATGCCAAACACCTCTCCTGATGAAAGAACAAGTGCCCATGTAAGAAAATGGAACATCAGTATGTGCAAAACAGTTTCTCAGCTAAAACAAATTCTGGTTGGAACAAAGTTAAATACAGAAGAATGAGAAGAATGCACTTCTGCAGTTTATAATACTATAGTAACAAGACAAATAACTAAAAAATTCAGCAGCCAAAAAGTCCCAGTTGTATAAAACTGACACCTGATAAAATGCATCCCTATGGACTCCTATGCTCTGATTAGCTTCAGCTTGGCTCGTGCAAGCAGCACAGTACACAGCAGTACAAATGAACCCTGTGTTTTGGCATATAAAATAAAATATACAGTTATAAGAAATTTAAAGAATAGTAGCCTGGAATCATTGTATAGTGTCAGCAATATCTGATTAAAATTAACTCTTTGATAAGCTTCCATGATCTATTGCCAGGTAAATGCCCAATCAACTATGTTTACTCTCAATATGTATAAGCATGTGTGGCAATCAGAAAAAAAATGCTAATTAGGTTAATCATGAATTCTTCGGAGGAAGCTACAGTTTCTTGGAAACTAATTTCTGAATGTCTGTCTGAATTTAATTTTTGTGAAAATAATTAAAGTTGCATGTCTTGGTAATTACTTGCTTGGCAAGAACAATTTCATGCAGCAGCACACTCCGGGGGCTGACTGGCTGGAAAGCAGCTTTGCAGAGGATGACTTGGTGATATGGGTGGACGTCAAACTGACCATGAGCCAGCTGTGTGCCCTTGTGGCAAAGGAGGCCAACAGCCTTCTGGACCATATCAGGCAGAGCATGTTCAGCAAGTTGAGAGGGGTGATCCTGTGTTTTACTCACCACTGGTGAGACCAGAGCTGGAGTGCTGTGTCCAGTTACAGGCTCCCCAGAGCAAGAGAGACATGGACATCATGGAGATAAACCCCGTGAAGGGCCACAAAGATGACTGAAGGGCTTGATCACCTTACAAGGGGAGAGCCTGACGGCTGGGACCATTCAGCCTGGAGAAGAGAAGGCTGGGGAGAAACTTACCAATGTATGTAAGTATCTGATGGGAGGGAGTAAAGATGATTGAGCCAGACTCTTCTGAGTGGTGCCCTATGTCCAGATACAAGGCAATAGGCACAAACTGAAATCCTGGAAAATCCATTTAAACATAAGAAAAACCTTGAAGACATTCAGAACCTGATTGTACATGGCTTGGAGCATTCTGATCTGGCTGAGCCTGCTCTGAGCAGGCAAGTTGGACTCTATGATCTCCAGAAGTCCTTCCCAACCTCAGCTTTTCTGTGCCTCTGTAATCTTTGTGCAGTTGATATACAGATGTATAGATGGAAGAAAATATATTTTCTTAGTATGTTTTCTGTAACAAGCTTTTTAATCAGACCTTGAATCTTAAGATTTAATATGCTTTAGAACTGTATTAGTATTGAAAGCACAGTTAGCAGTAGAAGCTCTTTCATAGAACTTGTTCTACGATCTTCTTCTGAGCTTTGACTGAATATTCTAAAAGGCATCACAAATTACGCTCTCAGGGGCCCGGTAAAGTACACATTTTCACTTTTCTTTTTCAAATTTATTACTATACAGTACCATCATCCATTCTAATGAAGAGGGCAATGCAATTACTCATAATCCTCAGCATGCTTATATACATCACTGCAACATACAACTTCAATAAATAAATTAATTCTCTTTATTTGTCATTCTGCAATAAAATACTCAAGTTAAAAAAGTTAACTGCAAAAAATACTAACTCTCATCTTCTATGTTTCGTCTCACAAACAGAGGAAGAAATAGCATCATCTGACAAGATGAATTCCACAAACTGTTGTTTTCTGTTTTCACCATAAAATAATGAAAGAAATTATAATTTAAATTGCAGTTGAAGGTTTAGTTGTCAAGAAAAACAAGAATAATGTTTCTATTTAATGAGACACAGGAGAGCTAATCTAAATGCCACAATTTTCAGGACAAAAGAGGAACAGTTGATTGCTATGAGATAGATAAAACACTCCTGTATTCTTACTGAAATCAAATGTAAAAGATGCAAAAAACACAGACACAGGCAATCTATCCACACAGAGCAATGAGACCCTACTGCCAACTACATGGACTGAACAGAATGGGAGTAAAATGCAGTAAGCTTGAAGCTCCATAAAATCTGCAAATATAAACTAAGGGCAGAGGGGATCTTCACTTTGTGGTCGCATACACATTACAAGTGCTGGTAGCTGATGTTTTTTAAAGAGCAGTTGTTTACAAAAAATACTGCAATTAGAGAGACATCAAATAGTGCTAGGAAATACAGTGGTAATGACCTTGCTTCACAAGCAAATAACCCAAGGAAGAAAATGGAGGGGGAAAAGGGGGAATTAATAAGACTCCTCTTTAATTAATAGTCAGACACTGATTCAAGTTCAGACTTGGTGACATCCATGCAACAAGAGTTAATCAGACAAGAAACAGATTTGTACTCTTGAATAAAACAAACAGCTTAAATGCGGTGTTTCGCGTAGCATGAAGATGAAAATAAAACAAATAAGCCTGGTCTAACTGAGCATGGAGACAAAAAGGAGCAGAACACACACTTTGTTTTCACTGAAAATAATCTTGATACATAATTTGGTTTCTGTATTCTATCTGGTAAGTCTTGCAAATGACATTGATGACTCTGACTTTTCATGCTAATGATGCATAATGACAGACCTGAGGCTGTCCAGGGCAGGGCGTGCTGCCAGCTCTTCATACATCTGAGCCTGCTAGGGCTGCGTGCAGGCTGCAAGCCTAGGAAACAGCTAAGCTTCAATGCTCACTGCATTCTGAGAAGTCTCACTATTTTTGATTTCCAATATTTTTTGGGGTACTCAGTTTTGCTGTTCTTGACAGTCTTGTGTTTATTCCAGAAACTGAGGAGTACACCCAGGAAACCCTTTTGGGATTTGGGATAAACAGCATTGTTTGGGTTTGCAGGATAATCTTTGTCAATGGCTTTACTACAGTCACTATGCTTCTAGTAAATAGGTGCAGAAAACAACTACAAAGTTCACTGACTTCATTTAGAAATTCTACCTTTTTTCTTACAAAAAAGATTCACAGCTGAAGTCTCAAGGGCTTTGGGTTGGGTTTTTTGTTTGTTCCTTTTCAGAAGGCCTGTGCACTCTGGCTGGACTGCAGATGTCACAGACAGGACATTCTGTGCGCTCCGTGACTCTGTACAAGAAGGTGTTGGTCAGCTGAGGGGAACTGCATCTTTAGGAAGGTGTGGCAGAGAGCTACTGCAGCTGGTGGCTGTGCCACTCCTGTCACACAACACTGGATTGTGCCCACTGGGTAAAGCAGACTTTGGCTCTGCATGATTTCTGAACACTACAGAAGGAAAACAAACAAAGCAGAGACAACTCTCAGGTCTCTATGGTCAATCTACCTTTCTCAGCTCAAGCAGAAGGTTAAGTGTTTCATGGTGCTTGGAGTTAAACCCAGGCAAGCTGGGCATGTGCAACCAGGAGCACTGAGGCGTGGGCAGCAGGCGCAGACAGTGGCAGGGAGCTACGGAACTGCTGCACTGACACTTCAAAGTGCAGGACTTCGTTCATAGAAGTGGTATTTCAAACAGACACCCCAAAGAAGGTGGGAACAAAAGAGTTTGTAACGTACCTATGACAAATAATTGGTCTCATCATTTGAGGCAGAGAAACTGAGCAACAGACCTTGTTGCAGCTGACATGTGATCGAAAAAACTCAGAAGGGAATTACTGGGATCCCAGAATTAGCCCTTTAAAAAGCCACTAGAATTTGTCTAGGAATTAAATTACCTAAACAGAACTTGGGATCAAAAGACCTGTGGGACAACAAGGCACATGAAAAAATCTACAATAAACACTGCACTGCACCCGATGGTGCTAGACAAGACAAAGATGCCTTACCTAGAGCTATGCCTGTTTGAAGAAGGGCTGAAGAGTGACACAAACCTGCCTGCTCTTACACCCTGCACAGGACTAAACCATCAATGCTGCTGTTTCCACAGGAGTGATGAATGAACTGACGAAGTACCATATGATCAAGCTTAAGGTGATCTAGGGCTCACAAGCCAAAATGGCAGCTGAAATAATGCCTAGTGCTCAAAGTAAATGCATAGCTAATGTAAAATAAGTGTAGTTTCGGAGTTAATTAGTGATCAAACAGCCTGTAAGCTGACTAGTTAAATATACATACAGATAAATAGATAATTGGAAATTACTCAGTTTATAGCTTTTACCAACAAAAACACGTACGAATCAAGAGGATAATAGCATGCCTCATTCTTGGTCTTGCTCAGCTTTGGAGAGGCAAGGAACGGGCAACTGAGGAACATCCTGGCAGAACACAGCACATTCATAAGAGTCCAAATGACCTATCATTTTATGGTGATTTATGCTGTTTACCACAGGACAACAGCTTAAATGGAGAGTGTCACTTGGTGCTCTGACAAACAAGCAATGAAGTAGGTAGTTCTGGTTCTCCAGAAGGGAAATAAAGACGGCTAAATATGCAACCTTGCCTCTGTAAGGCTAAATACAAGTAGGAATTTGAAAGAAATATTTGGGTGTCCTAACCAGGGAAAACCTGGAGGACATGGACTAGGCTAAATGCTAAGGCAACTGTGCAATACTCTCATCTTCAAGAGACATTATGGATATGGCACAGAAATGCTGTATTAGTAAAAAAGCACACCAGTATCAGGACTAGAAGCACCATCCCTGTGTTAGTGAGATGCACATCTCAGCTATTTGTTAAGAGTTAGGTTTTTTGTTCAGTTTGGCCTCAAGCTGTGCCAAGGCAGGTTTAGATTGGATATTAGGAAAAATTTCTTCCTGGAAAGGATTGTTAGGCATTGGAACAGGCTGCCCAAGGAAGTGGCAGCCTGGAGGTATTTAACCCTGGAGGTATTTAACCCTGGAGGTATTTAACCCTGGAGGTATTTAACCCTGGAGGTATTTAACCCTGGAGGTATTTAACCCTGGAGGTATTTAACCCTGGAGGTATTTAACCCTGGAGGTATTTAACCCTGGAGGTATTTAAAAGATGTGTAAGAGTGGCACACAGGGACAGAGTTTAGTGGTGAGCCTGTCAGTGTTAGGTTTATGGTTGGTCTCAATGATCTTAAAGGTCTTTTTCAACCTAAATGATTCTGTGATTCAGTGTTTGGCACAGTGCTGCAGGGCTCTATGGCTTTTAGGTATCCACATGACGTTGAGAAAAAAATCAAGTAATAGCATTTGTTTGGTAATCCTGCCCCATGCTTCTACTCATGGCACATACTCACATTCTCCTTTGGGCAAGATAGTTTATCTTTGGCATACCTAACTTTTCAGCCAGAAACACAAAAGCCATTTGTTAGCACAAAAACCATTCAGGAAGAACTCTAGAACAGTTATAATAGCTGTCCAAGACCCTGAGAATCTCTGATGAGACCTAAGAGTTCTGAGCAAAGATAAACAAATACCAGAACGCCGAATGAGAGAAACAGCAAGCACAGAAACAAAGACGAGTATAAACAATCACCATCATGTTTGCTACCCAAATTAAAAGGAGTATGAAAACACACAGAATGGTCAACAAGGACTTTGTGCCTTGCTCACATGCGTGGCCCTGATGGTGCAGCTGTGCAGCACACGTGAGTGCAAATCCCAATAAAGAATGTGGGAACAGTAGGAGTTTGTTCACTGAGCTTCCAGACCTGAGGCAACATCTTAGGAAGCAAACTGAGCACCAGCCAATATTTCTGAGGATACATACGGACAAAATTTCCTTACAAGAGACTGAGCCAGAGACAAAACTGAACATTACATAGCATATGTTCTTGCAAACCCCTACATTTTCATAAATTCAAATAGTAAAACAGTCTCTTTTTCCCAGGTACAACAGTGTCATGGTTTACTAACCAACACAAATAGGCTTTTGCTCCTCACAGGCCAGTGGTAGCTGACACTCACCAGAAGCCATCAATTGCTACTTTAACACAAGTTTGACAATCATGCCCTACAAGGATCCCAGAGCAACACACAGGCCATTTTGTCACCTAGCAAAGTATCATTTGCAAATTGAATAGAAACTTAGAATTGAAATTTGGTCATTGTAGCCACATTCTCCAAAGCATTTGAAAAAGTGCAGTGGAGCAAAGTACAGAGCTGGATTATGTTAATCCGATTTAAAAGGAAAAAAAAGCCTGTCCAGTCTAAGATAGAAGGCAGACTTACTGCTGAGGCAAGATGCTGCATAAAGCAATTAAGGCTTTTACTAAGGGATGGCTGGGACAGTGTAATTCCAGCTCTTTTATCAGTTTCAAGCCTATCAGCACTTTATGGAGTTTTGTTCAAAGCCAACAAGAGAGTGATTTCTGAGGTGCTAGAGAAATATCTCAGGAACATATGATGGTCATTTACAAACTGAAGGAAACCATAGGAGAGCTAGAAAACACATGGTTTAAGAAAAAATAATTTAAAGTATTAAGTTTAATACATAACTTTCAAACAGTAGCATGAAAAACAGTTCTAAAAGCTTGTCACATGCAAAAACTAGAAAAGCAAGTCAAGGAGAAGAATAGAAGATCTGCAAAAATGTGCTCACAAATTTGATTGCAACATCTGGAACTAAACAGTTCATAGATTTTTAGCCTTGTTACAGTAAGACAATGGTACCATACTTGCTTATACATAGCAACTTTCTTGTTAGTAGCCCTGGTGAAATTGCCACAGTATCTTCTGACATTCCTCCTTGTTTGGAGGCCATGAATCTATGTAGTTTAAACTGAAGTACAATTTCAGACATGTAATGCCTATTTGCATTATTCACAAGTGAACAGTAGAAAATATTATCAAAGAAATGCTGAAAAACATCTCTGAAAAAGACCCTGATCCACATTCAGCAACAAGGCAGAACCAGTGAATCCCCGGTTGCCAATGCCTGATGTTTTTTAGAATGGAATGGTGAAAACAAGAGTACGTGCATTGGTGAGGACTGATACCAGAAAGGCTTAATCGTTGTATAGAAAGATAGGCAAGGAGAAAAAAAAAGCTTAGTAAGATTTGTGGTCACAAGAGTGGCTACCACTTCCCAACAGCTGTGTGCAGGCCAGCGCCTGAGGCACAGGCTGCCAAGAGCAGGGGTCTCCCCACCAGCAGCCCCGCACTCACACGAAATTGTAACCTCCCCATGGCACACCTGGGAGGAACAGGTGGCATCTCCCCAAAAGCCCAGCAAGGGGGGAGAAGGATTTTTTTGCTCAAGGAGATCTCAGAAGAAGAACAGATGTTGGGTAGCAGAGGCCAAGAGCAGAACATGGCTCCACCAGCACAGCTTTGTTGCCCTGAACTGCCAGAGCATAGCACTTCTGATGGCTAGGAAGAGACTCAGAGACCCCTGAGTAATTCAGCAGTCTCAGCTAACTTAATTCACACATTGGAAACAGGCACCCAAAATTTTACACTGACTATTAACATCTAGTATTTTTAGATTTGCCAGAAACAGAGGCTCCAGCTTGAACCATGTACAGTAACTGCAAGTATGAACAGAGGCTCTCAGTGTACACACAAAGGAGTTAGGACTCAAGAACATCCAAAACTTGTCCTGTACTGTAATACTCTACAGCAGAAAAACAATTTTAATTTTTAATACCATTTTTTTGGAAGTGAATATTAATTGAAAATATTACAGATTAGTTCTAAAAGGAATAGCTTAATACTTACAACTGAATACTTACAACTGAAACTTTCTACAGCACCTACTGCGTATGTACTGCCAAGCTTCAAGCAGTCAAGTCAGCATTGTCTTGGCCTTTCCAGCTCAGATCCCGGATCCAATATACTGCATGTAAAATTCTTAGAGCACCTCGGGCCTCTTTCAGAAAAGCATCTATGAGGATAACTCACCAACGTGCAGACCGGTACAATGCTGAATGAGCTTTATCCCTGTGTATGTTTCAGCAGAGCAACACAGCATTTTATGTCACCAGTGGCTGGTTACCACTGATCACATACTCAATTTTTCAAGAACATAATGGCAATTTTTTTCCTTCATAGAAATCCAGAAAAGAGCAACTAATATGTGAGAGTATTTGGTCTAGGGACTGGTTTCCCCAGTATTTAAGATCTACATTAGAGTAAGTGATCAGGAATAATCAATGTCAAAGCAGCTGGTACACTCCAACAAGCAGTACCACTATATGTCATTTCAGTTTATAAATATGCTTAATATCTTAATAGATCTATACTAAAAAGAATGCTTAATTTAATTTTTATTGCATGTTTGTAAAATAAAGGCCAAATATTGGACTAATCACTAAATTTTACAGCTTAATCAGTTGTGCAACACAAACCACTACATTTTTCTATTGAAACTCCTGCCATTTGTAGTAGTACTTAACTACAGAATCTTCCAAGAGAGGAATCAGTCTCGAACTGAAAGCAGCACAAAAATTTTCTTATTTCTCCTCCAATCTATTTGGATTTTTCAATAGCTAAGCACCCTTCTGAGAAAAACGTATGCCAGATTGCTCATTTGAATTTCTCTGGCTTTGGCTTCCAGCTAGCTACCAGATCTGATTAAACCTCAGTCCAATAGATTAAAGAGTCTTTTGTGACTACTTTTCCTCTCCCTGCTTGTTTATGCAACACAGAAGTCATCTCTCAATCTTCTTGTGGGTCTAAAAACTAGATTCGCTCAGCTTTTTTTTCTCTATCTCTTGCATCCAGTTTTAAAGGCATAGAAAGGCTCAGGAATCATGTCTGGGCATAGAGCGGTGGTAGGGAATACAACAGCATACAGTCACCCCAAAACATTGAGTTTTGAAGATGTTGTCTCCTGTTGTTAAATTAATTCCCTACTGATTAACCTCCTATTCTCTATAACTTTTTGTCTTTAAATAGTCCCCAGTTATAATTTGCCTTTTGCCTGCATTCAAATGTATCTCTCTGACAAAGCCCAAGTTACCAAACAATAAAAACAGGGACATGGACAAGGCAGAGATGTTTAAGGCTTTCATTGCCTCTGTCTGCAACACTGATGATGGGCTAAGAGGGTCACGGTGCCCTGAGCTGGAGAACTGTGGCTGTGAGAATGAAAAACTCCCAGTTGACCCTGAACTTCTACAGGATCTGCTGTTCCAGCTGGATCCCTCTAAGTCTATGGGGCCTGATGGGATTCATCCAAGAACACTCAGCTGGATGATTCATCTCAAGGCCTCTTGTAATGCTTTTTGAACAGTCTTGGGAATCTGGAGAGGTTCCAGTTAATTGGAAGATGGCTAATGTTGTCCCAGTGTCCCAAAAAGGATGACCCTAGGAACTACAGGCCTGTTAGTATCTCTTCAGTGACTGGTAAAATTCCAAAGATTATTCTGGGAGTTATTGAAAGACACCTGAAGGACAACACAGTTATCAGTCACAGCCAACATGACTTCATGAAGGGAAAATCCTGCTTGTCATTCAATTTCCTTTTATGACAAGGTAACCGACCTAGTTGGTCAAGGAAAGCCAGCTGATATAATCTTTCTGCATTTCAGCAAAGTGTTTGATACTGTCTCTCACAGTGTCCTTCTGCACAAGGTGTCCAGCTCACAGCTGGATAAACACATCACGGGATGGGTGAGCAGCTGACTCATGGGTCAGGTGCAAAGGTTTACAGTAAATGCGTTGCATCAGCTGACTGGTCAATAGAGAGGTTTTGTAGGGCCCCACCCTCAGCCCAGTTCTCTTCAAGATCTTCATAATGACTTGGACAAAGGACTCAAAGTAATACTAAGTAAGTTTGCCAGAGATACCAAATTGTGAGGAACTCTTGACTCCCTCGAAGGTAGAGAGGCCCTGCAGAGAGACCGTGACAAATCAGAGGGCTGAGCAATCACCAACCATATGACATTTAATAAAGACAACTGCCAAATCCTGCACCTGGGATGGAGCAACCCTGGATGTACAGACAGACTGGGGAATGAGAGGCTGGAGAGCAGTGCTGTGGAAAGGGACCTGGGGGTCCTGGTTGACAGCAAGTTTAACATGAGTCAGCAGTGCCCTGGCAGCCAGGAGGGCCAAGCGTGTCCTGGGGGACATCAGGGACAGCATCACCAGCCGGGCAAGGGAGGGGATTGTCCCACTCTGCTCTGCACTGGGGCGGCCTCACCTCGAGTCCTGGGGGCAGTTTTGGGTGCCACAATGTAGGAAAGACATTAAAGTATTAGAGAGTCTCCAGAGGAGGGCCATGAGGATGGTGAAGGGCCTTGAGGGGAAGCCATATGAGGAGCAGCTGAGATTACTTGGGCTGTTCAGCCTGGAGAAGAGGAGACCTCACTGCAGTTGCAACTTCCTTGGGAGGGGAAGAAGAGGGGCAGGCACTCTTCTCTGTGGTGACCAGTGACAGGATCGGAGGGAATGGCCCGAGTTTGTGGCAGGGAGGTTTAGGCTGGATATTAGGAAAACTTTCTTCACCCAGAGGGTGGTTGGGCACTGGAACAGGCCAGTGGTCATGGCACCAAACCTGTCTGAAGTGTTTGGACAATGGTGTCAGGCTCATGGTGGGATTCCTGGTGCTGTCCTGTGTGGGGCAGGAGTTGGACTTGGATGATCCTTGTGGATCCCTTCCAAGTCAAGATATCCTACGATTCTAGTAAAGAATACTTTTCTTTACTATACTTTCTGAAACAGAATTTACTATTTCGCCAAGCTTTGTTATCCACAAATTTTGTGAGTAATCATTTTGTGCTTGGTTGTTCATTGCAACTGAAAATGCTGAATAGTATCAGGCTTACTCCTCATCCTTCACAGCAGCCCACCAGAAGCCTCCTCTCCAGTCATGATTCTTCACTGACAATCAGTGTATGTGATCTGCAAATCTCTTCTTCCACTGTGATCAGCCCATCTGTGAGTCACATACTTCACTCCCTCATCACGCTCCTCCACAAATAGCAATAACTCAAGTATTGCAGTGTAATGCCTGGTTTCTCTTTTACTCTGTAATCCCACCCAGCAGAGATACCTTGTTCCACTGACCAGTTCCATCCTTCCCACATATTGAGAAAAAACCAGTCTGTAGAGCTATTATTACTTGTATTGCAAATGCATGCACAAATGCACACCTGCTTCAAGGTATTGCATCACAGCACAAAGTTTTGCTATCCGAGGGAGGTCCTGGACTTGGATAAGGTCTTGGAAAGGATAGGTTCCAGTTCCAGCTCTGAAGCCCTTCTGCTGTCATGTTTACCTGATGTGCAAAACCAGCCCTTTCTCACAATATCTGCCAGGGTGCTCTGGCATGCCATCAAAAGACATCTGAGAGGTCTTGTGATACCTGTGGATCATTACAAAGTGCCTTCCAACCCACTGCTGGTATTTTTCTAATCATGATAACAATGTAATTGAACATTAAAACACCAGATAATTTCTTTATCTTCTCTTTGAACTTTCCTAGCCAAACTCAGTCTGCTATGATAAAGCAGGATGTTTGCTACTTAAGGTGATTAAAAAACCAGCCCATGGAACTGTACAGCTGTATCTACAACATTTTTATATAAATTAAACATTAATAGGAATATGGATGAGAATATGTTCCAGGATCCCAGTGCTCTAATAATCTTAAATACATTACATGCTGCTGACTTTTTTTCTCTAAGATAATGTTTGTTAGTCGCACTTCTACATGGTGCTCCACAAGATTAATTCTGCACTGTGTTTTTTAACAGTAGTGCTACATTTTACTAGTTTATACATAAGAAAGTAGATGTTTTATTCAGAAATATGAAACTGAACCATTATACTGTCTAGTTAAGGCTAGTTATTACTTGAGAATGGCAGGGATACAAAAGAGCTAAATAGGATTTTAATAATGCAGGGTTTATTGAGAAAAAAGCCACAGCACAACAGAATGTGAGTCATTTAATCTAGAAGAACTGCAAAAATGAGAATTTAATCTTGAAGGTGCATCATGCAAGAATGCTATTTGGAATTTACTGTCTGAAGCCCTGTTTTGTTGTATACCATAAAAATAAGTAAACAAAGTAGCAAAGGTTAGTAGCAGACAAGAGGCATGAATTATACTAATGAAATGAATTAATTAGGTTAAGGCATGCTAACAAGAAAACAGATTTTTCTATGCCTGTTCTAATTGGTGAAACTTCATTCCTTATGAACTCCTACTGTATGTGCAGACACTTTCTCAGCAAGCCCAGCTTCTTCCCTCCCTAACCTGCATCCCCCAACCTTTCACTCTGTCCCCAGCCCTTAAACCCCTCCTTTCTCTGTCACTTTCTCCAGCAGCCAGGCCTGAGGCACAGTGTGGGAGCCACCAGCACAGTGTGCCTACTGACCACCCAGGGCACAGCAGGCAAAGAACAACCTGCTGGTGCTGCGGGTTTCAGCCTTTGCTCTGTGGGAACAGGCATAAGGTCTGTTTTCTGCCCGAAAAATGTTTTTCACAAATCTTTTTAAGACTCAGTGCATACAACCTCAGGTGCTAAAACATGCCACTTCTAGGGAAGAGATAGGCAAATGGTTGGAATACTTATAGAAAGTCCCTACAGTGTAAAAATCTCTACAGCTTGAGCAAACCACTCTTTTTCCTGTATTGCAAACAGACTGAAATCCTGTCAGTCACGTTAAAGCAGTAAAAACCCAAACAGTTCAACAAAGCAGTATCAGATCAGCACTCTGGACACTGCATTTCTGCAATAGTAACATCTGCCTTGAAAACAGTTTTTCCTCCTTTTGTTTCATGTGAGATAACAACGACTACAGAAATCACTATGGACCACATCCAGTGGCAAAATCCAACAGTGAATGCATCTGTCGGAAGCTATTTCACTCTTACCTTCCACAAGAAAAAAGAATAATTCAATAGGAAGTAAATCCTCCACTTTTTTTTGAGTGTTCAACCAACACAACCACGAGGGCCTGACTCATTTCAAAAAAGAGGCTGGTTCACCACTACAGCCCATGCTCATCTCACTTTGCTTGCCAGGTTAAGCTGAGTTACACAGTAATCACTTCTCCAAGACAAAACTTCTCTCTGCAGTGCTTCATCACTAGCGTCCCATTTCATGGAACCACTGGGTAGTGGTGTATGGGCACTATGGAGCTGTTACCTATTGGCACTATGGCCTGTGAAATACTGGCCATGGGATTATCCAGCTGTACAGGTTCCAACTGCCAAGGTACCTTTTGCCCCTTTCTGCACCACATTCCCACCAGACACTCTTAGACAAGATCACCTGTATCCTCTTTCCCAGCCCTAGCTGACCTAGGGGGGGTCATATATGACATGTATTGTGGTTAGGAATGGTATTCCCAAATTTAGTGTTCCCACTGAAACACCCTAGACCACATGCTGCTTGCTGACTTCCCCCCACTTTCCCCTGTGACAGGATGAAGAGAAGAACTGAAAGCACGAAAAGGTAAAGATCACAGGGTAAAAACAATTTTGCAGAAACAGCAATGAAATAAGAAAAGAAACAGTAACAACAAACAATGCTAATAACAGAGTGTACCAGCTAGGCAAACGATTCACAGGTGAGTGCTCCCCACCCGCACACCCACCCTCCACCCTCGGTCCCCCTGCACAGGCTCTGAGGCGATATCCAATAACCCCGGGGTCCTGGCTGTGCCCCTCTCCTTGCTGATGCTAACTTTAACCCTGTCCTGGCTGGAACAGGACACCATGTCCTCACCACTGATGCTTCAAGAAGCAAACTGACATCTCTGGGTTCTCTGCTAGCATGAGTCTCCTCTTCGGTTAGATACTGAACCACAACCCAGAGAATCACAGAGTCATTGAATTGTTTAGGGTGGAAAAGACCCTTAAGATTATCAAGTCCAACCATAAACCTAACACTGCCAAAAGAGCCACTAAACCACGTCCCCCACTAAAACATGCCTCTGAACACCTGCACACTACCCACACTGCTTTTCTCCTCCATTCTTTACCACCTCCAAAACCTGTAGGAAGGTCCACTACTTGCTCCAGCTGTACCACATGGCAAAGCACAGCAATATAATCTTAGCACAGCATTTAGATGAAATGCAGAATTGCATCATAGTGTTAATGTCTTGTTCTCCCACTAACACTCCCATCCCACCATCACTGCTCACAAGAAAGAGTGGATTATGTCATTGTCATGTTTCCCATACCTGAAACACTACCTTCCCCCTACCTTCTCATTCTCCTCACTTCCCCACTCTCCTCTGTTTCTCTTAGTAACATAAGAAATGGAGATTCCCACAAACTAGAGACCCCATTCCTGGGTTTCCTTTTCCTAAAATATCTGAAAGCTATGCTATGTATACATACATATATGCATACATTCGTCTGTATGTATGTAACTTTGTTTAATTCTTATGCTTTAGTCCAGAATTAAGGATTCTGTATTAATACTGACATGAAGATGACAGAAGTTCACACAATATTAGAAATAATGAGATAACCTGTTCATAAAATACAGGGCTTGAAAAAGGACATAGAGAGTCTTCAGTTACAGAAATATGCTGAAAGGTGCAGCATCAGCAGCCCCCTTAAACCTAAAAGGTTAAATTTGAAACATCATTATTTCTTGAGTTATTTTGAAAAATTCATTATTAAGGAAAGTATTTTATTTTATGTTCACAGCTCTTCAGCTAGATTTCTTAAATTAAGCTCATTTCCATGCCCCCGTCCTTCCACCCCCATAAACATCATCTCATTACTTTAAAAATGCACAGTGAGTAAGAAAGAGGCAATTAAGGATTAGACACTGTAGAAATTGACTGTGACAGGTGTTCAAAGAATGAATCAGTACATCACTTCCCTGTTCTTTTACTCTTCCTTAAGCTTCTGCTTTTGACTTCTTTTCTGACTTCCCCTTGGTTCTTGACCCTAACAAAACCTCTGAGACCTCCTTAGGAAGTGAGGAGCTACAGGAAAATTTTAAAAGCTACAAAAACCCCAAGTGTTTCCAATGACTCCTACCTGGCTTTGGTTAACCTTCATGCTCCAGTGCTACTCAAAGCACCTCATTTGTTGAGAACCACAGCATTAGACTTTCTCATTATCATTAATAGCTACCTTTACACAATACTGGTTTTCCCATTTAACTCAGAAAAATCCCAAGTTCCTTGCTGGCAATTGGTTCTTCCCCCAGGCAGGACACAGGCTAGCTGCAGGAGGGAACCAGTGCTTGTCATGAGTATTTGTGATGTCTGCAGTAAGCCATTCCTCAACTCCGTAAGAACTGTGTATTGAATTAGATCTGCCAAAATTTTCCGCCAAATTTCTATTAGCATCACATTTTTCCTAACAGCATAATTGCTGTGAATGAGTACAATAAAATACGTATCTAACTTGACTCAGTCTTTTGCAAGGCACACTCTGGGACTGAGATATTCAGTACCAAAAAAGACCACAATATCACAAATGGTGATGGAAAGGAATGGTCAGGATATCTGGGTGGAAAACAAAAGATAGATTCCTAGAGAAAATAATTCTAGATTAACATACTAAATAGGTTTTTTCCCTCTTTGTGTTACACAAAGAAATACAGAATTATTCAGAAGGCCATCCAATGCTTACAGCAGGCTTAACAGTGAATCCAGACCAGGCTGCTCAGCGCTTTATCCAGCTGGGTCTTGAAAACCTCCAAGTATGGAAATTCATAACCTCATGAGCAACCAGCAACCTGACACTGAAAATTCTTTCCTTGTATAACACTGACCCCAATATTAATTCATACTGTATAAAGCTGAAATCTCCTATTTCAATTTGTCATTGTCTTTTGTTCTCCCACTATACATTGCTGTAAAGAACTTGGCTCCACCTCCCTGTAGGTGTTGGATAGCTCATGTTAGGTCCCTCCAATGCTATCTTTTCTTCATGCTGAACAAACCCTGTTACCTCACCCACTCCTTGCAGGACAAGTGCTCCAAGCCCTGACCATTTTGATGGCCTTTCATTGAACTCATTCAAGTTCACTGATGTCTGGACACATCATTGCAGATATGGTCTGAGTAAAGGAGAATAATCACTCCCCTCAGCCTTCAGGCTACTGTCCTGTTGATACAGTCCAGTCTGCTGCTATCTTTCATTGCTTTGTGATGATCAAGGATGAGGATGTAGTGCATTCTTGGTTTCTTATTCAATTTTGTCCTGTTTGCTGACCCTGTCAGCACCAGGTGCCAAGTAACACCAAACAGCTGAATGAGCAAAGCAGAAGACTTTCTGCCCAATTTTGCAGCCTATCCTCACTTAATATGAATGGAAGATTAACTGTCCTGTCAGGATAGCTGCTTCCTCACATCATGTAAAATCATATAAACAACCTGTTAGGATAGCAGAGCTGCAATGACAACATGAGCCACCCACAGTCTTAGGCTTTTTATCTATCTGAGCTATGGATAACAAAGCATCCAAGCAAAGTCACCAGCTCCCTCTCTTCTCTACTGCTCTAGTTGTTTTACTTTTTTGCATCGGAAATTGTTCATCCCAGAAAACACCATGGGGGTGTGAGATTTTCTTGATCAATTTCAATGCAAATATGTGGCCAAACATAGCATTTTATAATTAGAGTTTACTAGCCTAAGTGTACACTTGTAACCAGGGACACAAATAAAAGGGAGCTGCAAGAAGGAACTCTGTTTTAATAGGAAAACAGGGGTTTCCACGTGAAATGTGACAAGTCAATAATGCATCATGAAACACAAGATATTTTTAGTTCTCATTCAGTTTATGAGCATAATATCAAACCTCCTCTAACATGCCAACACAGTAATGAAACTAAGATAAAAAGATGAGTAAGTGTACTTCATTCAATATGTCCAAGTATCAATATACTGCTTATCTCTTTGCTTGAATAAAAATACTTACAGAATGTATCAGTAGTTTTTTCATTAAAGAGGGAAAAGTATTAGGATTTTATCCAGCATACACAGAAAAGGCTTCAATTTTTAAGGGGACTATAGGAGTGGGAATTGAAGTTGGGCCTCTAAATCTTAAATCTCTGAGTCACATGTGAATGCACTGCCAACCCCATGGAACCCAGAATGTGCCTCACATTTTTGTGGCAGGTACTGATGCTTGTGAGTGTGTAGCCTGTCTTCTATGATTGCCTGAAGAAAACAACCCTTGACTTAAGAGCCATAGGAAAACATAGTAAGTACATACACCATAGTCCATTGTTATACCCACCATTGCTGTGTCTAAACACTTCAAAAGCGTCTCTCCATGAACACTTCACAGGGAAACTCTGAATACTCTAGGAACACTTCTGTATTTTTTATATTCAAGGAAAATACATTCATCTCCTGTGAAAAGGGGTTCTTGCACAATTTTACAGTTGATGTATATATATTTTTCATCAAATCCTGTCAGCATTCACAGCTCTCAATTCAGATTAGTAGTATATAATTTGAGCAGGAAAATTGAGGAGAAATACACAGTGGGTTTAAAATCAGAAACGGCACTTGTTTATGATAATATTTGCAGCTCTTCCATCTAAGTACCCACACAGATTGCACATACTCCCACAGAGATGGAAATTAATATGTGAAATACCTGTGCAGCTTGAGTGTCACAGTTCCATAAACAGTAGCAAAGCCCAGAAGACGAACCCATCTTAGGAGAACACAGCGAAATATACTTGGCTCAAAATACAAAATGACAACCTATAGAACAGAAAGATAGAGAGAGCTTCAGTACTGCTTTCATGAGAAAGTAGTTCTTCATTCAAATGCAGAATAGTTGCAAAACAGGACAGCAGACACATTTCAGCTCGTACTGCTGTAGATTCAGATTTTCTAGTAAAGCATCGGGATGATCAGATCAACCAGCTGGCACAGTTCTAGGCACCAACTCCTTTTTGAAGGGAGCTGGCAAAAGCCCTGTGACAGACTGTGAAGTGACAACACTTTTAAATGCAATTCCACTGACTTTTCTTAACTGAGTGAAAATATGTACCCAGAGAAGAGGGTAGAACAGACAAGGACATTTTCCTTGAGCTATTCAAGTAATGCAGCTGGCTTAATTCTGGTTTGATAGGCTGTATTTACTAGGTTACACTTCAAAGTCACTCCTAATAAACCTAGCAAAATTATAGCTGCTCATTTTTCTCTGCCAAACTAAAAATGATTGCACTAGCCTCTTTCTATCCAAAATACTAAGTATTTATGACACACTTAACTCTTTCTTCACCATCTATTTTGCCTAAGCTATACCAAATCTCCCTATGCATCACCACGTTCTTAAGGAAAATAAATTTTTTGTTCACCTCCATATTTCTCTAATCGCAACAAAAGAGGTCCTACCAGCCTTTTGCCCTGTCTACCAAGGACCACGCACAAGGACAACACTCCATAAGCAGTAACAGAAAGCTACTTCTGTAGGTATAGTGCATACAGAAGCTTCATTATTAAGTAAAATAGCACTCTTCTCTAAAACAGGGTTGCTCAGTGAACTCAGTCACAATCTGAACCAGGAGTCCATTTCTTCTCATTCCAACAAACACTCTCCCTGGTGTCCTGAGGATTGATCCCATATTCCTTCCCCTCATCTGGTCCCACATTCCTTCCTCTCATCTGGTCCCACCAGGAGCCTGCTGTCCCAGGGATTTGTTGGTAAGCTACCCTGACCCCACCTGTAGACCCTGCTTGCTCCAGTAAACCTAGATCCCATGCATTCAGTGTGTCTGACCAGAACCTGGTAAAACAACCCAGTGCACCATCATACAAATTAATTAGGTAATCCTGGTCTAGAGAAAGCAAGCACTGAAACATTTCAGGCCATCTGTCACAGCTTCATTTACAGTCAGTACATTCTGGCAGCAGAGGTAGTATTGTGCCTACTGGCTGCCACATATTATTTTCCTAAGTAAATGCGCTCCTATGTGGGAATTCAAGTTCAGGATATTGGCCAAAAGCCCAGGCCTACATCCTTTGGGTGACATAGACTTCTTTAGAAGAGTGGGGGCAAAAATGGCAGATGTGGGCTGAGAGAGATGGAAGCTGCTGTGCTTCACTGGCATGCTTTTTTATACAACAGAATCAAACTATTTCTTTTAAAAATATGATTTGCTGAATCAAACTGTGCTGCAAAATTTAATCTGCCTTTTTTTCACTGTTATTGGACTGACCTAGAATCACAGAATATACTGAGTTGGAAGGGACGCACAAGGATCATCAAGTCCAACTCCTGGCACTGCATAGACATCCCAAGAGTCACACCATGTGCTTGAGAGTACTCTCCAAATGCTTCTTGAACTTTGTCAGGCTTGGTGCTGTGACCAGTTCCCTGTGGAGCCTGTTCCAGTGCCAACCATACTCTGGTGAAAAACTCTGTCCTGATTTGACATGCTTCAATGTAGACATTTTCTGGGATTCTGGCAAATTGTGCATGTAGGAAAGGCAGCAGCATGCAGCTTTTCTCCTTGGAAAATCAGCTGGAAAACTGAAATGCATCGACACATGCATGACCATGTATGGGCAAACAGAGCATCCAGCAAAGTGTTTCTCAGAAAGACCTGAATGGCAGCAATGACCTTTTATCCTTTTATATACAGTTATATACATTAGGACAGCTGCAGAACCTGAGCAAAGTCTGTAGCAGTAACTTGTCTCCTGAGGTTTGCCAGGGGCTAGAAAACACCATGTTTTACTTTGATTCTTCCAAAGAAGAAAAACAATGTCAAAAAAAGACTGGCATACAGAAACTCCGAACATTTCAAAGTTGATTTGAAAGCAGAATTTTTCATATAATTGAAATGGGAAGGTCTGAAAACTCTCCAGGCATAGAATTTTCTGAACAAGGGCAACAGCTCTCTTTGCCATGCAATCTGACACAGCAATTTCATCTGCCGCTGCTTGTTGAAACATTAACTGCTTGTGTCTAGAAAATTTCATTGATTTGCATTGAATCATTTGTATGAGCAGCTGAGGCATTTGGCTAGATATCAACCAAGAAACCACCACTTCAAATGCAGCCTGGTGTGAGCTGGCATGTGACAGCTCACCGTGAAGGCTTGCAGAGGCAAGGCTCCCATTTGAAATAGACACATTTTAACTGCTCCTTCACCCAGTGGTGATGGATACTGCAGAAGTAAGACTTCATCCAAGTTTGAGTCCCTTTTGGATCTTCCTGTGTTTATATGATGGAGAAACGTAACAGTGCCTTCACTAGGGCCAGTGTACATTTCTACCTATTCTTGCACATGGTCTGTCATGGGCCCAGGCTTTGAAGAGCAAGAATTGCTATATATACATTTTGCTTTCTTCTTAGGCATTGCAGAAGGCTGTTCTAAGAATATGTCATTCCCATTCCCATCAGGGCTCACCAGGAGCTCTCAGATGTTCAGACTGCCTTCTCTAAGCTCTTGTCAGCATTATGTCTCTTATAAGCACCATGAATTTTAGAGGAACCATTTTTAAACTGAACAATCTTTAATGGATTGGAGCCAAGACACTATAGAAACACTGCTCCGGAAGCCTTGCTCAATTTTTTAACCCAGGTGGAATACAATTCTTGCAAAGAATCTGGTTTAAAATATGGCTGCTGCACTCCATCCCTCACTCTCCCTAGTTAAAAAAAACCCAAAAAACCCAAACCAAAAAAAGAGGAACACAACACAGAAAAGTCTCCAGTTTGTTTTGTATCAGCCTCTTCTACCTTATCAAAACCCCCATTCCCTACTGTTATGCCCAGAGCCAAGCCTTCTTCAAGTGACAACAAATGTGCAGCAAAGGGTTGCTGAGCTCCAAGTGAGGAGCGTAGGATGAGCACCAGATTCACCCACATATCCAGGCTGCTCTCAGCAGAACAAGGGAATCCCTCAGTTCTAAAAGACTACCCTGCCCACCAAAAATCTGACAATATTTCATTTTCCCTTTTTTGCATTTGTGATGCATTAGACCATGATCTCCTTAAAAATGCTGGGAGGTTTTGCTGATGGAGGTAACAAAACCTCTTTACTGTACATAAAGAAATGTTTTATCATCAGTTTTGCCAGCTCCTGGCATCCACTTAAATAGTAGACATCAGTTTCTGCTACTTAAACAAAAAGATCTAGGGAAAATTATTTGGAAACCAGAAGAAAATAAGTCAAACAGTGGCTGTTCGTGTCCTGGTTACTGCAGCTGTGCGTGAGATTTCATGAACTGTGGCTCATCTCTGTCATTTGGACAAATGCATTTAGATGTTTGCTTTTAAACTCAACGTGGTTTAAGCTATTATTATCCTTGCCAAAACATTGTTCCAGTAGTCACGCTACCACTTGTGGAGTCAGAGATGAAAAGACTTCCTAAGGTCACCAGCTAACTGTCAAGTGTGTTTAGAGCTGGATAATTACGGACATGGAAGAGGGACTTAGCTTGCTGACACAGAGATCAGCCAGCTCAGTTATTCATCTGACATGATGAACAGACACACGCGCTCTCTAAAGACAACAGCTGAAGTCAAGAAAAGCACCTCACGCATTACAGCAAATTTTCCTTATCAGGACAGGTAGAAAAGTAAAAGTGTGAAGAGAACTAACACTGAACAATTGAACATTCAAAAACATAACAGAGTTTGTCCACACAAAAAATTGGGAATTAATGAGTTTTATAGGCTCAGTGCCATTGCTTCTTAAAAGATAAACAGCACTTTAGAAAGATTATTTAAAAAAAAAAAAAAAACAACACCTTATTAGGGCCCTGTAATGTTGATAATGAACAAAACTGTGCATCACAAAATGCTCTTTTGTCTTTCAGATTAACTTTACTGTGCACATTAAAAGATGGTTAATTCTGCCCTGCACCTTGGCATCAGATGCAGGCAAAAATGTTTTTATACTGTGTACTTCCCCAAGGAAAGGGATTCACTCTGGCTAAATCAAACATATGATTTCTTCCTACACTGTTTTAGGGGGTCTAGTACATCAGGCCTACTTATGCAAGTTTCATAGATAACCCAGTAGCTTGAAGAAGTTCAGCTTCAGCTACTTGGACAGGAGCTTGGCCTAAAGGTTTCAGATACACATCTCCATCGACTAGAAAGGCACTACAACATTTATTTTAGGGAATTTGCTTCACTATATGTCAATTAATAATCTGCATTAGGAGGATTAAGCCAAGCACTTTACAGCCAGCTGTAACAATTTTGTAATGTATGTAAGACAAGTACTTTTTACTTCCATTTTTAAGCCACAGAAGTCACACGAATAGATCAAAAACTCATTTTCCTCTACAATCCTCTAATTGCTATACTTCATGTTAAGAGCGAATGGGCAACACTCTAATGACTCAAAAGATCAGAAGTCAAAGAGCTTTAAAAAATATGTGTCCTGTCAGTGCTAAAAATCCTAAAGCTAAACATGAAAAATTTTGAGCAAGACCTTAACTCCAAAAGCCCCAAAGTGGTCAAAATTTTTGAACTCTTCTTATTTTTGCCCTCTGTTGTAGAATCATACTAAGGTTTAGGTTGGAATGGACCTTTAGAGATCATCTAGTTCCTAGTGCTGTGGACAGGGATGTTATCCATGTTCTATAGATGGACATGAAATTCAGAGCTTAGAATTTGAGCATAAGTATCATCTGCTTATGGATCTGAAGTGCAAGTCACCCACTTTAGACGAAAGTGATGCAAAAGTAATGGGTTTTTTTCTCATCTGCAAATAACCAAATTAATCTTAAAATTGTGCCCACTTAACCCAAAAAACTTACAGGAAACCTATCTACTTTTTAATTGAACTTCAGAATTTTCTGCAAGTACTCTGCACAGTTCAATGCAGGACATGACACAGCTATTCAAGATAATGCCTTTTGGGCTAATTCCATTAACAAGCATCTAGGAAATACTGTGAAGAGATCCATCTGATCTGTTCCACTGCCCAGCACCATCTGCCCTTGCCTGACTGCAACAGCTGTCTAGGGCTGTCTCTAGGCAATTCTGCTACACAACAAGCCATCAGATACTTCCTCTCAATATCCTGCTGTGCCGAGGGATGGGCAGTCTTCCTTCTTCTGCTGTGTTTCAGTAGTTTCTTCCAACACGTCAAATATCCTCCAGGGTACCTCAAATCACCTATTAATGCTTCAGTCCTAACACTGAGAAGGGATTTCCTGCAGCAGAGATGTTGTTTGCAATGTTAGATAAGCTTGCCATCCAAACTCATAACAGTCTGGCACTACACTTCCTAGGAAAGGGACCAATCCTCTTGTATGTGGGCACACTGCCATCTCAACAGATGGGATGAATGAAGGCATTCATGAGCCTGAGCACACTACAGGCACCACATACCACTGCTCGAAACATGAGTCACAGCTCAGATCATCTGCTTAAATATTAGTGAATGCACGGCTCCTTATCCAGCCTTGTACTATCCACAAACATTTCCGGTGCAGCTACACACAACATTTTAGAGGTATGATAACAGCTGAAAATAAGAACACTTCCTTCCATTTCCATCCCATTTTTTTAAACCGCATGTGCTTTTTAAGACATTACATCTTACAATAATAAGCCTGTGAGCACACAGTACTATCAAACCCTGCTATCCTTGCAAATCTCACAATTTTGAAGCTGTGCTGGATCATTGGCTCAATGCCTCTGTAAAGCACACATTTGCTGCACAAAACCACAGTAACTACTCAGTAAGTTTTATTCTTGCCTCTGAATTGGAACTGAATCAACTTGCCAGTATACAGCATTGGAAGCACTCTGCTGCTGGGGGCAATGCATTTCAGATAAGATGAATGTCACAGGCAAAATCCTTGCAGCCATTTAAGTAAGATCTGGGTTTCTTCATAAAAGAAGACAACGTTTTCCTCATCACCCACACAAAGTCCATCTTGAAATTCTACCTACTGAAATCCTTTTTTCCCTCCCACTATACTTGCAACTGTAGATATTGCTGTTTTCTTCATTGCCTATCGTAAAATATCTATTAATAAAGTATCTATTAAACCTCTGTCTGTGTTTCAGCAAAGATATGTCTTGCCTGTAAAGTCTTCTGGAAGACTAAGACCAGTATAAGCACATAACCACCAGCACCAGCATAGAATAAAAGGGCAGACTTCTAGAACGTGATTCATCAGAATGCTTTGCTATCCCTTGGATTCATCCCCACCAGGCAGTAATAACAGAACTCTAAAGTTCTTTATGGAACACATATTTTACAGTGGTGCTCATTTAGCCTCCTGAGAGATTTCACTGGAGATTAAGCAAACAGAACCTTCAAGATCATCCTGGTTTGACAAAAGACTGCATACTTAGAATGCCTTTTTATGGATATATCTTCAATTACTTTCCCTCTTTTTTTCCCTTCCTCTGTTCATAAGGGAGATCTCAAATAACTATTGACAAGACACCCCTGAATAGGTTATTTTGTGGAAAATAAACATCCATGTGGTTTCCAAGATGCTGTCATGTATTTCCTCCAATTCAAAGAGAAAAAGTGATATGCCACAGATCCTACCAGCTCTGGAAATATTTATTTATAAGTGACTTGAACACATGGCCTGAAAATGCATTTATTCACCATAAATTCTAGCCTTTACTTAAGTCTTACTAATGATCCAGCTTCACTGTTCCTATTTGCTTTGGCCTAATGAATAGCATTCTAAAGTCAAGAAATAAAAAATCAACATGTAATCCACAATGGCTTTAAAAAGAGACATGCTTGCACTCTCGTAGATAGATTTGATCACAACAAATGAATTTTTATTTCCAACAAGGTCCACACAGTAGAGAAGAGCAATCCAGGACTTTTTCCTAATAAAGGATAAAAATTTGTCACAAAACAGTTCATTAGCTTATGATAGACATCAACTGATGCCCTGGATGAACTGGTTATAAATGCTATGGGTTGAAGGGTACTCCAAGTGTCAATTCATAACCAACAAGAGAAAAGAGATACAAAGAAAGACATCACACCAGGTCTGCACCCTCTTTGGGGAAAAAAACAAACCATAAAAACTAGTTTTACCAAAAGGACTAGACCTCTACCCCAGCCTGCTGTGGGAACCCTCTGAGGAACTGAGGAGAAACAGAAATCACCATAACACTAGATTATCACATATGTTCTCTGCATCTATTTCCAAACACAGAGATCATGCTTAGCTTTTCACTGTAATGGAATAAACTATTTAACTTCAGCTGCAAATTCTCAAATACAAGGAGAGATTTCAATGGTACTGGCCCAGGGAGTGGTGATACTAAACAAGTAAAACATGATCAATCAGGAAGTATGAGGTCTTTCAGTCTAAGGGGCTGTAGGCACTGAGGTGCTGGAAGTGGCAAATCTAGTTCCTTAGGGGCAAATATTTGTCCAAGAAAAGTGTCTTCCTGACCACTGCTGGTTATTGGATGCTTCTGTAGAAGCATTACAAGACAGGGAGAAGGACTGAGGCTCAGAAGTTCCATTGAGACCATGCCAAAGTGCAGCACAATGAACAAATTACCTAACACTGAAAAATCCAGGCTGAAAAAAAAAATCTGTTGGCTTTAATCATGTCCCATGTAAGGCAGAAGAGAAAATAAAGTCAGAAATTGCACACCATGCTTTCCCTGTTTTCACTCAAATGTACTTATGCTTCACCATTACCATGAAGCAAAAGAAGCAAATAAATACTTTTCAGGGAGTCCAAAAAGTAAGGAGCTTGGTTGGCCCAACTGACCTTCTTACCCATCTGCTTTGATGTGCCACTTATTTCTGTGTCTTTGGTAGATGTCTATCCCTCACACATATGCTGGCTCCCTCCTGACAACCTCACAGTTTTTACAACAGTTCCCCTAAAAGCAGCCTGAACAGCCTCAGAAGTCAGTCCCTGAGGACTTGAGAGTTGGCTCATCTCAGCAATTCAGGCACTTCAAACGGCCAGATGTGGACTTGGCTGGACGTCTGAAGTTTCCACTGAAATCAAGACATGGCCTCAGAAAGTTTAAAATGTGTTTAAACAAGATTCTTTAAAAACAACAGTAACTGTTGTGTTTGAAAATTTAAAGCCTACCAGAATCCATGTAGCTGTGTACAGAGCAAAATGCTTTTCCTGACTCATGCAGGTCCCCAGCCACAGCCTTGAAGCACAAAATTAATGCATAGTCATTGATCTGATTTTAAAGATACTTAGGGCCTAGCAAGGGAGTCAGGAGCCGTCAACTTCACTGAAAGGCAACTACCCAAATATTTAAAAAATACCTGGCTTCCTGTCTTCAAAAAGAGTGTTTAGAGCAGTGTAGATAGCACTGACGCTCTGCACTCTTTCATTTGATGTTTTTTAAACTTAGGCGAAAAGGTCTTCAGTTACTTTCCAGTTAAATACTAAAAGGTACGTGGAAATGTGGGTTTCCTGATCAAGCAAATGGTCAGGGTTTGAGTGAAGATTATTAAACATGATCTGCCAGCAGCAACACTAAAAGCAAAGATGAGCAGATGGGGCTTTCAGGGCTCCAGCCTCATGCACACTAAGGCTGAGAACAGAAACACAAGTGAAATATAGAGGAGAAGCTGAGCTCCTTAATCATTCAAAGCTTCTATTTTCATAGCTTGCATTACATACAAAAAACTTAATTCAAAATTAATAGAAATAATTTTATCAGAATGTTTTATCTAGGCAGAGTGCAGGCACACCAAAAACTGTTCATCCTGATGCAAAATTATAAAAGTGGAAAATCAAAGGAAGCTGCAAAGTCAAAATATCTTCTAAAATATTTGCTTCTTCCACCAGTTAACCTTTATAATCCAACTGCTTCTTTCATCTGTTCAGATACATTTTCTTCCATGTGACATGCTACTTGTGTAAATGACAACAGCCAGCTTTTAAACCTAGTTTTAGGTTTTTGTGAAAAAAGCCCCTAAACTTACTTATTGGATGCATTACTATCATTTTTCCTTAAAAAGAACGTGGTAACCAAAGAAGCAGAAACATTTTAATGAGCTGAACCATCTCTAATGACAAAACCTTGACATCTCTTCAGCCTCCTCATTTGCCAAACCACTGACACATTTTAATAATAGTTTTAAGGATATGTATATTTTTATTATTTTATTAAAACCAAGGGAAATCTAACAATTCATTTAAGACCACATCTGTGATTTTAGGGAAAAGGAATCTTTTAAAAACATAATGGTAAAGTAGTCTATATTAAAATAAATCTTGCAAGAGCTGCAGCTAAAACAAGACATAATAGATTAAATTATTCAGAGCAATTTGTCAAGTATACTTAATGCAAGACACAGGTCATAAAAGAGACTCACACAGACCTTTTTTATCTTGTTACACTATAGCTGAAATCCCTACAAATATACAGTATAAGGTGTGTGTGTGTGGGGGTGTTATTTGAGTATTTCCAAATAGTGACTCCTACCTGGGGAAAAGGAAGCAAGCAGATTTAGAGTTCCAAAAATACTTATCTCCTCATCTTAATCTAACAAAGCCAGAGAAGTTTTTAACACAAACTTTGTGAAAAAAAAAAAAGCTATCTGATGGTTTAGGTTCTTCAGAAATGCCTCCTTTCTGGCTGCATGCTCTCTCTGAACTACATGTTGGCAGGTTCATGACTCAAGGTAGGAATTTTATTGACATCAACTATTAAGATGTTTATTTGGAAAAGATAATGGGGACAGACCAGGACTTTGAAATACCTTGCTAAACCACAACAAAGAGCAGGACAGAACTGTCTGCTATCCTCCTCAGGACAATTTTTGTTGGTATTTATTTTGACAACAAGCAATTTAGAAAAACTCTCTCCACAAAATACCAGCCGGACATCTCAATCCAGCCAGTGCTGATTAGTTTACTGCAGACATCTCTGCTGGAACTATTGACTTTTCATTTTCAGCTTATGCACTTGTAGCAACAACAGCAGTGGGGACAAGCCAGAGACCACGGCGTGACCAGCCTCCAGAAGAAGTGCTGGGAACACTCCATCTCCTAATGTTCCCTAACGAAGAATGATGTCTGTCTGATAAATCTGCTTTAGGTAAACTGAAGCTATTGGTTATTGGATGAATTGTAAAAATGAGTGACATACTCTGCTGGCATGATCTACATTAATCTTCAATCTACACTAACCATATCAAGCAAATTATGTTATTAACATAATTAATTCATTACGGGTAATTAATGAAGTCCAGAAGAAACCAGCCACATCTGCAAACTCAAAATTCACTCCACAGTAGAAACTATGGAAATAGAAATGTAACACTATTTTTGTTCCTAGTAGGAAGACATTCTTATAGTTCTTATATCACATCGATATGAACATTTTTACCTTCCAAAAAATTATTTGGACAGTTTGCTTGGCTAAGAGGGCCAGAGTGCTCATGTTTTTTTGGTCTAGTCAAAAGGAAAAAAAAATTGTTTAATAGAAATCTGTGCAAGAAAAATATTTATACAGTGTTGAGCAGATATTGAAAAATTATTATCACTGAGAAATTAAAACAAATTTAGCAAAATAAATTTCTATATTCAAGATGATCAGGCTCTTCTGTCATTTTCTTTCAGATACATATGCCACCCAGGTGATTTTTAAAAAACAGCATAAAATTAAACATGTTTGTATAAATATTTGAATACATATACACGTAAATACAGAAATAGATTTGGTGCATTTGTTGTGATTTTTTTGCCTGTAAAATCACGATTCTCTTTCAAAAGTTAGTTACTTTTCATGCAGATTCTAAAGCATATTGATTCCAAAGTAACAGCATAATTTGAGTGTATCTGTGCCAATCTTTTCTGCTTTGTGGAAAGCAACACAGAACTTGATCAGCATCAGTCTCCTGCAATCCTAAGCAGCCCTGAAATTCACTTTATTGCAGAACAATTCACAGGGCATATCCATGAGCCATAAAACACTCCTTCACACAGTATGTGAGAAAGCCTTATTCTCTATATTCATTCTCTTCACCACATTCATCTGGGGTGGTTTGATATTATAATCCTTCTATTTCTGTTGGGACTAGGAATCTGGAGTAGATGTTCTACACACCTGAGCTAGGGAAGACAACTGAATCATTAAGTTCCAAGACAGTCAGCCTGAGCTCCCTCTGTATTCAATGGGGAGCACTGTAGGCAGAGGGCAAACCACATCATCCTTCTACAAGCACCTAAGGTGGGTTACGAGTTCTGTCCTCCAGAGGTGCCTACTTCCCTCCCCAGGCTAAAGGGAGCCTAGGGTTAAATGTGATGGTCAGACTAAAAATTAATTAAAAAAAAAAAAAAAATCATCTGTGCACTGCAAATAGCCACTCCAAAGTTTTATTCTGAGTTTTCAGTACTCCCTCTTTTTCAAGTGCAGGCAGCAGCTAATAACCTGTCAGACCATGTAAAGCCCATCCTTCAACTCTGGAATACTATAGAGGAGAACAAGCTGGAAAAAGGCTTCAGAACTATTTAGCCTAATTTAATATTTATTGCTATTTTAAACTGGGTGTCTCAAAGGAAGCAAAGAACTTTAGAACACTGAATTGATTTGGAAAGAAATGGGCTTAGAACAAAAGTTATGTTTCATGATTTAACACAGCTCTTGAAAAATGCAGAAACACAGAAATAAGATGGTATAGAAAGTTAACAGAGACATTAGCATGGCTCTTAATGGACAGGTGACATTTCCATTACAGAAGAAAAATTAAAAAGCCCTAAAATGGAAAGCACTGATCTCAAGATTAGGCATACAAGCTGTCACGAAGCAATCTCAAGCAATGTATCAGCAACAGAGCTGGATGGACTGAGAGGAGCCTGAGAAGAACTCTTCATCACAGACCTCAAGAAGAATATTTCTTTAAGAGTTTGAGAACAACATACTCGACTCCGAAAGAGCAGTCTTCAAGAGCTTCAACACGTGTAGGTGGCAACCAGCTAAACAGAACAACTCAGAACAGAAATCTCCCTTTGGGAACACTGCATGACAGTGGAAAGTAGGAGATGAATCTTGAAGCAGATTTTCAGGAAACTGAGTGTGGACTTGAAAAACTTTTAAAGAGTCAGCGGAGGTCACTGAGCAGTTGATGAGAAGCCTGAAGTACAATGATGCAGGAAAGAGAGGAATCAGGTCGCACAATGTGGAATTATTGACTGGGAGAAACTAAGGTAGTAAATTCTCCTCCTCTGGAAAACAGTTTCATGACACCTCAAAGATCTGTATAGGTGCTCATCACCTGTACAATCAGCAACAATACAATCCCTACGGGGTAACAGGCACATCTCATCTTCCAAATATTGCATTTTATAACTTTTGCATACATTCAGGTTTTCCAGAAAACTGCACTGCCAAATGCATAAGTAGACTTATTAATGAATTCTTAATTGTTTTACATGGGGAATTTCTTTTTCAAAAAGAAAAGAGACACCAGAAAAACCACTTGAGATGTAAGGTTGCATTAGACAGGCATATCTTTGGTATTTAATGTCTTTTTCAGTTATCATTAAAAACTTGAATCCTTTTCCTCACATGATATGAAGTCTTTTCAGGTCCTAAAGATTTGAACTCAGACACTCAGAACAAGCCTAGGACTTGTAGTTTGTTTTCCTGAACTATGCTTCCCCTGTAACCTAGGGTTTGTTTCATGTGATTATAACAGCCATTTATTTCAGACATGTACATTAACTATAGAGAAATTAATTGTGAATAAGGAAAAAAAACTCAGAAGAGCTGATTTTTTATTATTTTGAAAATTTAGTGGGATTAGACAAAACAACACACCTGTCTACAGTGCAGCAATTAGCAGGTTTCTGAGGAAAGCTCTAGACAGCGAACAATTTAACCTGGAAAACAACCAAATTCAAGCCATGTTTTTTCAGTGACAACAGTTGAGGCCCATATGCTACTTTCTGCTCATACCTAAAAATAAACTAACCATTCACGGAAGCAGTTATAAAGCCAGGTCACCCCATTTTAACCAACACGTAATCTAACCAATGGGTACAATATCTTTCCTACTGCTCTGTATTTGTGTTTATACCCATTTACTGCTGCTTAATGGAGCAACGTGAAATGGAACACCTGAACACCTCTCATGCTGTGGCATCCTAGAGAAAGATCAGTAAAACTTTCTTCAAGGTGGTACAAGTCTGTATCTTCTGAGCCAGAGAGGGGAACAGAACCCAAGTGTCACATACAGAAGGAAAACATTAACAAGTGGGATACTGAACAAAAGTGCTGTCTATAGGCTGGGGTTTTTAACACCTATACTTGGTAAGAATGTCAGGATTGCAGGGTGTACCTGAAGAGAGGGTTCGAGTCTGCAGCCCTGGTGAAGGAAGGCACTTTCCCATGCAGAAAAACTATGCAGATGATAAGCACAAATCCTTCTCTCTCCAGGACATCCAGCTCCCTAAGCAAGCAAAGCAGGCATGCTGGTGTCTGTGTCCCTGACTGAGCACACAGCCATCTCATGCAAAGAGTACCTCACTTGACCTCAAGGCACCAAAATTGAGCACTGCAATCTGTGGTTGCAATGCTTACCCAATGGTAAGTTGAGTCCTTGAAAGACTTGGCATGATAAAAATTGAAGCTGCATTAGGAAATATGTTCCCTACTAACGGCTAAACTATTCAAACATCTTTGGCCTCCTCCTTTGAGAGACAGCACCCAAAATACCTATAACCAGTACCTGCTGGTTCTTTCCTGTTGCTGCAGCTGCAAAAATAAAGCATTAGAAATAGCAACCTTCCCAGGCAAGATTTGCATTCCTGACACAGCTCACTTGCACGGTCCAAAATGCGTTCATTAACAGGTAACAAAACAGCAGAAGGAGGCTTTCTTCAAATGTTCCACTCCTTCCTGAGCACAGGGGGAGTCCTCCAAACATTTCACTGATTTATCAAAGAAAAGGCCCACCTTCTAGCAGGAGAGACATATTCCACTGTATTTTGTTGCTAGGCAGTCTTCTGCATTTAACTGCAATTATTTATTTATATGAACTTCCTTCTCCATCCTCCCTACCAAGATGCTTGTGGTGTTGAATAAACAACTGTACAATAAAAACAGCATAAAAGCAGAAGGGCAAAATATTTAAGAGCAAAATTAATAGTTGTCACCAGAGCTAAGAATGAGATGGCAAACAGAAACCAAAATAACTGAACTTCAGGGGGCCAGGGAGAAACACAGTAATTTTTAAAAGAAAAGTCAGGCTGCTAAGATAGAGAGAGAGAGAGAGAGCAATGAGATAAACCAACCAGGTGGTGAGACCCCATATGTGAGACTGCCCAAAACAAGTATTTCGAGACTCATATTTAGTTGAGGAGCTGTGAGTACTCAGAAGGCCATGACCTTCTTTTTCTTGAAGGTTCTTGAACATTTACTATATATATAACAAGTATTTATGATTTAAAACAAATCCGTTCAGGCAGATTTTGACAGGATTGCTTGTGACATGTCTGAGAAAAATGCATTACTTTAAACAGTCTGAGGAAATGAACCTAGGAGATTCAGTGTATCATGCCACAAAATTTCGTCTACTTTATGAAAGACATATATGGAGGGTAAAAAACCCCACATTTCTTTGAACTGCTTAGATAACTCAAGGTAACTCAAAATCTCAAGAATGTCTGCTATGTTCTCTAGACTAATAGAGCACTCAATGTTTAGCAACAAGGACTTCTCTGTGCTTTATACAATTTTCTCTCTTTCACTCTGAACACTTTCAACTTTTTTCAACTTTTCCTGTTCTTTAACCTATTTCTTAATGATTTAAGACTAAACATTACTTGAAGTTAGATCAAGGTTCCAAACTTTTGCCTGCATTTGTTGAAAATAACCAGAATTTTTCTCCCCTTTACTGTCTTCTCAAGAATTCATTCTGTCAACTTCTTTGTTTAATCTGATCCATTATTATAACTATTAACAGTAACACATACTAATTATGGTATCGAATATAATTAGTTATCTATCAATTTCACATCTACAAGTTCTTGATCACATCTGATGTCTGCTATACACACTGGAGAGTCAAACCAGAAATGAGTGCCTTGCACAACTACATCATTTGATATGAAAGGCTTTTGATGTTACCAGGTTAGCCCAGTTCATAGACACTTGTAAAAAATCTAATATACTAAAGGTTTCCTTTTCAAATGTAGTAAGCACTGATGTCCCTTTATCCTAAACAGACAAGATATCCTGCCTGAGAAAAGAAGTGCTCCTTATTATTTGTTAATCCCACAACCAACAGCAGTAACTACTGCCCATATCAAGTCATCTCAGCTCAGGATCAAAACAGATGAAGTTTCTTGTCCTGCAAATCTAGTCACTTGGAATGTGTTCTGGTTCCAGAAAAGTTACATAAAGAGCAGCTATAAGAGAAATTTCCGTTTTTTTATGCATTCTTGGTGACATCTGAAATGGGCAGATACCTTATTCTTGTCAATAATAAACTTATTAATCTTGCTTAAGACTTACATGGTAAGCGTTTAGAGTATTTTTCTGATGCAGCTATCTTTCAAAATTCCAGGGTCTTCAAACAACTGAGCATATGATATTCTAACAGAGCCTTACATTGAATTAATGGTTAATAAACATGTTCCTTAGAGTTTTAGAGTACTTGTTATCACAGCATTTTGCCTTCTTGTAGCAACAACTGGTGATTACTTGAACAGAGAGTGCCTGCCACTATGGCAGTAACTTGATTGTGATTTCAAAGATGTAAATAAGCCTTATTGTGGATACAAAAAGGGCTGTTAGAAAGGTTTTTCCAGCTTCTTGCAATATTCTGTGTGAATCTTTCCTTTCTCACGCAAGTTAAGAAAACAGTAAGACGGTTTTTGTATAACTATCTGAACACCTGGTGTTTGTCCAAGTTCTGTTTATGATACACTGAAGAAATGTTATTGAAATGGGTGTTGTAAGACTTTAGCCAATCACCCTAGGGGGTGGGTGATCACTGACCAATCTCCTTATGTAATTTACACATATAAGTGGGCATTTATTTAATTAAGCACTTCACTTTCTTGCTGGATATGAGTGGTTTCATTTCTTCGTCCCTGGTATACAGCACAACCACACCTTAAGGCTTGCAAAGTAGATACAAGTTTAATAAATATGGATATAAATAGCTGACTAAATAACCCAGCACACAGACTTCTGTAGATCAGTTCTCTACAAATTTCAAGGCAATGCCATCAATAAAGACAGAAAAAAGGATAAGCTGACTCTATGGGCCAGCAAGCTCTGTCAGATTTTAAAAAAACCCCTACATTTCAAGGGTTCAGTAGGCTGGTGATGCCAGATTAAAAATTTAAGAGAGAGAGTTGAACACTGAGAACACTTGCTCTGTGTATAGCACTCCAGTATGTGCTGAGGATTAAGTAGTTAACAAATTGAGCAAGATTAATACATTCAACAACATACTGCTGGAATATATACAATTTTTATCGACTCTGACTAATGTGATAACTTATACACTTGGACTGACATAGAAGAAGAGATCTGAAGATTAAATCATAGCTCCATGTTTTAAAAACAGTGGTTATTTAACTATTTCCTATGGAAAATTCCAAAATTTAAAAGGAAGAATAAAGTCTGAGCAAGATACAACACTTGAAGAAAAAGTGGAACAGACTTCCTTATGCCAACATAACTTCCTTTATTTTTCTTCCTAAATGTCACAGAATCACAGAATAAGCTGAATTGGAAGGAACCCACAAGGATCATCAAGTCCAACTCCTGGCCCTGCACAGGACAGCACCAAGAGTCACACCCTGTGCCTGCACTGTCCAAAATCTTCTTGAACTCTTTCAGGCTTGGTGCTGTGACCACTTCCTTCAGGAACTGTTCAGTGCCCAACCACCCTCCAGGTGAAGGACCCTTTTTTCAATATCCAACCTAAACCTCCCCTGACACAACTTCAGGCCATTCCCTTGGGTCCTGTCTCTGGTCACCACAGAGAAGGTATCAGTGCCTGTCGCTCCTCTTCCCCTCACGAGGAAGTTGCAATTGCAGTGAGGTCTCCCCTCAGTCTCCTCCAGGCTGAACAGACCGAGTGACTGCTGCTCCTCACACGGCTTCCCTCAGGGCCCTCCACCATCCTCACTGCCCTCGTTTGGACACTCTTTAATAGTTTAATATCTTCCTTATATTTATCTTATCTTTTTTATATCTCTTGTATTAATTTCATCAGTCTGCATAAGTACCAGCATATGCTATACAAAATATACCTGTGTGATATGCACGTAACAGGTTTAAATATCTCTTTCAGTGAAAGTGATCAAAAAGGTTTTGATTATATAGGGAAAGCTGCATCAATATAAATTATAAAAGAAGTGTAACAAAGAACTATTAATATTTCCCTTTATCGAAAACTGTTTCTTCCCCAAACTTTGTACACACACCATGAAGTGGCCCCAAACTTCTTTGTAACAACCTCTCAGTCTGCAAATGCTGTCAGAGATGAAGCACTGCTGCCGGAATGGCAGCCAGCCATGGCAGCAGCATAGGGAATGCTCTCCTGTCAGAAATTCCTAACACAACTTTACTCCACCACAAAGCACTGAGATCGCAGCACACCCAAAGAACATACTCTGCTTTTGTGGTGGATCTGTCCACGTGCACCAGTGCAACACATTCAGAATATGTCAGAATTTATGTGTGTGTATGCTGTGACTATGGGTTGCATTCCCCCGTGCATTTGGCCCTTCAGATTACTTTCAAAACCAATGACCCTGACACTGATAAAGTTTTCAGGTATTCCAAATAACTGCTTGGGTTTATTTTTGCCTGCTTTTTGGCTTACTGCCTTTCTCACCAGCCTTGATTCAGTCTCACACTGGACATACAAAGCAAGGGCCTTCTACTGTCTGCAGTATGTAAGAGAAAACTAGACAAGTGACCCAGTAACCATTACTTGCTAAGGAGTCTAAGGCATCTAAAGGACTAGCTTCAAGACTGATTTGCTGCTGTAAGTCACAAAACACTTGTCTAATCTAGCAAGTATCTGAACCCACCCAACTCATGCCGGTGCTGAACTATGTAATATCTAACTCTCTTCTGAGCCCTCCTCAGATGTTAATGTGTAGGATCCAGTCTTGCTGCCAAGGCCAAACCAAGGGACTGATAACCCTACTCAGGCTGTGGAAAGCAGTTTTAAATCCCTGGTTAGTTTGAGAGAGTCCAAAGTCCCTTATGTGCAAAGGCATGCCCACCATGAGGCAGCTCAGGGATCTGAAGCTGGCCTATTTTCAACCCATGCCAACAGAGCTGCTCTAGTTTACATGGAATGCTTGAATGCATTCACTGGGACAGTCTGTACCTTATGAGCTCAGGTCAACCCCCTAAAAATGGACAAATTCATCATTCCGTGTCTATTCAGAAGAAGACAGAAATAATCATTTGAGTAGAACTGGGACTTCTTGCTGTTGCCCCTTCACATTGCCAGCTTTTCCACTGTTCCCTGTTATCTTAAATGCCACAGATTGATCCTTTCTACTGAGAGCAATGAAGCAATGAAGCTTTCTTCTACTATTTCCAACTGATTTGTTTATCATCTAATGCATGTCTTCTCATATAGGTTGGGTGCAGTTCCACAGAATTTAGTAGAGCAGTTTCAAGTGGGACCAGTATTTGGCTTTTTTCTGTTAGTACTTTTATGGCTCAATCTTTTCAAGTATAACTCAAATATTCTCAGATAATTCTCATAAAGTACCTGTTTTCTCTAGCAGTATAAAAATAGTTGCATACTACCAGTCCTTTGAGGAGATGAGAAATTCACCATTAAACGTGTCCTTGCTCACACCTTTAATAAAATATTTTTAAACACTTTCACTATTGTTATTATTAGGAACAGCCATTTGTAATTTGATTCTTACTTATTGATCAGGACCCTGCTGTGCACGGCACAGCAATGCCAAACATCCCTGTACCAAAGGGTTCATAATTTAAATATGAGAAGAGAAACCACACATCAATAAAGAGGAAGCAAAAGGAAAGAATAAAAGATTTATCTTCTACAATTATGTAAGTGGTGTTTTAGGAAAGGAGAAGAAAGCTTGCAAGGAGTAGTGAGAAATAACTGTATGCAAGCAAAGAACAAGCACTGAATGTACAATCTGTGGTTTTATAAATATCTCCTATAATCTCCTTTAACATGTAGTCGTGACAGTAAGAGTCCTCATTGTATTAGGGTACAAGATGTCACTTGAGTCTTGTTTTCATTTCTATACTGTTTAGTTGCTCAATTTTGGATTAATTTTCCAGTTGCTATATTAGACTTTTTGCTGTGTTTTAGTTCTCAGGGGAAAGTTCTCTATTCTGTTTTCTCACTATCATTTTTTTCCTTTTTTTTTACATTGGTTTTACTAACTAAACCATATGCAATAAGGCTCTGGCTTATTTAAAATATTAACATCAAATAATAATGAAATTGTGGATGATTGAAATAATTTAAGTTTGATAAATTATCACATAATGATATGTAAGAGAACTGTATAAAATGTTGTTTTCTTCCACTTACAACTTTTTGTGCAATGAAAGTCTCATTTCATCCTCTTATTTCCTATAGGTATTTTGTTCATATGTATTATCTCTTTTGTTCCTATGTATTATTTTTTTAGCTTGGAAATCCTGCCATCCGTTTCTGAGCTTTGATTGAATTGACGTATTTCTCTTTGCTGTTTGTTGGTTTGGGTTTTTTTTTCCCAAAAATGTGCAGAACTTACTGCATGGCATCATGCTGCCACTACAAGAAACCTACTTTGGATTCAGATTTCAGAGAGATCAGCACATGGATGCTGTATATTGGTTATGAAGGACATGATATTTCCTAATAGCTTCCTGAAAACTTGCATATATTTGCAGATCTGTGCTTAGTCCTGCAAAGGCAGAAGATCTACAAATTAAATAGTGAAAACAGTGGTTTTTGTGTGTGATCCTAATAAACAGTTATATCCAAGAAATCAGAAAATTTGTATCACATAGGAAAAAGCATCTTTTTGTAAAGATTAATTGCTTGCTCTAATGAACATCTTTTGTTGCATCTGCAGTACTGTTGTTACTTCTAAGAACAGAAATCTCATCTCTCCCTACTTGATGTGATGTAGATTTAGACCCAGGCACGAGTCACTTGAATGTCTCCTTTTCAGAAATCGATCTGGCTAGCTACATGGCAAATTTTTTACCTGCTTCCCCTTAACTCTTCATTTTTTTAACCCTGGCAAACTAAAATTTTGATATTTTCATCAGTTGACTCTACTATTATCAATACTAGAAGAAATACAGAATATCTTGTACACTGTTACTTGTTGATGTCTTTTGATAATTTCATATTGCAACTTACATGTTATACTGTAAACTTGTCTCTACTCTCATAAGTGTTTATATTACTTTTTCCAGTTCCTCTCCGCAAGTAAAAAGCTAATTTCCTACTTACATCAGATGATACGTGGCCTTGGGTTAAAAGCACTGATTTAAATTCCGCTGATCTCTTATCTCAGAGTTTAGAAATGAGATGTTTAGAAGTGCTACACAGTAATGGAAACTTAGCACTACCAGTATTACAATTCTGTAGAATTTTTCCCGTGCAAAGATTTCATTAGTTGTCATATAATTTTGCCTGCAAACCACAAAGTGCTTAACTTCTAGCAGTTGATATTAAAAACCATAAAGATACTACTGCCTGCATCTTCTCAGTTCTCAGCTTCTAGAAATACTACAGGCAGCCTCATCTCTGATGGATGAAATCTCCTTTCTTAAGGATCTCTTCCAAAAACATAAACTCTTCTCTTTCTCCATTATTATGTATTGAATTTCTTATCTCTCCTAATCATTAACCATTAATCACCCTTCATGGTGCAACACTTAAAATCTGAGTAGATGGTTAGGAAATACCTAATGCATTCATACATAAAAGAAGAGAGATGGAGAAGAAAAACCAAACGAGAAAAAACCCTGAATTCAGCTCCTGTATTATTCACAGGGAACAGGCTTTGAGACGGAGACTCTGTCTTTTCCTTTTCCTCTGTGTTGATGCAGAGTATCACTGTCAAGTGATGTGGAAGCTGATAGGTAGGATATCATGTTTTAGCACTCACCTGGACATATTATACTGGTCAATGTCTTATCTCAACCTCATATTCCAAGGCATGGTGAGTTATGACACTGCCAGATTCCCTCTGACAGCACTGGTTTCCAGCTGCACCCAATTTCGTATCAGAAACATCATGGTAGTAACAGCTTATCTAACTCAAGTCTTCCTTAGGCATGAACTGCTTCTGCTTTCATTTCGCTTCAAGATTCTTGTTGATGCAGATCACAACCACCACAAAGCAGGCAACAGCTGAATCTAACAACTTCAGCAAAATGAAAGACAATCTACAGGCTTTTCACTTGACTATAGCTGTTGTTCCTTGGGTCTTGGGTATGAAAGCGTGAATAAACAAAGAGAAAAAGCCTTTGATGGAAAACAGGAACGTGTCCACAAGTGAAAAAGAATGACTGAAATTTATCTCCCATCCTTATGCAGTCTCCCAGGTGCAAGGACTATGCCCTACTGAGAATATGTACATAGTGACTACAATTTTTAATATTTTCCTTTCTGGCACAGTTCAATCCTGGCTCACCTATACTATCAAAACCTCTTGCCTCTTTAGTTTTACAATTTAATAAAAATGTAATATATTGTCTTTCAATATCTTTCCTGTAAAAGTTCTATCACATATTTTGAACTAATACATGAGAGTATCCATTTTTTCATAAATTTAAGTCGCTAGAGTAAAATTCAAACATACTCTATGCATCAGGCTTATTAACTCAGTTCACTTGCCCAGTGATCAATGTGGTCATCAAAACGTTTGCCTGAGAAAATGATTCTCATCCTTTCTAGCTTATATGCACTGAGACCCAACAAGAATTATGTAAAATACATATAAAAGACTAAACATAAAATAGTTATATAAAAGACTTTCTTCCTGTTTTCTAAGTCTAATTCAGCAGAAGCAGTGGGCCAAATGAAGACTTTCACTGATGAAATTTTTTCAATCAGGTGTTCTTCAGTAATTCTTTGGTGTGGAAGTGGCCCTGCTGTGGTCTCCTGCTCAAGTGCTCACCAAGCACTGAATGGTTCAGCTTTAGAGAGCAGAGCAATGAGAATGGATTATGATAGCATGATCCAGGCTTTAGTAAGGAACATACCACGAATATGTCCAGCACTATTTTCCTCCATATGAATGCACCCACGTTTTACCCTCTGATAATTTTTGTGTTTCAAAGCTTTCTATGATCAGAAAAGAGTTCCCCACACTTTTACTTTTCAAATGTAGCACATTTTTAACTTGTACATATGTTACTGTTCATGCTATATCAAAAAAAATTTTAAATCCCCTGGCTGAAAATTGTGCACTGTTTTTTAGGACTGTAGTCTGGTTTTATATCACTTCTTTGAAAAGAATATATTAATGTAGAGTTTTATCTGTGAATTCTTATATATGTCAGTTTATTCATTCAAGTTACTTCAGTGGAATTATGAGTAAAGAGGTGTCTTGGGGTGACTTTATGCTGTTGTATCCCCTATCACTGCTGTATGCCCAGACATGATTCCTGAGCCTTTCTATGCCTTTAAAACTGGACGCAAGAGACAGAGAAAAAAACTGAGCGAACTTTTCGAAACAATTTGTGCTTCAAGGACACAGAGATTAGCTACTGCTGCTGCTGAGGAGCAGGGGAAGCACTTCTTGCTTTTCAGTCAGCTTTTTCGGCTCTGTTTCTTCGGAGAGAGACGGAGAGTTGAGTTTTTTCCTCTTGGGACTTCAGCTTTTTCCCTTCTTCTCTTCTGGACTTGTTCAGAACACCAGAACATCAGAACCCCACTGGGGGACCTTCCACCAACCTGGAGGGGGCCCCCCATGCCAACCCAGCTCCGAGGAGGAGGAGAGAGACCACACCCACAGAAGGACTCTAAAATCTTTCAGGTTTTCTCTCCAGAGCAAGAGATTTTATTATTTAGCATTATTATTATTATTTTCCCGTGTGTTTGTTAAATAAATAGTTTTTATTTTCTCCTTCCCTTTCCTCCGAGGAAAATTTTTTTTCCCGAACCAGGTTGGAGGGAGGGGTGGCTGTAACCTGCCTTCCTTTAAGGAGACGTTCCTTTTGGACGTTTCCCTGAATTTGGCCTAAACCGCCACAAGAGGAAAGACCACAAGATCTTGCTCTGCTCCCTTCACTACAAGATTAATTTCTCTGAATGAAGGGCTGGCAAGACTGTACCACATAAGTCCCTGCAAGCTGGCAGTGCAACATAATAATTTAAAATAAAAAGGTCAATGAAAACCCAACGTGGCAGTTGGCTCAGGTCACTGGCTGCTGTCCTTTTCTCCCCTACTCTCAAGCCCTTCACACATACACTTGGCTATTCAGTGAACCCAGACTCTGAAAAATGTGCCTTTTGAACTCAGTTCTCAGAAAAAGCTTTCAGAGTAGCAAAAATAGCAATGCCCTCCCAGAATACCATACTGCATCTTCAAATCCATGAAGGGGAAGATCGAGTTTTGCCATGGTATCACAAGTAGTGCCACAAGGATGAGCATGGCAGTTCAAGATGTGAAAGAATAGTAAAATCAGTACCTGCACCTTCACTGACCTATCTTCAGCCTGCCATGTATCAATCCCACTATACGTTCCAGCAGCATCACCTATTTTACCACTATCGAAAAAAACCACAACCATGTGACTTTATTGCATGCCTGCACACTGCCTGGCTGGGCATTCTCTATCCTTGCAGGTTTTTAAGACCTATTGGATAAAGCCCTTAGTAACCTTGTCTTGTATAAAGTCTTATAGCTGACTGTCCTTTGAGCAGGAAGTTGGACTAGAGGCCTCCTGAGGTCCCTTCCAGCTTAAGGTATCCTGGGAACACCGCACACAGATATACACAAACACAGAGAACATACACAAATACTCCTCACCAAATTCCACCTGTATAATCTCTCAGAATTTATGATATCTTGGAGTTTCCAATGATATCTGCTGAGTTTCCAATGCCCCAAACTTTTGTCATATACACCAATATATATATACCAATATGTAATTAAGATCAGGAGACATATAGCTCTGCCTAATCACAGTTCTTAATGTGGATAATCACATATATAACAGCCTCTAGTTACCTCCTTGAGGTAACTAGAGCCTTGAGAGTAGCTGACAGAATTTTTTAGGATAGCTATGTAGATTAGTGACAACACAACTGTGAAGAACTATCACACTGTGTATCTTGTTTTTCCGACATTTCAAATAAACTTATTCAAAAGCAGAAAATGTTCAGTGCTTGCTTCCTATCAGTAAAAACAGTCATAAAAATTTTCCTTAGCCTGGTTCAGGGCAAGGACACAAGTGTTTCCAGTACCTCTGAGGCTTCTGTACTTCGCAGCCTGTAATGCAGAGGCTACACCAGCTGACTTTTGGCTTTTGCATTCAAAGCAAGCTGGTTCTCAAAAAAAAGCTATTGGGTTACTGACTGCATGTTAACTTCAAAAAGTATGTTCATCTGACAAGGACACTGACCAAGAGAGACTAACTACTGCATCATCTTCTGCCTGGTTCCCTCACCTCTATGTCCAGGCATCACAATGTACATATAAAATCCTTGCAACATGGTATTTAAAATCTGCCTTTTGCATTGGCTGTCTAATCCACTGTGATCCAAATAAAATGGAAAGACCCTTTCCTAGAGTACTAGGGAAATCTGTAATGATTAGCTCAGAGCAGGTATTCACACCGTGTCCTTGGACTTCAGTGACACCAACACCAAAGACATGCATGTCCTTTACCTGAACAAGAATAAAATGATGAGTGCACATTCTAAAAGCTTTAAACGCTATTTTGCTGGTAAAGGCAATGTAGTTGTACCCTGAAAAAGAATCAGCCTAAAACATCTAGGGTATCAGAAGTCTTGCAGTGCTAATTGTGTTGGAAAAAGCAGGTTTTTTCAGTTGGCCTCAGTGCACATCCACGTGCATGGAATAAACAGTGACTGTGCTTTTGTAACACATCCCTTATTTGAGGGACAAATGTGTAAGAGTATTTTGCAGTGTTTCATTTTCGTATTCATTAACATCAAAACCAAAGCTTCCCAGTGACCTTGCTCTGCTCAGGACTGTTATCACTAATGGACCTACCACAGTCTCATGCTCCCAACCCTCATGGCTCATTTCTTCCATGCTAATGCACATACAGATCATTTGAGTGGAAAAAAACCCATATCCATATCTAAGCTCCACGACTCCCCACTTTCTATTCCTTCTCATAACACAAAAGAGAGGGTGACTTCAGCTTGAGTGTGAAAGAGGGGGTAAGACAACCCCAGAAACAGATCTTAACACCTAATGCATGCAACAAGTTGTCTGAGCACAAAGTTTACTCCAGGATTCACTACTGAACTACTTCATGAGCACTAGGGAGTCAGTGGCCCCCGCCCCACAGCTCCATTTCTCTAAATTGATATTGCCTTGTTATAATTTGCAGTTTGGAAAAACAGGGGAAAGCTGTAATGAATCTGGATTTTTTTAGCCAAAGGAAGGGAAGAGTGAAAGATAAAAATCCTAAGTTTTAAAAATGATACTCTGCAGCCTCCAAAGCTAGTCCATCTTATGATCTAGCTGAACTCACTGTTATAAGATTCAGCCTCACAGTCTAACAACTTTCACTTGCTGGAATTTAAACCTAGTACTTCTTATCTGCTATATCAAGAACATGGAGAAGAAATTATCCCTTCCCTTTGAATCATCATACTCACTTAACTTTCATCACTGACTGTAGAAATTGTATCATATCATTATACCATGCAATCCATTGCATGGATTTTGGAGTTTCAGTTAATGTAGACTAGGAGTATGGGAACTATTTAATATATCAGATAATCTTAGCTGCCTAGGGTGGAATTCATCACCGTTTGAGGCAAGTGCCTCAGACTTTGTTTATAGTCCATTAAGTGCTGGTCATGATGCACCTCATTTTCAAGTTCCAAGTCTAAAACAAGTCATAAAAGGCCCAGTTCCTCTTCAGGATTTGGTGAGCATAGGGTGACTGTCTCAGCTACCAATGCATATGTAAGAAACACTCATAGAATTTCATTTGCAAGGGAGCTTTGGAGGTCATCCAGTCCAACCCCCTGTCCAAAGCAGGTGTACTAGGTTAGGTTGCTCAGAGTTGGGCCCTGTCAAGTCCTGACACCTCCAAACATGGGTATTTCACAAAATGTGGACAAACAGGTTTGGTAATTGACAACCCTCACAGTTCAAAAAAGGTTTCCTGATATCTTATCAGAATCTCCTATTTTTCAACTTGTGCCCATTACAGATGTCTAAAATCACCTGAGGTCTGACGCCTAACACAATTAACAGGCTATTCTCTTACAACATTGTGCTACTGCTCACTTTATTTGAAGGTCTTTGCAGCAAGCAAAGAGTCTTTAAACTTGTGGTAGCATGTTCCAAGCATTAGCAAGACAGGGAGTTAAGAAAGGTCTAAGGGTTTCAAAATAGTATTTCTGGACAAGGAAAGTAATAAGAATCCTCCCCTCAGATGCCAAGTACAGAAATTAAGCGACTCATCCATAAAATGGTTGGGTTTTGGCTTTCTGTTCAAAACCTAAGAACAAAGAAATATAAACAAAATCAATTAGAAAGCGTAGTGTTCATTTGGAGGAGATCCATTGATAATTGGAAAGACTTAGTAAAGGGAAATTAGAGACTGTGAGACTACAGAAAATATAAGAAACGAGAGCTTCAGAAATGTGAGCTGCCCAGTAACTTCTGAGTAAAATCTATGCATTTGTAATAGACAAAGCTCATCTGCCTGCTTATAATTCAGGAAAGATCAATGTTGTTATCAGTATAGCAGAACTTGAATAATAAATTTAGGTGAAGACCATCATTTGCACTTCCCATTTGGTTAGAAGGGCATTGTAACAGCTGTTTTTCTCATCAAAAGCAGCTGACTGGTGATATTATTTTTCAATTAATGATGTTACACTATGAATAGATTACTGCATGCAGGCATGAAAACAACAACAATTAGTGAAAGAAATTCAGAAATGTAACAAAGTAGGTTTTGGTTTCCATTTAATTGGAGGGTAGAGAAAGTCAGAGATGCAATAAACCCCTTCTAGACACAGTGAAATTTGTATGCTGAAGGCTCTCAAAACAATCCGAGACAGACTGAGTAAACAGATCTAGAAAAAGCAAGAATTAGGAAAGTGTAGAAAAGCGGAGAACAAAGATGCCAAAGACTTAAAGCAGTGTTGAGAAAATCTAAGGGGATTTTGTTTTTTAAATAAGAATGTAATTTTGCACTGAATCCTCAAATGAATAGAGATTTCAGTTATTTAGAACTGAAATGCCGTCACTTAATGTCTTTACATTGTTACATGCACTAAGCCAAGCTGTGTAATTCCACACTTGGTTGAGTGTGAAAGTAAAGCTTTTCAGTTTTACATTCCAAATCAGAATAGAAGAAGAGATGATACAAAAGCAAAACATCCTTATGTTAAAAGACAACACCCTACTGCAGTGATGCTTATGAACTCCATTCCATACGTTAACTTGCATTTCATACCATCTGTGGAAAATGTAGCCTAATTTGGGTGTATAAGATGTGAGATCTATATTAACTAGCCTTAGAGCTCTCATGTACTCCTCTAGCATAAAATGAGGACCAAATCAAACAGCTGAAACAATGACCTCTGACCATATATTTCTACATCTTAAATCACATCTCTAAGTCACAAAATATTCCCAGTTCTTTTTGAAAACAAATAAAACCACCAAATAACATGAAGGGGTAAATAAACAATGGATATGACCCAGCAAAAGCAAAATCTGCTTTGCAGGTACCTGACTTATGACAAACATGCATATTGATAATATATGATCTACCCCTGCTATGAATGGTGTGTGAATGTCAGCTGATGCAAACAAGACTCTGTTTAAAGTTTGGGTTTTCTTTCTTGTGTCATTCTGCTCTGCTTTGTGCTCCTTTCCCAGACAATAAGCAGGTGAGCACATTTAGATTCTGTCCATGTACAGCAAAACATCAAGAGTTCACATTCCAAGGACTCACCCCTCATCATTCACACCTTGCAGTTTTTGTTTCTTAAAAAGAGCATGCTTTATAGCTTTCACACTGTTTTGCCCTGAATCAGAAATTGATGAAAACTTCCTTGCAGTGAATTGAGGGACAAGGATATTGAAAAGATGATCTTTCTGATCTTCTTTGATTTTACGAAACCACATTTTTTCTGGTTGGTGAAATCAGGATTAATTTCTCTGTCTGAACATGCAAAGGATCTCCCACTATCACATTTGCTACATCCCTCCCCTAAAACCCTCAAAATAGAAATGATAAAATTGCTCTCTTTTTTTTTTCTAGCCTGTAGGAGTAACAGCCTGATTAGTAATTACCCGTATAAGAAAGAAGAGTGCCCCAGCAAAGAGTGTGGGAACATAAAACTGCTAGAAGAGAGAAGCCAAGTCATACACTTTGCCTATTCATTTCTAATAGAATGTGTTCTCAGTGGACAGTTTTATATAGTAGGAGCTTGAGATGTGCAGAGAAAGATAAACTCTGGTCAAGTATCTACATCTCATCAGGGACACAGGCTAATCAGGAATTTCCAGCAAAAAAATTTTTTCCTCATAATACATGAAACTGTCATTTTGCACTTGCTGTACGTTTAACATCCTTAATGTCAGTGAAAAAAAAGGGGGAAATGCTCAAATGTCAGTGAAGAGCTGAGGGGATGCTTGGGTTATTGAACTGCTCCCTCCCAGAACCATTTCCTTTCTTCTCCCTCTGCATTTAAAGGCGGTGGTTGGTCACCAGATCTGGCATCCAACAGCATGGTCCTTCAAGTCAAGTGCTGAGAAAAGTCTTTTTCCACAGCAGAATCTCAGTGTCAGGTGCTGAGCACCTGAAGCCTGAAGACAGCCACCAAAGGACGTTCATCCTTTGTGAAATACAAACGGAGGACCAGGACAAGAACTGGGAAATGAACTGAAGAATGGGTGACAGGTGAGCAGACTGCAGACACAACTCTGATGAGCTATGATGAGGCTTCTCACACTTTGGAGCTGAGGCTGTACAGACACTGACTGGTTCTAATTGACCATCTGCCTGGAGCAGTCACTACCTGGCTCCAGGGTTCTCTGAGAAAGGAAAGAGGAGACAGCCATAGAAAGGAAACCCCTTGCATAAAGCTTTATGCCATGAATTTCTGTAAATGCTACACAGCACCAGTTAAGGAAGCAGTGCATGGGCTTTCTGTTCTGTTCACTGAAAAGAAATGCGAAAGAAGCTCTAAAAACCCATGGGAGATGCATTTATTGCAAGCTGTAAAAAACATCTGTATAATATGAAAAAACAAAACTTTTGCTTCCCTGACTTCTGCAAAGTGAAAGATGAAAAAATACATAAAACTATCCTAGAAATCCATACAGTTTTTCTTTAGAACTTGAAAGGCCCACATGATTTAAAAAGTAATGTATAAAAATTCCAGCAGGATTTATGTTTATTATAGTATTCTTCACACGTTCTACTGCAGCTTATTTCCTACTTGTTCTGCAACTACTGAAGAGTTTTGTTACCCAGCTCATCTTTCAGTAACTACATGATGGTCTGTAAAAGCACAGAAAATTCTGACTACTGAAGGAAAGAGAACATAAACATATTTTGAAACAGTCCACAACTCCATCTCTGATTGTCTCCTGACCTGCACACTTTCTATCAACTTCGTTCAATTTACACTTTGATGTCTTGCTTTATCTAGTCATTGTTTCGGGTTTATGTGGCAATTAACAAACTCAGTTTTTCTGGTTGAAACTCAATTTGAAAAGAGAATGTACACATATTTCTATGAGTTTCGTGATATATTTCTCACGTGACTGTGAAATTACTTTTTTTTTTCCACTTAACAGTGAAAGGGTAACGGCAGACATGGTATTGAAGATGCCACATACCTTCAGAAACATCAAAATACATGCCAATAATGCACTGAAATAATTAATCTCCTTTGTACTACGTTCCAGAGAAATACTCGGTATAACCAGTGTCTTCCTTTTACATACCTTGCTTTTTTTCACCATAGCATAGAGAGGTATTGTCTTTCAAAGCAAAATCTCAGCTTAACCCAGAACACCCAAAAAATTCCAATTAAACCACTGGCAATTTTACTAAATTGAAAATGGAGAATTATTAAAAATATAGTAAAACATTTGAGTGTTTTTAAGAATATTTACAGAACACAGCACATTTTGTAGTCAGATTAAACTAATAATTAATAAATAGTTCTAACATTTATATTTTCACCAGAGTCATTCATACAATGTTTTAAAATGTCAGCAAGGATATAATTTTTTTAAAAGTTATAGTTTGACTTACTGGAAAGTACAGAAGAAGTGATCCAAAAAGAATGGTTTCCAACAGCACCAGCCCTGAAGCCCTGATACTCTAGAAGACAAAAGCCAACACAAAATATTAGAAAAGTCTCTCTGTGTGCCACTTTTATAAAGGTACCTTCACTTTCGTCAGTATAACACTTCCACAGTAACGTTTATTAAAGCACAGTATTAACCTGTCTGTCATGCTTGCACGCTCCACACTCTTTCATTCACAGGCCTGTTAGAATGGTTGCGTTTTACAAAATTCAATTTAAAAAATCTTTTTCCTATGTTAAATACTATTCAACACACATTACCTGAATATGATTTGAAACTGCTAAATTTGGTCTCAAGTGTCAAGAATTAGGGACCAGGGGAATTACAGACATGAATTTAACTGCAGAATTTGTTCTGCATTGTTTAAATTTCAAGAAGTCCCCGGAACAGTTTTGCTTATTTAATATTAATTACTTGGCTTCCATAATAAGTATGAATAATCTACCATTTTACTGAATATAGAGTGCACTCTTAGACTGCAAATGCACTTACTTTTTCTGAAATTTTTGTACAAAGATGTTGATTCATTAACTTGTCAGGATTGTAAAATATTATGCCATTTCCTCACTGATTCTAATGTACTCTCTCCAACATGGTTTTCTTACATCTTAAAATTAAATTGAAAAAAATCAATTATTTTTCCTAATACAGAGTGTATTCCAGTAAGTTTGATGATTTATGTACAGTGCAACTGTGCCTTATCTTCAAGACAAAACATCAACACTTGTGAGAAACGGAAATGTTAAGGGTGAATGACACAGAGAATCGGCCACCGCAAAAGCAGGGGTGCATTGCTGAGATGTGCGAGGTACAGCTCAGGTGCAGAGGCTGTGAGCACCAGAGGATGGCCACAACAAACCAACCTTTGTTTAGCAAGAAGCTGGGTTTGAGCCAGGTAAGGGATGAGGCCAATAAGAATCAGATCCTGATAGGTGGGATAGTACTTTTTATCATGCCAGGACTGATTTTACGAAACCACATATCATCAAGACACTGGCACATCCCTTACACATCATACAAGACACTGGCAGAGGTCAGTGAACTCATGTCTCTCATGACTGAGCAATACTCAAACCACTAAAGAATATTTTTTTTCTTATTATGTACAATGAATCTCTATATACCAGAATGACCAACAAAGCAGCTGAAATGAGCTTCATACAGAGAAGACGGAAATTCTCTAAAACATCTGATCTCCACGTAACTTCTGTGTGGACATCCTTTTCTAAACAAGTCTTTCACATCCTGATCAGTCTTTTCTTATCAAGCTTGTTTCTGGGCAGCATGATGATAAGATAACCTGCCAGGGCAAAGAACTTCAGCATTTCCAGTTCTTCTTCCGTAACAATAAATTATCCCATGATTTTCTTCTCACCCGTGTTCCAGTAGGGACCATTCTCTGTGAATTCTACCTTTGCACTTCTGCTTCCTGCCCTAAAAGAAGTGTGGCTTGCAGAGAAATGCTGGAATTCAGAATGAGCTTGAATCCAGGTTTTGACTGTACTTTCACCTTGGTCTTTGATATCAGGAGAACAGGGGGGTTCACCCAATGTTTAGAGATATCACAGCTCTTCTAAACAGGATTCCATGGCAAATGGAACAGACATTCTAGCAGAGATGAATACTACCCACACAGATGAGGAAAAGCTCAAAACTTCAAATACAAATTAGTACAACCGAAGAACTATTTTTGCGTAAGTGTAGAGAAAAGAAAAAAAAAATAGGTTGGAAATGGCAGTATAAGATTTTTCCCAAACTACATTTTTGAAACTGTTGGTTTTCTCTACTGCAAAGAAAAAGAGATATTTTAACACTTGATTTTTAAGTTGTTTTTTTTTCTTCCATAATGACCACTATAGCCCAAGAAGTCCAAGAAGAAAAAACTATCTGGCACTGAAGGGATTAACTAGAGAGAATAAGGATTAACAAGAAAGAAGAAAACCGAAACTAAAGCACAATGTTTCAAAATTAATTTATTAAAAATGTTTTATATTAGATATACAGATATTTCCAGCAGTCTCTGACTAATAGTTTTTCCACCAAAAGCTGAATCTTCCACTGTATAGACTTTGCAAATATGGTCCCTAAGGCTGGGGGCAGGATCACAAATGCTTGACTATGGGCATCTGCAACATACACAGCAGTGAATATGCCCACACACCTCAGGAAAAAAAGCCCTTGCTCTTTTAAGAAAATAAACAAAAGAAAGGAAACTAATGATAACCCAAAGTCTCCACCAGCTAGTGTCCACCTATAGAGGATGCACAAATAAAATTCTCTGATGGAATTCACAGAAATCAAAGCCTTTTAGGATACAGCCCTGAAATTTCACACAGTGGGAATTTTTTCCACTTGCGTGTAATATTTGTGCTGCCTTTTTTTTTTTTTGTCATTTTTTTTTTGTCTTTTTTAACAGCTGCTTGGGGTTTTTTATTTCACTGGCTGTTCATCTTGTGTACAGTTTATTGCCACTTTGTCTGTGTGTTCATTTCCCATTCAGGGTTTCACTTCTATGTTTACTTATTTGTGTCAGTAAAACTGTCCTTTCTGGATTTCCTTGTCTCACTCAATGGTTACACATTGCTGACACCTAAGTAATACTGCAATTTATTTTGTTTCTAGCTTCATACTAACTTTCACACTTAGCTACTTACACCGTTTACTTATCTAGGCCTGCAAAGAGTAGTGTTTGTGAAAGACTGATTTATGCCTTGGGATTTGCTCAGTCTTCCATCGATCTATTCTATCCAGACCACATTAGTACCCTTTGAGATAAACAGTCATTCCTTATCCTTGAATCTCAGAAAGTAACACCATTTCTGTAAAAAATGACATTAAGAAAGGAAAGTCATATGTGCCTCTTGGTCACTGCTAAAGGGTCATAAATAAATGTTTAACAATTATTTGCATAAGGAAAATTTTAAAAAGTGTAGCTGCCCAAGTTGCGTCAAGTGCAACAAAACAAAAGCTGAAATGATGCATAAACAAGCACGGAAGATACTGCATTTCAATTGTCTGCAATCCTAAGCAATCCAGGAAATACAACAGGATTAATTAGCACTGAATTCCTGAATGTCATCACATAAATCAGTGATATAAGTGTCAGAGTATTTTCACAGTGGAGAAAAAAGAAGAAATTAAAAGCCAAAATAAAATTAAAGTCATCCTGTATCAGTTACACTGTGTAATACTGAATTAACCAAACTGTAGGCTTTTGGTGTCAGTCCAGGAAGACTGCAGGTTTCTCCAGGGCCACATGTCACTGTGTATTATATGAGCATGGTACCATGGAAACCTAGTGAGGGGAAAAGGTTGGCATATTTTGATTTTTTTCATTTTTGTTAAACAGTTCTGCCACTTCTGTAACATAAAGAATGACCAGAGAGGGCTGTGATTTACAGAAAATTTCCTTTTACAAAGGTGGTTTCACCAGAATGTGAGCTTGCCCTTCAGATAAATGAAGTGTATCAGAAACTATTAGAGTGAAAAAAATTCAGATACATTTCTTCTTTGATCTCAACTTTGAATACATTCATATTTATTAAACTGGAAAGTGTTTCTACCACTCCATGTACAACTGGAAAACACATACGGATACATGGCAGAATGGTAGAGAAGCAAGGAAATACAGAGAATAGGCACAGATTTGCTCTGCTGTGCTAAGCTGATGTATTTGAAGTGACTAGAAAAATTACTATGAAAATTTGTCTCAAAACAAGTGAAATAAAAAGCGTAGCTAAAGACATGTGAAGGTAATGTGCTCCCTCTGCAGTGCTCCCAGGAGGACCCTTGTGGTGAAGGTCTGGCAGACCCATCCCACTCTTCACATGAGGACATAGGAGATGTGATGAGGCCTTACAGGACTGTATTCCCAAATCTATCTCTTACTTCTCTGAAAATTCTTCCTGTTCAAATTCTTTTTTTCCTGGTACAGGTGGTTCTTCACTTCTATTAAATGAGAGAAGTGAGAAGAGATTTTTGTCAAGTTGAAAATAAGTAGTCTGAAGTGGAGCTGGTTGAAATGTTTTATTACCAGTTGCTTTTCTTACTAAAATACACCTTCCCAACAAATAAATATTTTCCATGAGCTGTTTTTCTGAAGCCCATTTTTTTCTAAAACTTGATTTCCATGAGCTGTTTTTCTAAAGCCCATTGAACCTTTTTCCTCTTTCTCATCCCATATACCTTCTCCCAACTGCAAAGGCATTGTTATCTTTCTTAGTGAAAGAGTTGTGAGGAAAAACTAAAGTGCTAATTTTCAGGAATTTTATCTCAATTAAAGTTTACTTTTAAGAAATAGAATGCAGAGATTCTTCTTTCTGTCCCTGAGGCTGAGCAACAACAAGATGTTTGGCTCTTCTGTTGAGAGACAGAAGTTGGACTTGCCAGCTCCCAGACACTGATAGTAAGAGTTGCAGAAGAGAGTGGAACTACATTTCATTGTGGTGCTTATCCTAACACTATTCACACCTGGAAGAGGAGTACTGGGGACTAAAGAATGGGTACAAAAGTAACTGGAAGGAGTCCTCTGAATCCTCAGTTAGTACCCTGTAACAGCAGTGTCATAAGCTATTTATTTTCTTGATAATAAATTCAGGGACTGATTAGGACTGCTACCCAGGAAAACATAAATGTCAAATTCCATAACAAGGCTTTGCTTTAATTTTATTATTGTTGGTTGAGGTACAAAATTCAAGCAACTCATTCCCAGCTAACTGCAGGAAACATCCTTCAATTCAAGGGAGAAAGAGTTGTACCGCTTTTGAAAATTTCTCTGTAAAATAATGAAGAGGAAATTGTGTGTCCTGCTCAACCTTTCATCACACTGACAAATACTTTTAATCTATTTGAATCATAGCCTCCTAATAGAATACAGCTTGCAAGTACAGAAATATTCATAGCAAAGGCAAATTTTCCAGAGACAGGCCTACAGTTATGGGCTGCCACTTAAACTGTATTGACAAATTGTCAGAATTTTCGGTCATTTGCAGGTTTTGTGCAGTATTCCTAAACCAAATAAATGTAATCCTCATGTTCTTTCATTTCCCTTTCAAGCCTTTGAAGAATACTTACATGAAGGTCAGGTTTTTTTCCTATTACTAGTTGTAGCTCAACTCAAACAGAATTTAATTATTAAATTTACTTTTTACTTGAAAAAAACGTCAGGAAAAGCAAAGGCCATCAATCATAAAGCAATTTCACTAAAAGTGCACAAGATGTCAAGCATCCAAGAAATCCCCAAATACTTTATTTTTTCAATTCATGTGGCCCTTGATCCATTCTGTTATGCAAGTAACGAAACCTGTCGAGATACATCATGATGAAGGTAAGGTGTTCTGCATGTAGAAACATGGGCATTGCTGCATCTAAGTTGCACCACACCACCTATGAGACAGACATTTGAGAAAACAGTAGTTGCTGGTGAAGAACCCTCACAATAAAAATGGTTAATGTCCCAGGGACATCTTTTCTTATAAGGACAAAAATTCCTTCCTTGGGGGCATAATGCTTAGATCAAGATACCTGCTTCTCATCAAACAGTGGTGAATATATACATGGAAGAAAATCAGTAATGAAGTAAATAACACCTAAATTCAATTTCAGTCTATTCACGGCTTTATGGTTAATTTAAAAGATGAATATGTACAATGACAATCATCAAAAATCTGGATCACTGGAAGTGCCTGTTTCACTAGGTTATGCATTCAATTAACACAGAAATTAAATGAAGATCCAAAGACATTACTTTCAAGAATAAAATGCATTCTAATATTGATAGTTGCTTAATCACCAAGAGATTAAATGGAATACACAGAAGATCTGATGGAACAGGAAACCAAATTTCAGGAGCAGGAGGTGGGGTTCAGTATGTTCCCCTGTTTAGTTTACAAATAGCTTCAGAATACCTTAATTTCAGCTTTCTTATTTAACATGTCCTCACCCATTACAGAAGATAACACCACAGCTCACCAAAATTGTCTGTATAAATTGTAGTTCAATCATGCAGAAATAAATAGTTTATGGAAAAAATATAGGATAAAAAGACCAACCTGACTGCAAAGCTCAAGATTCATATCTCAGAGGAAACAAACTGAGAATGTGAGAAGCGTTAGAATAAATATGATTAAGGTAAAAAAACCTCATTATTTTCATGACTTAGAAGGCAAATGAACTATAGATGAAAATCATTATATTAATTTCAGATCAGTCAAAATCTCATAATTCTGAAGATTTTAAATCCAACTTCAGTTTATTTTATATCACTTTTACTTTTACAAGAGCCAAGTGCTAAACCACTCCAAACTAATACCTTATGATTGGATCTGAGAAATCCTGATCCTAAAAATGGTGAGATTTTTCAGCTCTTCAAAATTTATTATGCTAAGTAATCTCTGATTAAGTTTAGATCACAGAATGTATGTTTCACTGGAAATAAAAGCACATTTGTCTTTGAAGGAAATACTGCTATGCATAACTTAATTATTCTTCCTAGCACTGTATTCCTGAAAGGCCCAACCCCAGGGAAGCTTCAAGTTAGTGCAGACCCTGCACAAGGAAAAAGTGAAAATGGTTGTACTATCTGCACAAGGTTAAGAGTTTAAGACAAGGGACAGCATATGGATAAGGGCAGATGAGAAGAACAATGGAACAACGAGGCAGTATCACATTTCAGAACTAGCAATTAGTAGTCCCAGCCTATCAGTATCCCACTCTAAGTCACCTACTTTGTCAGCACTTGAATCTGAAGAAACGATATGAAGAGCAGGGGATGCTCGCAAAAAGCCTCCACCAAGCATGAGGAAAGTATGAAGGGAACAAGGGGTGTTTTCTGGAAAAGGTAACAAGATGAGGCTGGTGTTGAAATGTCTGCATCAAAGAAATGGCATTAGGAGAGAGAAAAAAGCTCATGTGGGAGTTGAAGAAAACAGAGATATACAGCTCATGTATGATGTCAAGGGGGAGATGTAACGAGGACAACACAAAGTGGCAGAGCAGTAAATCATTTGCAGCATCATTTCAAACAGACAGAGCAGGCCTTGGCTGCATTTGCCAAGGCCAGATGAAAGGACATCGCAGTAGTCAACACACAAGACACCAAGCTGAGACAATAAACTTAGGTCTGCAGACTAGCAAGAAATATGTATTAAAAGGGAGCTCAGAAGGAGTTCAGCAAGGCTTAGACATAGCCGGAGGCACAGTGAGCTCCAGAGTCCAGAATGACGTTTGATAACAAGCAGGTTGCTACAGTAACTAAGGAAGCAGTAGCTGGGATGTCCTAGAGGGAAGCAGGAGGAGATCAAGGTTTCTTTTCTGCTATATTGAAGTTGATGAGAAGATGTCAGATAAAAATGTCATGATTTTATTCCAAACAGGGGGAGGCATGGCTGGGACAAGGAAGGCAGAAAGCAATCTGACTGTGCTCATAGCACAAAGTCCTAATGAGAAGCTGACAGCATGAGCTTGCTCCCAAAAACCTTCAACTTTCACCCAAAGAAATGAAGAAAAGAATGAAGAACAGGCATATGTTTTAGTCTGAGTGATCTGTGTTCAGCTTGTACCACATGATATAGCCTAAACCAACCAACCGACCGACCAAAATATTAAAACCAGCACAAAGTTTCTCTGAACGTTCTACCATTAACTAAAAGTTTTGCAGTTAAAAATATTCAGTAAAAAATGCAAGACTTTTACTAGAATAAGGTTTCCAATACAGTTTTGTTTCTACTACTTGAAAGTTCTCATGCTACGTTTTTTTCTGGTGTTTTCTTTCCCCATATCTTAGTTTATATTACTTCTTTCTTTCTGAGTAAAATTTCTGTAAAACCCTATTTTCTCATCTTCATAAGAGCTTCTCCTTAGTTAAAATGGTTTTTCAACATCAAAATGGGGTCCTACTATTAGACCCCTAAAATAAAAAGAAAGGCCTGCTTCCGACAGAAGTCTTCTCTGGGAGAGGGAGGCATGCTGAAGACCTCATGCAAGCCACCAGGGACTTTGCTATTGCTATTGATTGTACAAGGAAGGTTCACAGCAGAATACAACTCCAAGACAAATAGCAGGATAAATAAATAATGTTGCTCTTATTCTGCTGACATGATAGGAAGTCTCTTCCCAGCAAATCTGTAAATGCCCATTCAGGAACCCAAACAAAACTTCAGATAAATGCAACTGTCCTGAAGTTACTGCATCAAAGAATCAGTGGGGAAAGCTTATTATCATGTGACAGACCATTCAATCTACTCAGATACCCTGTAAGGGCTATAAGTACAAGACTCAGCAGGAATCAGAGAATAACAGACAAGCCAAAATCTTAGCAATTTGCTCAGTTTAATTTGTGACTCTGAAACAACTTTGGAAGAACTTTTCTATGCTGTAATACTTGCCATTGTTGGAAAATATTTGCTGGAATTCAAGAATTCAATTACGTATTTTTTCATAATTTATTTCTTAAGTGAAATCATAAGTGCAATAGAATCAAATGAACATATACCTTCAAGGCTACTGCAGCTTTGTCTTTGGTGACAGCTATATCCTTGGCCAGCACCCTACACTGAAAGTGCACTACCAGTTCCATTCATTTGAACTTTGGGGCTCTGGGCTGTAGAGTTTTGTGGAGTACTGGTGGAACAGAAAGTAAAAATGATTCACAGTCTGCAAGGTCTTATGCAGCAAGACATTAAGATTAAGAAAGCAAAGGCCAGGAATCAGTTTCAATGTCAAAGTGGAGCAAATGTGTCACAATCCATGGCTGATTCACATCACTTTGAAGGCAGTGCACTCCAAAAACCACAACTGTTTTCCAGATGGGCCTCCTAAGGTGTTGTACAATTCAACTTTGTACAGACAAGCATTGGTTTAATATAAAGTTATACAGAGAAGATTGTACCTTTTGAATCCTTAGAGCTACTACTGAGTATTGATGAAAAGTTATTTTTATTACCTACCTTGTCCATTAGGAGTAGACTCTATCTAGAGCACTTTTTTTGCTTCCTACCACCCTGCTCATCTCATTAGCTCTTCTTTATGAGGCTGAACTGAAATCAATGAACATATTTCATACCTAGATCTTTTTCTTCACACTTCAGTTTTCATTAGGCCTAAAGTGTCTGTAGTTAATTTTTCTATTCACAAATACTTAATGCCTCTAAGCTGTGTATTAGAATGCAAATACATACTCATGTGAAACCTTTGGCCTTATGAAATGAATACACACAATACCCTGCAAACACAGGGCAATGCCACCACTGCAGCCATGCCCACCAATGCCTGCTGTCTTTGGGAACTCCAGCAGCCAGTACATCCTCCCTGAGGATCAACTGTTGCTGCAGGCTAACAGCCCCTCCACTTCTTATCTTTCCAACATGGCACTCTTAAATTATATATGTGGGAGTTAAGAAAGTACAGCATCCCTAAAGGCACATCTTAACTACACAGAAAAATGGGAAGGGACACGCAAACAAAGGAAATGCAAATTCCACTAAAAACAACAGTTTTGAAAACAACATCGGCAGTGTCTTTAAAGTTGCACACCTGAAAGCTACAATAAACTTCCTGGGAAATCACAAGAAACTAGGTTCTCACCCTAGGATAGGATGAAGAAAGGGTGTATAATGCACTGCACAGAATGTGGATATGCTGAGTGAACTATCAGGTATGCCCACCAGCACAGCATGTAAAGGCAGCTGCTCCATCTGTGCAAGATCTCTTCCCTCTATCAAGTTTCCACTTCAGCTGAAATGTCAGAAATTGTTGTCTGGGGAGAAAAAAGCAGAATGTGCACCAAAGATGAAAGGCATCCAGGCATAAGCACATCGAGATGCCACTGTGAAGTCAAAAAAAGGAAAAAGGATTGGCTGATTTACATTAGAAAAAGAGGTATGTTTGCAAAGCCAGCATGCTTTAATATTTAAACATGTATCACACATCAATAGCCTGTGATTACCTCACTGTGAATTACTGTATCCTATCACGGCTGCAGCAAGGGAGAAAAGACATTCTTGATTTTTCAGTATTAGAAAAAGGAACTACAGCATCAATTTGCATGTTGCCTTTCCATCTACATGCAGTTCTGTGCAGTGTTAAAATTGCAGTTTAGGGACTATCTTCACAGTTTTGAAATCATATTTAGCAGAACGCTTAAATATATTTACACTAAATGGAAAAATGGGATAGTGGAGGCAGATTGCATCTAGCCACCCTGAACTCCAAACTGAAAATCTGTATTCGACGGAATAAAAACCTTATAAAAACAGTCTGTAGCTATTATTTGCCCAGTTCCCTCAAGAGAGGTAAAATGATTTATTCCTGTTGATGATTAGCCATGTGGTCCTGCTAACAGTGAGTTTTTATCTTCATCAGTGTTCAAGATGTGTATTTTCCTCCTCTCATTAAAAGTATTTGTATTTCTGTATTTCCAACAGTTCTTGAATGTTCATAAATGGGGGGCAGGAGGGGGAAGACCAGTACAATGAAAGGTCATTTAGCTAAAAATTTCCAATATTTGGGATTGGAAATGGTCTTGAACAGGGCAAAGACCTTCATTCCAATGGGCTCTATCACAGTCCTTCATCTTTGTTAATGCCATATGACAACACCATTCCAAATTAGTGTTGAACTCTAAGCATTTTTTCCATTATTTTACAGAGCTGAAAATGACCTTTTCCAAGTGTGCTTGCTGCTACCAATTTTACCTTGACATGCTGGATTTACATCCAGAGATGCTGGCCACAGGTACATGAGGAAGATGGAAAGACCAGATCCCCACGCTCGCCCTTGGTTCCCCTATTTTCAGAACCTGGTGAGATGAGGGCAAAGTAATTTGGCTTTAGTGCAACTACTCTGAAGCCTTTAGCATTGATCTGAATGAGAATTCCCAGCAAACAAGACCCTTCTGAAAAGGTCTAGCATGAGTCAAGGCTGGCAGCACATTCTCATCTCTCCTTCATCACAAAGTAGCATTTAGTCTCTTCCACTCCATGGCTGAGATCAACTTCTCTTTCTCTTTGCCAGTAGAAGTTCTTGGCATTTCTTAAGGGCACTTACAATTCCTCACAGCAATTGTACTCTACCCGAGAGCTCCCTGTTTGAGTTGGTAGGCTGCTATGCAAAGGTCAGTTATTTTCAGCTCTTCTTTCCGATTCATTTGAAAAGGCAGCCTGATAACTGATGGCCCTTTAGGTTCTTTGCAGGTAATGTCCTTTCACAGTCCAGTACTTTTACAAAAACGTGATTACAACGCAGCTGGTTTTCTCTTTAAGGTTCTGGTAGATTTTTAGCCCCATGTTAAGTCTGAAATTGAAAAAAAAAAATCTGATTTTTCTTCATAGTTATTTAAATGTTCCATTTCTTTCCAATAGCTTTGCTAGCCTTACACTGCATGTAATCAATACTGCAGTTGGTCATTCCCCGTTTAAGCTCTCCCTTGGTTCACATAGCACTACTCACACAGGTGAATTCTCCTATTTTGTTGATGCTTTTTCTTACAAAATCACTGTTCAGATTCTCATTTTTGAGAATATTTGTTTTAACATCCATGACTTCTGTCCTTGTCTAGCCAGCTACTTTTGTTAGCTAAGCCTCATACTTTTTGGACATGTTTTTTGTAGTGATGTTTGCATTATTCAATCAATAATAATGCCACAGCACATAATGATGTTTGCTAGTTTCACCTTGAGCTGTTTTGTTCCTTACTTGTTCAGCTTAGAGAATGTTTTGCACCTCTGTATACAGCCATGAAAATCTGACTTGGTAAGGCTGAAAGTTGTTCTGCAAGATCCTCTTGTACCCATACTCTGTCAAAGCCTTTGGAAACTTAAGGAAATAAGAGGAGCCTGTTCCTTTACAGACTGCTCTGTGATTGCTAAGACACATATCATGACCATCAAAAGCACTGAGCTTGTTCCTGGTTTTGCATAGAGTGTCCCTTTACTGCTCTGAAGCCTCACCATCTTCCCAGGTCAGATTCAGGAAAATCACTCTGTCAGAGCAGTCAAATAGAATTCCAACATTTTCACTATTGAGGAAAAATCTCTTTTTCCCAGGCTCCATCACACAACTCCCTCGGTGTCATTAAACTGGTGCTGTCAGATGCTGTCAGCTTTTCTGATAGGATTTCACAAATTTTCATCTCCCTTGAGTTTTTGAGCCTCTTGCGCCTTGTGTCAATGCCAGGCTCATGGCTTCCAGCTTTTACTACTGATCAGCATGAGAGCTATCCAGAGCAAAGATTTCTTTGAAGTGATCCACACATCTGATTTCCCTTCTGTATTAGCTATGAATATTTTTTCCGTTTTTCTCTTTGTTTGGCACATTTCCCCCATTTACTCTCCCGCTGAAATGTTTTGTCTTTTCCCATTATGGCAGTAGCATCTCCTCTTTATCTGTTATATTTTTGCATCTTTTTCTGTCTTTCCCTACAAAGCTTTTCACTAGTGGTTTAGCTTCTGCTACTCCTTCTGTGCCTTCTTCCAAATTTTTTTTTGTTCTTATTGTTTTGGAGTTCTTCTGTCTCTTGGCAAAGGGCCGTATTTTCTGCCTGTGACTTTCTCCAGTTATGACTCTTGCAGTTTAATACCATTGCTGCTGAGCTGATCTCAGGGTTGCTGAGTCACTTTCACCTGTGTTTGACAAAGCCTCAAAGGCATTCCTCAGCACTGATCGGAGCTTTGTCACAGTATCTTTTTGCCAATTCCGACTACTGCTTGAAGTCACTACTTTGTAGTTACACTTAACAGGTTGGCAATGGTCAGATTGGTCAGTGGTACCAGTAGTTTGGACCAACTGTGTTTTGAATGAACAAGTTGAATTTTGTTTTGTTTTTTATCAAATGTGCAAGTCTACAAGAGTATCTTCAAGGTTTTAAAAAAGAGACATGAAATCTAACTTAATGACTCTTTGCCAAGAGAACAAAAGATTTTCTGATTTAGACTCCTACCTCACTTCACAGTCTGTGCTGCATTATTAAAGAAGCAGAGAGTGATCCTTCCTGATCTGTCCTCCAAGTTGCCAACAATAAAATTATGGCCTTGTGGCACCAGATGTTTCACCAAAATCAGTGTGTTTAAACACCCTAGAAATACAGAAACATATATAGCAATATCCTCCATGATTCCTTCCTGTTTGAATTGCTTTATACTTTGAGATCTATGATATTCTTTGCCAATGAGTGAAATAAAGCAACTAAAAGTTGTGTAATGCAACTACTTCATCTTTTCAAAACATTTGAGAGATCGCTTTAACATTTGATAGACCCCTTGATCCTTAATCTCTCTAGTGATACCATAAGAGGAACCATGAATATATATATATATGTTTGCACATCCACATCTCCCTGCTGTACATTATTTTATACCAGATTTCCTGCCCTGTCTTTTCCTCTGCCATCCCTTGGTTACCTGAAAATAGTGCAGCTCACCTAGTCCCTCGAGATCATAATTTTTAACAGCTTTTGGTGGCAGACCTTGGAAGAAGTACTCTCATATCCAGATGCTCATAATCCCCCTTCACAGAGCTACAAATACATCTGTAGGGCATCACTTGCTCACAAAAGCACACTTCCCACACTTGCCCATGGACCCAGCAGTTCTATTATTATTATTACTTTGAAGTTTGCTTCTTGATATAGTAGCAGTACACCGTCCATTCTGTTAAAATGTTGCATTAAAAACTATTTTTTGCAACCATTTGAATATTGTAGTGCTACACGTGGGAGAGAATCCAAAGAAATGCTCTTCTCTGACACCCACACAGCACAATGGAAATGAGCAGTTTAACATAGCAACTTTAATCACAGACATATACACTAACTTAGTTGTGGTTTGCTTCATTAACAGTTGGAAATCCTCAAAAAGGCAGATATTTTGAATATACTTCAATATGTTCTTTCATTTTCATGATTTTACCTCCTTGGCAGACAGTACATAGTAAGCTACTAGTTTTCTTCCTTCACTCCCAATTTCTGTCATTTCCCAATGTAACCAGCAGTTTTCTTATGCAAATACTCATTGTTCTCAGCAAGTTTGCCCTGCATACAACTTCTCATTTCATGGTAAACACACAAGATCTTTTTCATGCTGTACCAAGATAAAGAACAGTAAAAGGAATATCCAAGAAAAACTCAACTGAATGACATGAAAAGCAATGAAAAATCTATCAGTTTCTATTCCTTGAAAACATCAATCATAATGGAGAGGTTTGTTAATCACCATATTATTTTTTTTGTCTCATGTTTCTTCCCTTTTCCTTCAGAGGTACACATTTAGAGAAAAGTCAACTTTTTTGTAAGGTACCAAAATTGTAATTGAATCTGTCTCTGGTCAACTGAATGAACTGCAATGTCTCAAAGGCAAAATTTTCCTTTCTAGGAGAAAGAACGCTTTGTTTTATGTCTGGTTCTCACTCATTCATGTGTCATGATTTCTAATGGTAAGGGGGAGTCTAGAAAAATAAGCTCAAACTTTTTCTTAATAGCACTTCAGAAAGAAGTGCTATTCACTGAATAGCACTTCAGAAAGAACGAAATATGTGTATATGCCTCTTTAGTATTGCTTTGGTATTAAAGATTCAGATTCCATGTGTTTGTTTACTCACAGACTGCTTTGGAGAAATGACTAATCATCACAAATGTAAAACTGTGCTTTTCATGACTAGAAGGTTTTGTGAAACACAAGATTTCTATGTTATGTCTAATAAAGATACATCTTTTTACTGTAGCAGATATCTATACCAGAACATATGCAAGTGTACAAGTGCAAGCATGTACACAGTTTTACATGTGCCTGACCGCAACCTATTTGTGAGAAAACATAAAAATTTCCTGTAAAACAATCAATATTTCAGTGTGTAAAAAGGAAATCAAGTCCAGCTTGCAATAGTTGCATATCACTTTGCAGGTCTAGAAATAGTTTTCACTCACAAGAAATGCTTCTGTCATGATGCTGTCTATGACATGAAAAGTGAATAACATTACCAGATTAAAACCTCACAAAATCAGAATGAAGATCTTCTGCTAAGTTAATGTCAAGCAGCTAAACAGATGCTTACAACAAACTTTTCATAACAAAAAACTTTATGAATACAATTAAGTCTGTAATTGGAATCATTTAATGCAATATCATTAAATACAAAGACACTGTCAGAAACAAAGAAGAAAAAAAAAGGAATGTTATTGCTCATTCTGTGATTTCCTGGCAGGATATTAAAGTCTTTCAAAATGAGCCACACATTTTTAACACAGACACTGCAGGATCAGGAAGACTGGGGGATCAAGTGTTCCAAAAACCAAAATGGAAATACTTATCTAGTTATAGAAGGTGGATGAAGCTATTAATTTCAATAATGTAGCATACTGTGTGCACACCTACGTCTCCCAAATGTAGGTAGTGAATATATGCCAGCTTCAGTTAATTTCTTTTTAGTAAATCTGAAGTTTCAGAGAATATTCTGCCTTTACTGAGGCAACAGTGAGATTCCAAGAGATGTTACCAGATTTTCAGTGAGGTTAAAGCAGAAAGTTCATTAGCTTAGTACATAAATGCTGCATCAGCAATTTACAGACACTCCTTAATATGCTCATGCTTTAGTGAAAAAAATAATAATCTTGAACCATAGAATCACATTTAGACTCTCTAGGAACTAGAATTCTTCAGAAAGATTTCTCTCTGCCATAATTATTTTCCAGCTAGTCCCTCAAATATATTGAAACCAAACATCATTTCCAGTAGTGGGAAAACAGAGACTTTCAAAATCCCAAGTTTCTAAAATCCCCATGTCCCCTTAGATATGTGCATTATTGGTCTGATTTTCCAAAGTTACTTTGAACATAATAGTTTCCTTGATTTTTGCTGAACATCTATAAATGTAAGCGTATTTCACTTGAAGAGACAAATTACTCAGCTGTTTTTTTTTTTCCCCCCAAAACTACATAAACAATTTAGGAAAACATTCCTGTTTTGGAAATCCCATCCTCCCCTTGAGCTGAGCTCCTTGCCTGAGAAACTGACTCTCAAAGTGGAAAGCTACCCACCCGAGATAAATGAGCGTGTACCACACAGCGAGCAGGAACATCAGAGTAAAACGCGGGTTTACCTTTGCCTTGCGGAAGTGGTAGACCACCAGCATGCTTATGAAATCCAGCAGCATACAGAGCGTTTGGAAGGAGATGATAGCCAGACGTAAATACTTGTCCTCCTGTGCATAGCAGGGAGTATCATCTGTGCAGAAAGAACATCCCTCTCTGCAGGGTAGGCAGGTGTAGACTTCCTCTGACAATTCACCACCAGAAAAGTGATTTCCTGCATCCTTTCCTGAAAGTATCAGAAGAGCGAGGGGAGACACCTTTAGTTGAACAGCATGGGGATTTCATCACCAGCCCTCTGCTGGGCTTCCTTTCCCTCCCCTTCTCTCTCTCATTAGGTTACAAAATAGCTTGGCCAGTGCTGCTTTTCTCACTGAACCATCCTTTCTAACATTCAGAAAACGCAGACCAATCTAGACATGAGGGAAAGTGAGCTTATTAAACATCAAATGCTTTCCTGTTATATTTAAAGTGGGCTAAATCTGCACGGGAGATTCTATGAAGAAGAATTTTGAATGGGGAAAAAATTACATTAAATATTTGGGAATAAGGAAAGGATTTTACACAGACCCATGAAGGGCAGACCCATTAACTACCTAATGTTCATAGTACAAGCTCTGATCCTATTTCAGATTGTTCCTCAATTTTATAAAAATGCTATCTAGTGAATTAATGAGCTTCAAATTAGATAAAACCCCTCTTAATTAACATTTGTTCAACAGGCTGTTGCATGATTGCACTATTCTGTCCCCAAAGCAAAACCAGTGCACTTAAAGTATAATTTTCCATTATTCACACAAGCACACCAGGAAGAAAACCTACTGGAAAGTTAATATTTTGTCTAGGAAAATCAATGACTCTTGAACTGACATCTCATCCATCAAAGTGAACCCATCAACAGCGCACATGGAAGGATTCCTAATTTTTCTTGACACTTGCCCATAAACCCCTGATCCACGACACTTGCCCATAAACCCCTGCAAGGCTGCTTACCCTACAGGCCATGAATAGAATTAAAAGGTAAAAGAGAAAGGGGGCAAAAAAAAGAATATTGTTAAATAAAAGGAAAAAATGAATTTGTTGAAAATGTTTATTACAGGCAAGACAACCTTAGGAACTCACAGAAACAAGAGAATGTGGCTAAAGACAAATCAATGGTGTGTTGAAATGTGTGATAACTCCTCTCACTTTTCAAAATTCTAGAGAATGGCTTCAATTTCTTTGATCAAAATTCTCCTTCTCTGTCAGTGAAAGTAGTAAATCATGCATTGCTGAGTCCTTCAAGAGACAACCTATCCCACCTATGCTGCACATGCACGTAGCCTTATGCAACTCTTCAGACTTTTAGCTTGAAACAACCGAAGCAGAAGGTTATCTATAAGAGCACTTCTTGCTTTCTCAGATCTTTGTTCGAGGGTGCAGGAGCACACATCTGCTGCCAGGAAAAGCCTGGGAAAGGGACAGAGGCCGCATACTCAGGTCTGTTTATCTGGGTTCCAGCAGCCCAATGCTCCTTGTCTTCACTGCAGGATGCTTCACTCCCACATCCCATAGTGAGCAGAGAACAGGATGGTACTTCTCATGAAAATCATTAATTTCTCCTTGGAGCTTTTTTCTAAACAAAGATGTTGGAAAACTGAATATAGCATAGTGCTGACTCGTGTTGGGAGTCAGATTTTTAAATATAAGGAGTCAGCAAGAATCTTGTGCTTTTTTGACCCAGACTGTGTGAGGCAGGAAGGGAAATCTTGGAAAATAATGATGCTTGCGCATACCAAGCAGATGGAGAACCTCTAAGGAACACTAATCTTGAAGATATCCTAGGACTGGAATTTCTCTTCAGAGCACACACCCATGGATCTCAGCCCATTATCATTCCAAGAGCTTTAACAGAAACCACCTTCTCCAAACCTAACATTAAATCCCTGCTTTCTTAATTACAGCTAGAGCAACAGACCCACACTGTCCTCTGTCAGAGACAGAAGTCACAGTCTCCCATCTCCATATCCAAACCAAGAGTGCATTCCTTACTGTCCAAGTTTTCCACTTCATTTCCTCAACATTTAAGCTCATGTCAGCCTGCTTTTCCACCATGTATCTGTTCCTTTATCATTTCTATAGTTGCCCTTCAATTAGCCCATCTCTTTAAAGCCTCACATTTCTGAGCCCCATGAGCCATTTGTTAACATATTTTTATTGTGTCAACTAAATAAATTATTTGCAGTATAAAAACTTACACACTGAAAAAATATAATTTAAAACCCACAGTTATGAGACTACTTGTCACAAATATTATATGAATATGGCTTGATAATTTTGCATGATCCTAAACTTGATGCACTTACTTTATTTCTGAAATGTTCAACCTTGAAAGTCATTGCAAATACATTATATTCCATTTTATCAAGCAGTTTCTCATCTGAATTGTATGTGGGAGTTTCTTCATGTGGATGCTCATCACATACTACAGGGATAACAGCCAATAAACAGCTGCATGTTGAAGTAAATATGGATATGACTTCACAACACAATAGCAAGCTTTTGTTTAGATGTGTCTGGTGTCATGTTTAGAGGCTGCCGAGGGAGGGGGTGGAGTCACCATCCCTGGAGGAGTTTAAGGAAAGACTGGACATGGCACTCAGTGCCATGGTCTGCTCTATGGTAGTGTTTGGTCATAGGGTGGACTCAATCATCTCAGAGGTCTTTTCCAATCTGTTGATTCTGTGATATTGTCTGTTGCATACAAAGGAAGATCACTGATGCACATCTTCTGCGCTGTCTGCACTGCCAGCCAGGACTGATTTTTCTGTGAATATCTTTTGACTATAAAATGGAGGTGCAGGTGTCTGAGGAACAACTGGACGAGGCACTCAGTGCTCTGGTCTGGTTAACAAGGTGGGGATCGCTCACAGGGTGGACTTGGTGATCTCAGACGTCTTTTCCAACCTACTGGATTCTGTGATTCTGTGCGATTCTTCCTCATAGCAAATAAAGATCAAAAAAATTGGATCTACTTGAGATTTTCCACAATGTGATAAGAAACAATTAATAATTCCCTTTTTTTTCCATTTTTCTTTTTTTTTTCTCCTTGACAAAACGAAAGAATGTTTTTCAGACCCTCTAAAATAAATTCTTCGGAAAAAACTGTTCACTGTATATGCCACTGACAGGCATCTTTTCCACTCACACCCTTGCCCTGACTCTATGTCTCAGGGCACAGCTGCCCAGTGCATAGTGGAACATTTCTGCCCTTTTTGTCTGGTCCTGTCCTCTCACCAAAGTCAATGTAACATCAATTAAAAACATAGACAGTCCAAGCCAAGCGTGCAGTGCCTCTAACAGATGTTTAGATGTTTCATTGTGCCTTCTCCTGTCTCAGCAGTTCTTTGGGATTACATGTCTCCCGCAGTGAATAAAATCAGTTTTTCCTCCTCAAAAGATGACAAAAAATTCTAGACACTGGTAAGGTAGATGGACAAGAAGTCATTTCAGCTCTGTGTAAGGCAGCAGCAGTTTTAGCACTCACAAATGAGATGGACGCAAACACTGTGCTGCAGGAGTTAAAACTGAAAATGGGGAAGGTGTAAAAAATACCATTCTAAAGGAAAGAAAAACAGAAAAAAATGCAGTAACCAAAAATTAAAAAGCATAAAAAGGAAGGAGAAAAGAGCAAAGCAAAGAAGTGTGAAGTAGGAATAGGAACACAAACTAACATGAAGTATAATAAAATAAAAAAAGCTTAAATGTTTCATTTATTTCCAATCTACCATAATTTTTTTTCCTAGCTCTTCTCTCTTCTATCCCAGCCTTATTTTTCTGTCTGATTGGCCCATCTGTTTTTGAAATGTTCTCCTGAGGGTAACTTCATCAGCTCTGGTTCTCCTAAGGACACTTTGCCACGCAAGGGATGCCTCAGCAGCTGCAACACTGCCAGCTGAGATCTTCCTGCAAAGTAAGAATGGCACCACAGACTGCTGAGAGCCAGGGCAAGGACTGCTTTGTCCTAAACCAAATAATCCAGTCAGAACTCAGCACATGAGCACAGAGAGCACAGTGTACATTGAGCACTGAGCAGAACAAAAGACTGATTCTGCTCCTGTTCTATAATAGAGTAAATTAGGAACACTCCAGTTGCATCAGCAATGTTGCAGTAACTTGGTGAGAATGTAACTGAACCTCTTGGCACCAAAACCTGGTCATCAGCTATGGTCATAAGCCACACCCCAGAAAGGGATCACTGAAGTCAGTGCCAACCTTCCTATGTGCGAAGATCTGCACATGCGAGTTCTGTTGAAGAAGCAAAGCCAAAAGGCAGGTGTAAAAAATGGCAATTCCTGTTGAACTGGAAACCCCTCTTGGAAATTTTTATGTGATCATGGCAGTGTTAGAGACAGCAAAGTCCCATATTCAGACAAAAGAGCCACTGGTGCTGGTGCAAGCAGGGCAGGATCCATATCCAAACCGCAAGAGCTGAGAATTTCTGCAATATATGGATGATGCATTGCTAAAGAGCAAACTTCAAGGTTGAACAAAGCACTGTTGTTCTGCTAAGGATTTTCCGATGCAAACCTGATTACCCCATGAGGCAGAGAACAGAAGTGCTTTGGAAAAGGGTGTTACAGGAATGTTAAAATGTAAGTAGTCTTCAGTTAGTCTATTCTACCTATACTAACAGTGCTACCTAAAAATGAGCCATTAGGAGAAAGTGCATAATCATGTACTCAAGCACTTACAGATTAATACAACCTGTGTACATGAAATGTGTTTTTTTCTAAAATCAATTTCCAACCTCAAAAGACAGCCTGGAAGTATGGTAATAACTTAGTGCCCTTCTAGTACCCAAGGTCCTCATTAACACATGTAGAAAAAATAGAAAGGTATTACATATTTTGGCACCCTCAGTTCCCAAGAACGAACGCAGACTTGGGAGGGAAATGCCCTCCTACCTGGCTTCTTCTTCAGTAAGAGAACAGCCTGAATTCCAGCTGTGCTCCCGTCCCAGACACTCTTTCGGAACCTGCAAAACGTGCAACCTCCCTGGGAGCAGCAACACCATGCCGCTTTAAGATAGAAAAGCAACTGATTTGCAGAATCTTTCCTACACAGGACACTGTTTATGTCACATTGCAGGTTCCCAAAGAGCCTACCAGTAAACTGTGTAGAGTGTTCAAGGTCTCTGCAAAGTCATATCATACACTTACCTTTCAGACTCAAATTAAAACATTAATCTGGGCCTAAAGCAGAACCTTTTCCCCACTCAAAAGCTGGACACTTCAGACACAATGTGCAACTGTAGTTAACCGTGTTCTGCTGCGGTGCAGAATCCCAGTGTCATTGAGAAATACTCCCATTTCAAGACACAATACAATCCAATTTTTCAATCGAGTGGAGTACAAAACTGGTCATTTTTTTCTATCTATCTTCTTTCTTATATCTTGAGACCTGCAAATCTTTGCTGCCTCTTTATTTCTTCCACTAGGAATACTTTCTAAATGATTAACATTCCTATTCAGTTTCATCTCTTTTATCATCAGATTTCACCAACCTAGCTCTGCAAAGAGATCTCCAGGACAGACAACTTCTGTCAAAACTGCTTGCAGAATTCGTGTCTAGAATTCCTATGTTAACATAATTTTGAACCACCAGATACATACTACAGACATTTTAGCCATATCATTTTTACCTCTTTTCTTTTTACAGAATGCAGCTGTGTGACAGGGCCAAGTTTCCTTTGAACCACAGGCTTTTCTCATTACTTTAGTAATTTCCAGTCTCACTGCTAACTTTTTGAAATCATCTATACAACTTGGCAGATGGAGCTGCATCTGGATGAATTTAAAAGTTCTTCATTACTGTTTCAAAACTCAGGTTACCTCACAGCAACAAAGGCTCAAATCAAACTGGCCCCCCACATGCTACAGTATCAGCATATACGAACTTTCTTGAGACAAATTTCACTTTATTAGGAGCTAAATAGCCATTTTAAGGTAACTGTATAGGCTCTTCATTCTGTAGCAAATGGAGAAAAAAATGGAGGTATTATTTTTTCCATCTAAAGACAAATCACCCTCCAGGAGAGCCATGTTCTTCATGCTGACTGCAGTTAAAACCTAGGTGACTAATACATACCAAGCATATATATTTTGCACAACTGATATGAAATAAAATTAATCTCACCCCTATGATCAATGTTGTTATGATCTCTAGCCACATTTGTTGTGTGTGTTCTATGGCATTAGGTATGACAAAAATGTAAGAAGCTTTTCTTTATATGCTCTCTCAAGGAACTAAAACCTAACTCCACCAGAACTCACTGCACTTCAGGAAGAATCGAACATCCTCCTTACTCTAGCAAAAGATTAACATAGCCCAGAGAAATAGCACTATCACAAGGTTGCCTTCTGCAACACTTTACAATATGGAAAGACAAGGGAAACAGTCAGCAGATAAACTGCTGAACCGTGCTATTTATTCTACAAATATATACAGAAAACATTATATCCCCTATATATATATATATATATATATATATATATGTGTGTGTGTGCACATTAAGTGCTGATTAGTACTAGAGGTATTTCTCTAGGGCAACAGAAACAGCTATTTGCACACAAGGCAGGAGATAATACATCTGAACCAAGCTTGGTGGAAGTTACTCATTGCCATTACCTGGATATCTCACACAAACTGATCTCACAGTGAGAGCTGATGACATGAACCTCTGGCTAAAGGATGGTGCAAAGAAGCTGGGCATGATATGAACTGAAAGCAGGAGGCAGAGAAGGATGCCCTGTTACACCTCCAAGCAGCAGTTTTGCACCTGTGACTGCAGTACAAGCTCTACCAGTACAGCTGCAACAATTTCAGCACAAAATCCGTACAGAGATTTGGCCATATGATGACCGTAACAGACATCAGCTTTGGGCATGCAGTTTGTGTTCCCTGCTGAGCATCAGCCGAGTTCTGTTTCTCCTGTTGTGGGCATCTCAGTCTAAGAACAATACGATGTGTGTCCTGGGCATGTGCAGGATGTATGTCATCCATACATCCAGCCCAACAGACTCCCAGGCTTGAACCATCTCTATTACCTCTTCAGCACATATTAGAGTTTGGATGCTCCTCTGTATTCTCCTTTGCAAATGAAGTAAAATGAAAACAATTAAAGCCCACACAAAGCCAAAGGCTAGGGCATCCTCATTTCCTCTGGCTAAACAAAAAATGAGTAGATTAATTTTCAGAATACTTGTGCATGAGCACAGATGCCAGACATCTCTATTCCCCCTTAGCAAGACTTCTTTTCATGTTTTTTAATTTATTTACAAATCAAATATTCTTCAAGTGGGTATGTTTTAAAGGATTCTCAAGAGTACATGAATGACAAACCAAAAGGGCTAGAACTCCTTAAGTGATTATATAATCCGAGAGTTGCAAACCACTGGGATTTTACTGTATAACCCTGATGAGGATAAAAAGCAGCCCTGCATTATTAATGCTAGCTCTGTTCTTTTTTTTTTTTTAACTCAAGCAAAGGCACTTACTCTGAAAGCTGTTCACTGAGAAGATGTTGGGATGATAGAATCCAGCCTTGCAAATACATTTGTAGGCTCCAAGCACAAATCCAAGGCCTTTAATTGGCATGCACTGTGAGAAAGGAAAAAAAGAAAAGTCATGCAGATAATCATACAACTGTATACTCAGATGTACATTCAAGCATAAAAGCATTACGAGATGCTCTGCACAGACTTCTAAGAACAAATAGGCACTCCTTCCAGACTGACAGTATTTTCTCAGCAGCTTTTCCCAGTCATATATCACTCCAGTTTTTTTGCTTTGTTGTTCATCTCCAACAAACTGCAAAGACAGCTATAATCAAGCCTGTCCCACTGATAAACTGACCAAGTGACAAATTTGACTCTTGCACATTTGATCTAGGCAGGACATCAGACAGTTCTGGTTTTTCCTGAAGGGTTTCCAGCACTTTTTCCCAGCACAGCAAGTGGGTTTCAGACAGCTGGAGCTCACACTACGTGAGGAAGAACATGAACACCTGCAGCCAAGCCCCAACCTCCTGCTGGCAGCACATGCCAGTGCCCCTGCAATCACAGCAAAGTGGAGATAGCCCAGCTAAGAGAAAGACAACAACTGGTTACAGAAAATGGCTGCAGACATAAATCTGACCTGGGTGAAAGAGAGAAAACCTACACCAACAGGAGCCCCATACTTTTAAAATCTCTTGTAATTTTTCAGGGTAGCAATATGTGAAACGAGTTTTGTTTAGAATCAGCTTCACTCTTGCTTAGTTTTGACATCAGGTCAGCCACAGCAAATTTATTACCATGACAGAACATCTACTGTCAGGCCATTTCTGTACATCAAATAGACTTTGCCTAGTACAGAGGGAAGAATCTGTCCAGCAACATAAAGGTAGAAACACTTGTAAAATGATGATTCCCAGTACAGTTTATTTCACTTCATCAGATGAAAGTAGACTACTATACTAGCTGCCTTTCCCATGAGTATATGTGTACCTATAGGGTAGCTGTACCATGAATATGAACTAGACACTAGCAGTTCCTCAGTGACCAATTGAATGATTTAACTAAAACAGCCTCTGTCCCCACACCTTCATATTTTTTAGTTGTTTGTGACTGTCTGTGACTCTAGGATATGCTTCTATATCTAACTGCCTGTGACTGGGAGGAAGATGCAGAGGACAGGGTTCAGTAAAAAATATCTGAGTACAAAAAAGTCAAATGTACACCAAGAGAGGACAGTCTGCGCTGTAGACACTTCAGAAAAACTCAGGAAAAAAGTTAAAGAGTTTCTTATTATCTCAAATTTCAGCTCTTCGACGTAATTCTGCCTGATGTTAGGGAAGCCACTTAGCTTTTCTTTGCCTCAGTTCCCCAGATGGCATCATCTCTTCTCGCACCTTTTGCCTGTCTGATGTCAGTGCAGGCAGTGCAGGCCTGCAGGTGCTAGTGGAAAACAACTCGTAAGTAGGAAACTGGCATGCAAGAACACTGAAAATTCATTCAGCCTTTGTACAAACATGAAAGAAAAAAAAAAAAAAGAAAGAGAAGGCCCAAATCTTTTTTTTGCCACACTTTATCTTCACCCTGCAGAAATGTGACTGCTGACAGGGTGGAGGATGGGAGAAATTGAAGTGGGATGAGTGTGTGTGCAAGTCCAATGACAGCCAAACCTCTTTAACCAAGCATAAAAAGATAGTTAAAGTAGTAAAAAGACTTCTTCAGAGAAAAATTCTCTTCAGCTTTCTGGCTTCTTGCTTTGTAAGATGAAGATACATGCTGCTGTAGAGACTGCATTTTTTTTTGAAGGAAATGAAGAAGTAGCTCCTACTGTATTGTGTGAACACTGCAGCACCCCTAGTACTGTATTCGTAATCCTTTGCCACCGAACAAATTCATAGTCATAGAATTGTTCATATCAAATATGCCGCAGGCTCATGAATCTGTTCTGCATTAAATCAAATGCTTTACTGATGATCCTTTCACAAACATCCAATATTCACACCAAATAAAAGTCTGTAACTTTTATTTTATTGTCACTGACCAATGTAGAACTTGAAAATGGACAAAATACTTCAAATGCTGTTATCTTTCATTGGTCTAGGACATTATCCTTGTTTCCAGACACTGGCAGCCATAATACAGCTTAAAAACCATCAGTCAAATTGTTTCTTGCAGACCATATAATCCCAGGCAAAGGTGTAATAGAGATCAGAATATCATGTTGAAAGGTGGGATGGAGAGAAGGAGAGAAAGAAGCCTAGATCCCTCTAGATGCAATTGCAAACTCTGAAATTCCACTGTGCTCAACATTGCATGGAAACAGAACTATTTACAGCCTGACTTTTTTAAAGAAATAGCAGCATCTAGGCAGGAAAAAACACTAAATACCATGAGGCCAAAAATGGGAAAAATACTTTCCCTGAAAAGAAAAAATTTCACTCTTTTTACAAAAGATTTATCAGGTAATATTTTATTAACCAGTGGTGGTAAATATTATGGTGAAAAAGGTAATAAATAAACTGTTTCCCGCTGTGTAAAAGGAGTTTAGCAAACAAAGTCCAGATTTGTTTGTAATGTTTATTTACAGATAAAGGCTTTTCCTGTCTGTCTGGAGGTGAATCTACATAATACATAGCAGGCACAAGCAAGCAGCGTTCATCCTTGCCCTGACAAGTGGTACCTGCTTCCAGTGGCCCCAGTGGCAGACTGAGCCCAAGCTTTGCAAAGCTGTACTGGCTCAGCCCACAGAACTGGCCATGGGCTTCAGACCCTCAGGAGCACAGGAACGGAGTGATGCATAACAGGCTCTGTAGACACAGCCAGTAAAATATTAATCTGCTGCTAATTTACTTAAGATTTGATCCATATAGAACTTATCATTGAATAAAAGCAGATGTGTGAAAAATATCTCCTTCCAGATAAGCAAAGAAAGAGGCAAGCATAAAACTGACCTGGTTTCAAATTTCATTATAAATGTGAAAGCAAAGGTCTGGGAATAAACCGACCATATTCCTGAGTATTTTTGCCTCATCAGTAGTCATCAGCTTTTAAAAATCATACTTTATTCAATTCATAAAAGCAGCTACCTTAGGTTGGATCAGAAGCTCCATTTAGGCTTGTAACACACCTCCTATGTGCCAGCAGCCAGTGTTGAGGCAAACAGCGAACGATGCAGGTGGCTACTGAGTGATCCTTCACCCATACGCCCTTCAGGACATCACACTCCTAAATGGAATTTGTATCGCTTTAACTTCCAGCCATTAGTTCTTATAGATGGCTTGGTTACAATTAAGATCAGCTTTATCATCATGTTTGCTAAAGAGAGAGTAATAGGTGTCTGTAGGATTCACACAGCACATTTATTCCACCCGTCTCTTCCCTGGTATTATATTTTTAGCTTTACAGCAGTAGTATAATGTAATGACTCCCAGGCTTTACATAGTAAGCTTTAAATCATATGCTCAGCTCAAAAAAAATTAGATATTCCACATTTATATTGAAATTATAAAGTAATAGCTCTTGAATCAACACAGGATTCTAACACATTTAAACACAACATCTAAACCAGTTTTTTAAAAGTCTGTATTGGTTTAATTTTATGCTGCTTGTTGTAAAGGACAAAGTTGGTAAAATCTAATGCGATAAAGATTATCTCTGTTGGAAAGAAAATAAACCCTTCAAATAACCTGTGCAATTGCTTTGGAAGTCTGAGCCAAATCTTCTGGCACAGGAGAGACAAAGCCCTTCATCAGATGTGATTAGCCAGAAACCAAGTGACAAAGTATTCAGCAGACACACAAAGCAGGTGAGACATCCAGAAGGAGAGAACAGGGCAAAAACAAACTAGTAGTTTAAGAGAAAGTATGTGGCATCATGTCCCACATGTAATGTAGAAACTCAGATAAAGGACTAAACAAATCCATCTTTTGGCATTCTGGACCAGAGAGGGTAAATCAGTAATTTTATAATTTAGGAGAAAAAAAAAAGAAAGAAAATTTAAAAAAAAGAAAGAAAATTAAAAAAAAAAAGGACTAAAAAGCAGCCAGCCTTGAGTTGGGTATTTCAAGTTTTTCAAAGGGCAGCTTTCAAACTCTGTATTTCCACATGCATACAGCAATGAGAATGTCTCCCTTTTCTAAAGTCAACTCCTTGTTCAAAGGACGTAGTAAGAGCAATGTCATGATAGATAAAGCTTAACAAAGATAACACCAGTCAGTCCATGTTTCTTTGCTCTGGTTAGGGGCAGGATGTAAGGGATTTCTAGAAAATGCAATGTATAGAGTAATTTTGTGCCTGGCACACAATAGCAGCTGGAGCAGGTTGGTGTCCTGCAAGACCCCGGTAGGATTTTTCTGATCCTGTTTACCATTCAAGTCAAGCACACCCACTCATTAAAAAAAAAAAAAAAAACAAAAAACCAAACAACCCACCAACAAACCGAAACAACAACAACAACAAAACCCAAAACCAAACAAACAAAATAAAAGGAAAAAGGAAACAGCAACAACAACAACAAAAAAAGAAGATAAAAGCCAAAGTCTCTTTGCCTAAGTCAGTGACAGCTCTGTCATTGACAAGGCTTTACCCACTGTATTTTCTCACTTCATTTACCCTTCAAGACCAGAGTGTTGTGTTACACAGTGTTTGCAGCCTCACAAGCGAACAGTGAGCACATCCACGCATCCAAGAACCTTGTGCATCACCTGGAGGCCCTGCTTGCCTCCAGACAGCTTGGGAGGCAGCCAGCTTGCCAACCACACCACTCATTAACTTTTCTTTTCAAATACAACATTTTGTTTCAAAGAAACCAGACAGGGTTGGCCAGTCCATACTTTTACTGCAGGGTTACTTAGGCCCCTGTAGCTCTTCTCCTCCTTTCTGACTGCATTGGTGGAGTTAATTATTTTTTATATTAAAATTAAAAATGTGTTTTCCAACAACAAGAGACTTATAATAACATCAAGTTGTTTAAATCTGAGTCAGCCAAAGCACAGCAAGAGTTGATCTGATTCAGCTTAGAGCAAAGGTAGTTGTCAGGACAATATTTGTCTTTACAGTCTGATGCTTTGCTAAAAATTCTTCAGTGCTTTTAAATTTGATTTTTCATTATTCTGGTTTTGTTAAGCATGGGATGAGAGTAAATAGTTATGGAAAGGAGCCTCAGCTCATTCACACAAATAATGATAAATGACACATGACTACTGACAAACCACGAGCAGAAAAGTTAATGTCATTCACTAAATGTAAGGGACATTTAGTGTTTAACATCTAATAAACCTCTTTTGAAATGTGACTCAGTTTGGTGATCAGGCTGTATGTTTGAGGACACATAGGATTGATTCCCTTCTGGTTCTCATCTCCTTCACTTCTAAGATGATGATGTTATCAGCCCACTGGTGGACAAACACTACAAACATGCAAGCACTAGCAAAAAAAAAATAATGGTAGAAGTGAAGTATTTTGCAAAGAAATGAAGAGAGGAGATCAGAAATATGTACAAATCATAGTACCTTCTTGGAAGATGGTGAAAGGGGAAAAAGTCTAATTGAGCAGTGTTTAAAAGCAAGTTACTTGAGGGCCATGGTGGGCATAAGGAGCAGAAGACTCATCAACAGCTGTTGTCATGCACATGCAGAACCTGTGGTCAGCTTACAAACTAAGCTTCCCACAGTCAGGATCCTTTACAGACAGAACAAAGTACAACAGTTAGAGCAATTTTCAGAGGATGGATAGCTTGGACACTCATAGGTTCTCAGCAATGACATTTTTTAAGACAGATTTTTCATTACTGCTGAAAATACCTGTGCAATCTACAATCAGACTACTTTAAAAATAAAATTCTCTTAATTTGATAGTCTGGAATTGACATTGATAACCTGAATATCACTTTAGAACACATCAAACTTCACTTCTGGTTAACACACTAAACAATAAAATTACAATTTCTCCTCTCCTAGAAAACTGCACTGCAATTACAGGGGAACCTGTTAACAGACACCAAAGGGACTTAGAATTTTATAGCCATTAAATAATGCAGTGTAATTAATTTGAAGGCACTTTCTCAGGGCCAGATATCCTTGGCTTTGAAGATGAGTTAAGACATTTTTCATCATTAGCACAGGTTAAACTTCATTTAGAGCAAGGTTTAGTTCACTTCCTCCGTGTCTTAACTGAGAATTCTCTTCATACTGTCTCTCTAACCCTTTCTTCCTATCACCAGGGTAATTGCAGGTGCTACGCATAGGCAACAGTGGAAATATCAAACATTATCTGCAGAAAACCTTCAAGAAGCTGTCAAGCAATATGCCAAAACACACAGAGGTCCTTCACCTCTAGTCTGGTTCTGCCAGCTACTTCTGCATTCATCTGTAGCTTGGCAGCAACTGTTGCAAAGTTTGCCTGGAAGATGAGCCACACAGTGAGACAGGGGATTAAGAAAGCTTGCCAAAATCAGCAAGAATGTGAGTCATTTCCGAAATCATTTGGGGAGGGGGGCGGGGAGGAAAGCTGCATCTATTTCTGATCCCTACAAAAGATACAGTGTTTTAAGAAACGCAGAACCCCTCAACTTGATATTACTTATCGATGTCAATTTTTTAACCAAATTTTCAGTTGGCCCATCTCTACCAATAAATGCAATTAATGGCCCTATGACAACGCAATCTAGTTCTATTCTGAAATCCATTTTTCACATTTATAAACTTTATTAAAAATATTTATTTACAATAATAAAAACAGTCTTTCACATTTTCTTCTAAAGGCCAATAGGAACTATTAGAACAGCCAGTCCAACCCAGTAACTCATCAAGACAATTGTGGTGCTTAAGCAAAGAAAACTTATTCAGAATAGGAAAGAGTAACGGGGTGCACGGGAATTGCACAGTTCATCTCACAAAAGGGCACAGCCAAACATCCAGGAGACTGCACCATTCTTTGGAAAGAGTCTTGACTGTTGAAGTGCTTCCAGCATGGACAGCCTGCTGGCCCTGCTAGCTGGAAAGAGAAAAAATTTCCTATGCTCCATCCAAAAGCTAAAAAATAGCTGCTATAATCAGTAGGTAATTTAGATGCATAATTCAAAGAGGGGAATAAAATGATGGAAAACAATGCATGATATCTTAATAAGTTAACGTGGACAACATTGCTAAACCAACATTTTCTAGCCAGCAGATATATCTGTCATTTCTATTGCATTTCCTAGCAACCATTCATGTAATTACTTCTTTATTCCTAAAACGTGATTTTTAGGCTGATTCAACACACTAGCAACCATAACCACATTGAAAAGATCTGCAACAGTTTATGTCTGTTTTTCCAACTCAATCACTTTTTGGACTTCCTGCCTGGTTTCAGATAGTGCAAGGGGATCAGAAACTTGCTAAATTCCCGCAAGCTTCATGAAAATAATAACCTGGTAGAGAAGAGATACTCTCTGAGTGTCCCTGCTGAGGGAGAGACTACATCACTAGGACATACCTTTTATTAGACATTAGAGAATGCTCTTCAAGCATGCCACAGTCACAAGGAAAGCTTTAGCTGGCACTGGTGCCATCTTAGACATCAGTGAACAGCATAATATCCTCATAGACAAACTCAGGAAGTGTGGACTGGATAAGTGGACAGTGAGGTGGATTGAGAACTGGCTGAATGCCAGATCCCAGAGGGTGAAAATCAATGGCACAGGGTGTAGCTGGAGGCCTGTCCCTAGTGGGGTTCCCCAGGGTTCAATACCAGGCCCAGCATTGTTTAGTTTATTCATCAAGGCTTGGATGAAGGGGCAGAGGCCTCCTCAGCAAGTTCACTCTCAACACAAAGCTGGGAGGAGTGGCTGATACCCCAGAGAGCTGTGCAGCCCCTCAGAGGGACCGTGACAGGCTGGAGAGATGGACAGAGAAGAACTGTCTGAAATTCAGCAGGGGCAAGTCCTCAAGAATCATCTGGACACAATCCTGTGCCATGTGCTCTATGATAACCAGGCCTGAGCAGGGAGTTTGGACCACATGACTCACTGTGGTCCCTTCCAACCTGACCCATTCTGCCATCTGTGATAAGAAAATACATTAGGAAACCAGGCTACAATAACCTGATGTTCCCACTCCTTGGTATTCAGCCCATCTTTAGGACTCACTGCCTATTTTTCCAGAGGTTTTAACTACTCAAGACTGTCAGGAATCTTGACTTGAGTCCCACTGTGCGAAGTTGAATAAATGATGTTCCTACTTACAAAATTTATTCTTACTGAAATTCTACTTGAGGGTTTTGTGTGCAACAGGGTTGAGAAGACAGCTACATAAAGGTTCAGATTTTGATATATTTGGTCAATTTTACAGCATTCTTTCCCTTTTATATTGGTGTCACATTAGACAGAAATTGAAGGAAAATACCCACCTCACTACTACTTGAATGAAGACATGGCATCTTCTACCACAAAACATAATCAATTACACAAGTCTTTCTGTCTATTTGGTGGTCATTGGTAAAACTAAACTCTCAGCTATGTTCTGTCCGTCAGCAGCATGCATTTTAAAAGCATATTTCTTTAATTCAAGAAGATGGTCAAGTCCCACAGCAGAGTGCTCTGTCCACAACTTGATCAATATCCTTTCATTAATTTTGGTTCATTCTGGACTGTAGCCTCTGCAGTTTGACAATGTGCCAACTCATCAGGAAAGTTAATCTTACTTACAAGATACTATCAGAATTTGAGTTTTTCTACTTGTCAAGCATATTTCCATGTTCAGGCACAAGTCTCCCATCCTCAGGGTTGGAATGTCCCCCAGAACTAAAGTTCAGAGCACAGTTTCTGGGTGTAACCACGATTTGAGCTCTGTTAAACTACAGAATCTTCTTGATTGCTTTCAATCCCTCAGTGAGAAGAAGCACCATATTGTTGCTGTCAGAAAAAAATCCTCCCCAAATCCCACTTCTTGACAGTAACAGCTTCACACTGATCTCCACAGCCTGGAGCTGCACACTCACTCATTACAAGGCACAAGTCCCACAGAGGTGCTGCATGTCCCACTAGCACCATGAAAACAGAGCACCCACTATTTGCCAGCTATTTGATAGCTCATTCCACCTCTTCTTCAGCACCAGGCAAGCACAAGAGTTTTTAAAAATGCTTTGGGCAAGACAGTTAAACCTTTGGGTAATAAATCAGAAACAAAATGTTGTAACAACCTAATATGAAACAGCAATATACTTGATAAATTAATGCCTGTCTAGTTGCTTACTGCTTCTCATCCAGGACACCTCAGAGATCAGCCAGGAGAGCATACTAGGAAATCCTGCTTTTTGCTCTGAACACTTGGGTTTTTTTCCTGCAACGTTTATCAGATTTGCTGAAAAATGCCCTGAATAGTAACTGTTCCATAGACAAGTCCTCACTTCTAGGTCTAGGGCTAGACAGAGGGTTGGTGATCAAGCCCCATATATGAAGCCACCATATTCTAGACAGACACCTTGAAAATATTTCCTCTATTCTTCTGCTTCACTTATATCAAATCTAGATTGTTACCTTTTTCCAAAGCCAGTGTAGCCTTGATGACTCATATCTCACTCCTCCATTGCCTTCTGGAGCTGGAGGGTTTGGTCATGAATGTAAACTCCCTATAAGTTTCATTCTAAATGGCTGCTTTTGATATTTAATAATGCTTCTCTCTGCCCATCATTATTTTTCCTTCAGGTCTCCACTTATTCCAACAAGGCTATTCCTGTGCCCTGGTGATTAAAAGACACTTTTCCCTGTTCTGCTCGACTGCCATTTCCTGCCCAAGCTGAGCTCCTCCTTCATACAAGGCTACAGCCAGCCTGCATTTAACATTAGGAAGGCCACACACTACAAAGCTGTTCTCTGAAGGTCAGTGTAACGTGAGCTTTGATAGGCCTTGTAAAGAGCATTAAGACTAAGGTTTGTGTCCAGATAGCTATAGGAGTGCAAATATTCCCTTGTCCTGTCTCCAACAGGGAGTCCCCATGTCACAGGGTCCTCTCGCACCCACAGAAATTCTAAGTGGGTGGGACTCTGCTGGAGCATATCACTCACAGCTTAACTGGTCCCAGAGCCCTGCAGGGGCTTTGGAACAGTGTTATGCCAGGGAATCCATGGAACAGTCCAGACTCATAAGTATACCAAGGTGGCTTAAAATCTTGGTACAGCCCTCTTCTCTTGTGAGATCTTTAAGCAGGACAGCTTTCTTCTTGTACAAATACGAAGCACAGATTCCTGCACTGTGAGGGCTCCAACCAGGACAGCTTTCTTCTTGCATAAACCTATAGTATAACTAATCTTTACCACTGAAGTGCAGCCACAGTTAATCAGTAGTCTGAGATGTGTAACACTACACATTCCAAAATGACAGTTAAATTCCAATGTAAGCCGGAAGGATGAAATACACTTTTGTTTCAATTTGTTCAGTACTCTGCTTTCCCTTGGCTCAGCAGTGCCCTGTTTTCAAGTCAAGGTCCCAAACCTTGGGACAGATTGCCCAGTTCCAAAATGAGTTCCCTGCTAACCCAAACAGCAGATGGCCACACCACAGAGATACACGATGATGTTCTGTCTTGCAGCATGAAGCTAAAGCAAAGCATCAAACAGTCTTTGAAACCAGAAACTCTGGAACTTTGTATTCCTTCTCCTGGCAGGGTAACTACTGATAACACTATTTGAAACACACGTGACTGTGTGGTGGGCCTGAAGGGTCCATTAGAGGGACCGTCCCTGGGGTTAAATCCTCCCCAGGTTGGAGTGATAGGGGAAGGCTTCTCCTAGGATGCACTGTACTTTATGTTAATGTACCCCAGTTCTGTTCCCCTGATCGATCTGTAGGCTTCCCCGCCCCTTTATCCCTTACATGTCTGTACCCCAGAATGTTCTCCATTCCCTGCTCTCCCACTGGCCCTCATTCCTTAGTCCCTCCCTCCCAGTGTCCCTATTGGTTCCCTTACCCCAGTCCCACCTTTGTACCACCCTGTGCCCGCAGACCATTGGCCCTGATGCTCTCTCCGCCCCTCTTCCTCCCCATGTATAACCCTTGTACCTTGTCCTCCATTTTGCCTTCGTCCCTGACACCCTTCCTGAGAGTGGCACTAAACCCTCTTGTGGAACCTCACACAGAGACCCTTCCCGGCTCTTTTACCGTCTGTTTGCGTGTGTGTGTGTGTGTGTGTGTGTGTGCGTGCGCCCGCTGCTCCAGTGGCAGCCTTGCCAGCTGGGTCCGCAGCAGCCCTAGTGAGGCGGCTCCCGCAGGGATGCTTTCGGGAAGGTTGTGGCACTTTTACTACTGAAACGCACCGCAACACGACTGCAAATTTGGAAGCCAGTTTCCTAGGAATCAGTAAGAATATCAGAAAATTCAGCAGGTTTACTTTTTTTGTAATTATTTCTTCCCCAAGTACTTGCAAGTATACAGTGGCAGAAGAGTAACTGTAAAACACAGGAATCAAAGTGGCCTTCAGGCAGTACAGTACCTATCACTCACCAATTCTATTTCATGAACTTGCATGAAAACAGGCTGAACAAGTAACAAGTAACATGGTACATCATCTGAAGAGAAAGCAAGCTGGAGTTTTCTCTCTAGTATTCAGCAGCTGCCAGGAGCTGGTTCACAAAGCATGACGGACTGGATCTTTTCTGACATCGTTAAAATTAAAAGTGAAATTGTTTTCCATTATAAATTATAGAAATGTCCCTCTTGTTTTCAGAGCTCTCAGAAATGGTGAAACAGCATCTGGTAGCAGTACATTGTAGACATATAAACCTCAGCAGAAAATAGGATGCTTGGAAGAGTTTGCCTCAGACTGAATAAAATGTCAAGTTTACTTTCCGTCTGACAGAGCAAACCCATTTTTATTGGAAGCCACTACGGAAATAGCACCTAAGACCTGCCAGCCTTAATGTGACACAGGCGTGTGCACAGAGGCACCCACCCTTGCTCTCTATCATTACTTTTTAACTCTCATTTTGAAATAACTTGAAGATGTGGCAACAGTTACCACTTCTATCCACTAGCAAAATCCTGGAGACCAGTGAAGCTACAGCGGGGACAAATGAAGGCAGAACCAAGTCCTTTCCCACATCCATAGATTTTAGTTGGTAACATGTAGATGTTATAAAGGTCTCAGTGGAAGAGGAAACAACTTACAGGCTAAGAGAGAAAATTTTTGGTTAGTAACTTCATTAACCTGCACGTTAAAGGCATCAGATTTTGTTTCATATTTGTAAATAAATAATGCTCATAGTTTCCTGGGTTAACAATTCCAGAACAACAATATTATAGCACAGAGGCTTGTAAAATTACATTACTACTGTGTTTTCTGTTACTGCTTTCCCCTCTCTGTCTTTTCATCTCTCATTCTGCTGCAAAATGCAACACATCGCTAAGGACATGGGACTTGTGACTTCCCCAGAAAAGCCTCCCACCTCACCCCAGGAACGTCACAGACTCTCCATTTGCCTCACTCCAACAGACTTGTATTTCAAACACTCAAGAAGCAAGACCCAAGTCCAGGAACCAGCCCATTTACTCTGAAGAGCCTTCCCAGTTCAAATACATTGACCAGTACTTTTCCCAATCTTCTAAAAGTGCAAATAGGACACAAACTGGGTCTTCCAGATTTCTATTCTGAGACTTGAAAAATTCCATCTCAACCATTCACTTTATTAATGCAAACAAACAAACACAAACACAAACCACCAGGTAAAATGTGTTAACATATATCTGTACAGTAAGCAAATTATAAACCAGCAAAGTTTGTAGACAAGAGTTTCTGTTGAATTTTCTTGAGTCTGAGCAAACTCTCAAAATGCTGAGAATCATTGCTTCACAGATTCCAGAAAGTTTCTGAAATCCATATACTAAAGTTGTAATTCTGTAATATAGTGAATATAATCCCATAATATGGTAACTATATCCAAAAGTTCAGTCTTAGTTATCTCATTATAGGATTGCATTCACTGTGTTATAGAATTACAAAACTGCATGAATGGACCATGGCAGAAGCTTATGGTGAAATCCTGCTCTCTCTCACATCAACCTTTCAGTGAGTCAGCTGCAGAATATGTAATGAAAATCCTAAAACCCAGAGGCAATGTTTTGAGAGGTTAAAAAATTCAGAAACATCAGAGGAAAAAGCAAAGTACTCTCTACTAGCAGCATGAGAGCCCTGCAGAGCCTGCAAGCTTCCAGGTCAAGTTCAGAGGTTCCTGGTAAGGTTGAAAGTGTTCAGAAGTTCATAGGCATGGTCACTCCAGGACAAATACTTCCACAGACTGTCAGTGTGACTTACCTACTAACAATCCTTACCTACTAACAATCCTTATCTATCTCTCACCAGGAAAATGTTTCCTTTGCTTATTTACAGGCTTCTTTCTCACTTGTCTTGTAGATGATACATCTTTTCCTTATCTATGGACTTCTCCAGGGTAGGAGACTTTCTTTTTAGGTCCCACTTGCAAATCCTCAAGACATCTCAAGATTAGGGATTTCATACAGCCTTGTACCATGAGAAGTATTTTGGTGACGTAGTATGTATACCAGGCTGTTTAGTCAGCATCATACCCATAGGGAAATAGAGGGAAAAAAGAAAAAAAAGAAAAAAAGAAAAGCTTCTTCCTCTAAAAAGTAGTAACTTGCTCACTGTAATGTAAATATTTTTAAAGTATTCCTGTGACATACAGAAAGTCACCTGACAAGCTAAATTGTACCTGGGTTTTGCTATCTTTTGACAATAATGTAATCTGTAATGCTGTAATGCTGCTTATAATCACTCTGACTTGTAAAAAAAAACCTCAAACAGTTAATGTTGGTAGTGATGCTGGTACTGACAGAGCAAGTTATAGACACTGAAATTAATTATATTCAAACTAAAGCAAATTTGGAAAACGTATTGGGATGCACTCAGCATTTGGCTCCTTTTCAAATTACAATCCACCATTTTTATAGGCTTGTGGTAGAGCGATTAGTTTTGTGAACACAAAGTTCCCTGTGTAAGGACCAAATGGAAAGAAGTGAGTGGGCAATTAAACACCTCCACCTACAGAACACATCTGTGAGGAGCCAATTCAGTTTTGTTATGCCTCAACAATGGTTGTCACAGGCATGTGGAGGAGGGGTGCACATGTGCCACATGCAGGAGGCAACCAGAAGAAGCCTCTGGGAGGACTTCGCCTGGCAACACTTCCCTTGAGGCAGGCAGTAGGAGACACTGTGGAGGGGCTTCTCCAACCAGGTCGCAAAAAGGTCTCCACCAGTGAACGGCACAGGAAGGTTGGACTGGACCAATGGCTCCCTGCTAGCAGGCAGGCTTTGGGAGGGGCCAGGGGGGTACAAAAACCAACTGCGTTGCTGCTCGCTGGGGCTCACTACTGTTCATTTGCCGGCCTGCTCACTGCCTCCTTTGCCCTGGCCCCAGCCTGCCTTCTGGCTCTGCTGCCCTCGCTGGCTCGCCCTCTCACCTCTCCTGANGTGGTAATGCCCTCTTTTTCTCTCTGTCCCCTCTCTCTCCTCTCCTCTCCCCCAGTCCTTTTCCATTTTTCTTTCTTCATTTTTGTCTCTTCTAGCTGTCTTTCGCTCGGGCAACTCCTTTTCCTTCTCCTTTTTGTTATCAATAAACGGCTCTCAGATACAACATTTGCCTCGTTTGGCTTAATTTCGCTCCCAACCATCCATTTTTAAAAGAACTCTCTGCAGCTCCCCATAGTGGAACGCGACAACATCCCTCCAGCAGCAGCCAGGTGAGTGCCGTGCCCCTTGATCTGCCTCCAGCTGTCACATGTGACACAGGAGAAGGGTAGGCCTGGATACACTGCACCCATCAGGCTTTTTGTCTTACCGTTTCCACAGCTACAAGACAGGTGATTTAACACAGAAACTACCTTCAGTTGCATTCTTTAGCACTTCACAAAATTCTACGCAGGTATCCATACAAACTATTAGTATTCTTAAAACTGTCTTTCTCCCTAGAAATATGCCACAGGCTCCTCAGCCACATCTCCTAACTAACTCCTATTATAAAACTCCAAAATAAATACGCAGAGTGAAAAAAACCCTCATCTTGTACTAATCTCTTAGTAATAAAAGTAAATACTACTGTTAATTTAAAATAATAAATATGAATTATATAAATTCACATGATTACCAACCATATGAAGTTAATATAAAAAAAGGACCCCATTCTCCCTCATACTTCTTGTAATCTCTAAATCTTCCAGACAAAGCCATTTATCCTGTGCTGCTGAACCCCAAACTAGAACTGAGGAAACATATTTGAAAGGCAAACCAGCTTTTAGTGGCATATCAAAAGCAGTTGAAAAAAAATAGCAGTTCATCGAAAAGGACAATTCTTCAGGAAATGATTAGTGGCTATTTTCAGAATCACAATAATATGCACAGAGCTGCACAGAACAAAAGACATATACAGTCTCTGTCTCATGAAGTTTATTGTAACAGGCATTTGAAAGACAAATGAGAAGGATCTAATTCTATTCTCATTTGACCTTATTCTAAATAAAACAAAATTCCAGTGACTCCAGTGCTTCCAGTCACCTCACTGGAATTACTGGCTAATGATGCTCAAATCAAACTCACTTTGCCTCCTTCTGCTTTTATACTTTAATTTATACCAAATTTCTTTAATATAAATTCATTTGTTGAGCCTATTAAGAAGTTATAAAACCTAAGAATGAACATCAGCTCAGCATTAAGTGCCACCTTTGACACCAGCTTCCAGCAGATTCCAGAAGGATGAGAAAGTAGGGCAGCCCTGCTACTATTGCCAATGAGCAAATAGCACTTACTAAGCCACATGATTTCCCAGGTCCTCATCAAATTCCAGCTTTATCAATGAATACTTTCCTAAAACTGTTTAATGTCTAAATCTTGCTTTTCAATCCACAGCTTGAGCAAGCCCCTCTCCTTGCTGTAAACTGCAAACTCGCCTTGAGGTGCCAACCAATTGCCAAATTTTATCATTGAAACAGCTGTATTTCACTGTTAGCAGGTGGGAGAAAATCCCTGAGCTATTCTTGAAGTCAATAAAGTGGATTGCGGGATCTTTGAGGGAGGAAGAGAGTTATACAATTGTATGAGTGCTTTCCATGAAAACCGAAGATCCTTTGGAATATTTATTTGTAGCATCACTTGAGATTACAATTAAAGCTGGCTCAGAATATAATCATGGAATGGTTAAGGTTGGAAGAGGCCACTGGAAGTCTCTGTTTCAACCTCCCAGCTCAAGCAGGTTCCCCTAGAGCACATTAACTGGGGCTGTGACCAGATGGTTCTTGAGTATCTCCAGTGAGGGAGACGCCACACCCTCTCTGGGCAGCCTGTTCCAATGCATGGCCATCACACAGCAAAGAAGTTCTTCCCATATTCACGTGGAACTTCCTGCACATCAGCTTCTGCCTGTTGCCTGTTGTCCTATGCCTGACTCCCATTTTATTAGACAACCAAAACAGCTAATAGGTTGCAAAAAGCCTCTGTCCAAAAAGAGCAGTTGCACTGGCAGAACTGACAGTGCAGAGGCACCTTTTCCCTGTCAGTAAATTAGCTGTTTTTACACAGCAGTAACACTCACCTGAGCTATGAGAATTTCCCATTTCAGTGATCACCCAGATCTCTCTATGGACAGCATCCTCTTCCTTCACTGTGTACACTGTGCTTTTCATGCCCTAACTCACTTTCCATGAGAGCTGCCTGCTGGACTGGAAAGGCCATCTGCCCCAAAGCCCAGGTTGGGTTTTCCCTCTCCCTCCCCTGTCTGCAGCCTGTTTGCTGCCTTGGGAGGCTTCCCTACCTGCACAACCTGAAATTGTGCCAGTTAAAGCTTTCTCTTTCTCCTTCCAACTTCACATATTCCTTTGTTCCACTTTTCAATTCAGTCCAAGACATGCTTCTTATTTTATACAAAAACTGGAGGAAAGTCACTAAACATTTTTAGCCAACCACCCTGAAATTCACATTCCTTACACATCTCCTTACTGGATGTGTCAGCAGCTCCTTAGAAATGAAAATCATTAGAATATTCTTCCTATTAGGATCACATAGATTTGAATCAGGATTCAAAATGTCATCCTTTAAAATAACTTTGCAGAATTCTATTAAACCCTTTCACAGAGGTAAGAAGCCCTCTGCCCTTGAAGACACTAACTTCAGATATATTTTCTCCTCATTTGCTCTAAGAGAAGAAGGTGTCATGGCTGCATATGTCTTATGGCTACAACAGAAATTCCTTCTTTGCATGGGAGAGTCTGCCACCTTCCCTGTCCTGATTTGCTTCTTACACTGGAATAACCCCTTGGATTCTCATGGTTGCTTTGCTGGTGCAAGAAACTACCAAAATGAGCAAGACAAATAAAATATAGCCCCAAAATAAGGTGCGTAACAAAGCTGTTATGCTGTGAAGATGTCAAGTGTTTCTCAGATTTTGGAGGAATCATTTATACAAATATTTAAGCCCTCAAAGCCAAAACATTTACCAATCATTTAGACATAATCATCTTGTCACTTACACAGAGCTCAACAAACATGTCATTGAGGAAACCCCACAGTGTAATTAACATTGCATTGAATGACAACTGAAGAAAAACATTATAAGCAGTCTCATTCAAACCTGAAAGGCAGTATCTACTATGTCAATACTCGCTTCAGCAGGAAGATTGATCTTCCCAAGTAATATCCTTAATTTTACACATGTAACTTCCAATTTAATTTCACTGACTATTTTAATCATAGCTAGACTTCGAGGTCTTCTGTTTAGCAGCGCAGTCCAAAGTTTTATTCTCAGGAAAGCAAGAGATCAAGCCACATTGCCCAATGGCACAGTTAAGAGATCTGATGGTCAGAAAGGAGAGGAAAGAAAGAAAAACCACCTGTAATTTTTATTAACTTTCAGTTTTGTAGGTAAAATTTTCAGAACAGTAACCAATAGTAAACAAACCAAATGAAACAGTAAATGCTGGTTTCACTCCAATAATCATTATATTTTTCTAAATGTACTGTCCAGTCTTATGAAGGAACTGTAGCCCCCAAAGCTCTTATTTTTCTGCAGTGTTGTTAAATTTCATAGAGTGAAACAACTTGCAGTCATGTTTACCTATGTCATAATACATTTCCTCTACACTGACTGCAGAGATGCAAGCAGAGCTATCTGTCGATGTATCATTTTGAAATACAGGCACAACTGTTCTCTAAGCAGCACAGCTCTAAGCTCTGAGATGCAGCAAGGTCTCACCAGCACATCTGAATTCTGCATAAAGTACTATTAGTGTCTGATTAAATATTAATTACAAGAATGTAGTTGTACAGCATTTAACTGGGGAAAGGCCATCAGCAAATCGCAATTTTTCTGCCAAAAAATACCTAGCACAGCACTATGTTACTTTCTGCCCTATTTAATGTGGATCACAAGGAGGTAGTAAGTGGTCTGAAAGCATCAGTCCCACCCAGTTTAATAGACGGAATCCTGCCGTAAAAGCATGCCTGGGAGATGTGAGTATTATTTATTTCAACAAGAGCAAGAGGAAAAGGTTCAGTTCCAGAGAGAAGTTAAGCCTGTACATGGGAAGCCCACAGCACAGAGGTTCCTGACCTCCCCTGTGCTCCCCTCCTGCCTGACGGAGGGTTTGGGCGCCTGCCTCACACCCAGCTGCCCATTCGGGGGTCCCTGGCGACTGCACAGGGACCACAGCCGTCCTTCTTCAGGAGGAAAGGACCATCTCTCCAGCTATCCACACACATTTCTTGCAGGTATCCTAATCAGCAGATCAAACTGAAGACCCTTCCCCCACCTCCTGTTGCGCTCAGCTGCTTCATGCCCTATCCCATGGATGGGCACCAGATCTGCCTGTGACTGCTGATGGCAGCAATGCAGCTGTGACACCACTTTTTCCCTAACAAACCTACGTCATGTGAAGGATGCATCACAAATACTTGAACTCTACCAACTGAGGAGAGCAGAACCCCCACTGAAAAATGGGGGCCATTCCTATTTTGCTAACTTACGGCTATGAGATACCAGCTGAAGGAAAGCTCCAGCACTACCTTAGGTCAGGGCTGAGAAAATACTTTTCAACTATTATTTGCAAAATAAGAATTGTCTGGGTCATATTTAAATTATTTAACTGTCTGAATCCACTCCAGCGAAAAAATACTGCTGAGGAGAGGGAGAGCTTAAATTTTGTATGATTAAAACACGGATTCAGTAATGTCTGCAGAACCGGTCATCTCCAGCTGGGCACTAAAAAACCAGGAGAATCTACACCACTGAACTGTAGGCATCACAGGTCCAGGTCCTTCTCTGGTATTGAAGGACCCAAACTTGCATCTGCCATCCCCAGAGACTGCTCTAGCACTCAGAATTCTTCTGGAAGTAGTTTGCCTCAGACTCAACAGAACAGTGTAAAATAATGATCTCTGGGCATTTTAGTTCAAGTGTCTGAATATGCCTTAGAAAAAGCATCTCATCCCTCAAATGCACCCTTTAGCTACCAGGCAACAATCCATTCACACCTCCTTGGTGCTTCCATGCCCCATGGCAGCACTCTTAAGTAATTTATTAAGTGACACTTAGTAGGGTGTAGTTGAAATGTCCCATTTCCTCACACCAAAAAACCCTGTTACATTTTTTATCACACACTTCCCTCCTCAAGGTGCCCTCTCAGTTTTCACGTTTCACCAGAGCACTGAAATATTTTATAGCACTCGTGAGAGCACTGGATGGCAGAGACACATGATCCCTGCCCAAGGAACTCCCAGCCTGGAGAAGCAGGCGGGGACAAGGCAGTAGGATAGCAGAAGCTGACGGTGTCAGAATTGCTGAGCTCTGGGATATGCCCTTCCCAGGCTTTTACCTGGGAATTTACTTAGTGCTGCATCCTCTCCTGTCTGCCTTCTAGAGCACTTGCCTCTCAGAAAGAGGCATTGTCACAGTCCTGAGCTGCATCTGCAGAAATTACTCTGCTGATCTGTTTTTTCCATTTTTTAAATTTCCTTCAGAGTATTTTTCTGCTTCTGACTTTTCCCTTCTTTTCAATTCTATTGTTAGATCAGTTTGATATGATTACCACTTTTGATTAATGAACAAAGGACAAACTCAACCACACTGTTCTACCCAATAACACAGGTCACATGAAATGCTTAAGAGTTAAGAAGTCATCAAGCAGAAGTTTATGTGAGCTATTTTTCAAAGAAACTACACAATCTAAAAAGAACACCAAATCAGAAGGCATCTCTACATTGGAGAAGTTGGGCGTCCTCAGGCAGGAGGAACCAGCACCCTACAACCCCAAACAACTTCTGTCCACTTCCCCAGGCACTTTGTCTCCAGAGATCTGTATCACACAGTATTTTTGTGTCATCAGAGCAGTTGCTAATGGAGAGCTGGTAACCTCCAAGGGAAATAGAAACAAGGATGCAGCCTGGTAGAGCACCATCACACTAAGCGCTCCCAAGGGCTCTGTGGGAAGTGCTTCTCCCACCTGGGGTCTGTACGAAACAGTGCCGGAAATAGCACCGCATGCAGAAGTATGACACAACACCTGGGGACAGAATCTGAGAATGTTTTTTCTGTCCACTCATTCTTCGCTTGCAGCTGCTGTAAATACACGTGAAATTGCTCCATGAGATCCAACTTCTTCAGTTTCTACACTTGGTTTTAGAGTAACAGAACCAGCTGAGTTTGTTATTTTTTATTTTAGTCGTTGCCTCTGCATTAAATAGGTTATGTTGAATGCTGAGGGAGAAGGAACAAAAAAGATTTCTTCTTAAAAGCTGTCAGTGCAGGATTAGCCTACAAGGAGATGAATGCCAAGGAATCTCTCACTGGGCAGCCTGGATTCAGGCACTCTGGAAATGCGGACACCCTGGGAGAGCACAGGCTTTTAATTGCAGATATGCTGGATCCTAGCTTACACTTGTAATTATTTGTTACTGCTCATCTCCATAGAAATGAAAGGATTTGCATCTTTTTAAATAACTGCTTCAGAATTTTCAAACATATCTTACAAAGGCAATTAAAAGCATTCAGCCTATATTATCTAAGCTGCTAGAGCAGAGAAGCAAACAAACCAGTATGATTCCTCCTTCTTTTACTAATGCATTTTTATGTTCTGCACATTTCAATTTTTAGCAATACACTTTTTAAACTGATAAATGGAGATCTAAGACTACTGTGCCATTTCTCAGGAGTCACAGGGAAGAGTTTAAATTTTCTTCTGTAGTGTTGCCCTCCTTTCCTTTCCTATGTTTTTCAGCTTTCTACTGTGGTACTTGAAAACAAAACTGACCAAGAAAGCCCAACAATTAATTCCAGAAGCAGTGATTGCAACAGAAAGCTGGCCTAATAGATTTAAAATAGGCTAGTGCTCCAATGTCCCTGCCTCACACAGTCAACAGTCATAAATTCTAACTCATTCTTTGAAATCAGAAGCAGGTTGCTGATGCAGATCCAGTTTCACCTGAGAGGTAATGAGGTGAAGTCATTGCATGGGAGAGAAGAAAAATAGATCCAGCTGACTATGCTGCATTTAACTCAGTGGCTCCCTAGTGGGAAGCATCAACAGCAGGGGTGCAGCTGACAAGTGAAATGTTGCTTTGTGTAACACTTTACTACCCATTTGTGTGCCACAGGAATAGCAAATTGTCAAAAGGCCACAGAGGAACAGAGCTCCATCAAAGCAATCTGCAGAGGTACCCTTTGTGGTTAGCAGGCAAGAATTCAGCAAGCTCATGGGCTGGAACAAAGCTTTGTCCCCTGAATTTTGTTAGAATTTAGTTTTCTGAAAAATGCCTGCCCAGGCTGTGCAGTGCTTTATAGTATTGACAGAATATAAAGTCCCTGCTTTTAGACCTTAGACTATATAAAGGGTGCTTGACAACAGGATTTAACATCTCTCCTGCTACTCTGGATGCCATTGTTGCCATCTAAAAAAAAAAAAATCTCTGTAGTCAGTACAGTGAAGGAAGTCTGGTTTCTTAAGAGATGTACCTCATCTTTCACTGTGAGCTCTTCTTCCATCATCTCACATGGCTGGGACCGTGACAACATCTCCTGCCTGAAACACATTAAGTCGCCCCACATCTTTCACCTCATGGAGAGCTTTTGCCCTCCTCCACTCCTTTCTCTTCATAAAACACACAGGACCAGAACATATTTGTGACTTCAATGTCATATTGACAAATGGCTCAAAATTTTCTGTGTGAGACGACCTGACAGTCACACAACACCGTTAGTGAATACATCTTTTCCACGGGAATCCAGGCTAAAATTACAATAGAAATACATCCAACAGTAACACATTCTTCCCCTGCTCCTGTCACTCACAGACCTAGGTTCTGTGCTTATTACCCACGGAGCTATGAGTCTGTCCCAACTGAACCTGGATGGCTGGCCTCCCAAATACTTCCAAGCAGACTTCCAGTTTAGTAAAATTCCAGTTCCAGTTTTAGTAAAATTGTGATATTGGAATGTGCTGACAAATTTGACAAGATCTCATTCTCTTTATCCCAGGGCTGCACTGAACTGGGCTCTCTTTATCCCAGGGCTGCACTGCATTTGAGAGGGCTCTATTTCAGCATTTTTTTACTGTTGAGCTTGTAGATTTCTGCAATCACAACTTCAACTGTGTGACCTGGATAGAAAAGTGACTGTAGAAACATGGCAGTTCCCAATATGTTTGACATTTTATCAGTTACAAGAAATCATCAGGAAAAAACTGCATTCTTTTTCTTAGAATTATCTCTACCATAGCTTCTGCATTTTGTACAAGCACTGCCCTGGCTGCAGATTGGGACATCTCACTACAGCTAATCAAGAGCATGTCTCCTGTGTCCAGCACCACCATTTGAGTGAAGTACATCAGATAAAAGTCGTTACATTAGCACACTAATAGCTGCTGCAAGTACCCAACAGCAGAAAGAAGATGGGAACCTACTGATTGATGGTATCTTGAAAAGACAGAGAACTGCCCAAAACTTTGTGCTTTCTGAGCAAGGGGATTAGAATGTAATTTCCAACCATTTCAAAGAAGCAACAATCATTATATAATCCAAATAGCTTATTGATCATTAGTTAATTTGATTATCAGCAGCAGAAACCAGCTTCCTGAGCAAAATGTATCCAATGGCCTCACCATCAGATACTCTATCCTTCCCTCCTAAGAAAACCCATTAATAATTGCCATATTTGTTTCTTCATGAACCCTTCCCAACCAAGAAGGTCACTTGTCTGCAGTCTAGAAGAATCTGTCGTAAAATCCAAGTGTCCAAAGATAATACAAAGCAGCCTAAACAGTTTGGTAAGTACCACTGACCTACTCCCAGCCAAAAAACACATTATCATTTGATCCATCATCTACCACCTTTGTAGCATTGACAAGCAAGCTGAGCAGCTTTGACCTGCATCATACCAATTTGAGAATCACTGGAAATTTGAGAATCACTGGAAATTTCCTGACAGCTGGGGGACTGCTGCACCTTGTTGAGACAGACATTGTTAATCAGATTGTCCTCAATCTTACCAAGGCTGCAGATGCAACTTTACAGATATGAAATTGGACTACAGAGAAACACTTATGAAGAAAAAAATGTACTTTCCAGTCTTGTTTTCCTGATGGCATCAATTCAGGACATTCTGGTTGGCTATGTTTAAAAGCAAGCACACAGCAAGAAACCTATCTTATTTCTCCCACATATGAGGAAGATTGCTTTGCTGTTCCCTAAGCACTGCAACAATGGTGTCAAAAGATTTCTAGGAGAAATAGAAGTCAGAGTCTAGGACACAGCAACATCTATTTTCTTTTTCCTCTTAGTAAGTCTCCAGAGTTTCAACAATTATTAGATGCCTTCACTAAGGAAGAGTTTCAATGTCAGAACAGAAACATATGAATAGCAAGAAAACATAGGAATTGAAGTGTCAATTCACTAAGGTAACGTTATAATTTAAAAAAATAAAATAAAGTTCAAGGTTGACTAAACCACTATTGGGTTTTGCCATTATCCTTAGTGACAGATAAAAAATGTCTTTGATTTGTGTGCTGCTACTCCTTCCAGCGAAGATAGGGGTATGCATTTGCATTTGTGCTTAGCCTGCTGTTTGAACTTAAGATTTGCTTTTTGGTGTATTGGGAAATTCTAATAACACTCTAATAAGATTTTTAATTAGCAGATATGTATTTACACTTTCAGCTAAATTAGGGAATTTTTTTTGTCTGGGAATGACATGATTTTTCATTTAATTTCTCAGTGGATGTGGACTGAAAGCACACAATGCTGATACTTCTCTAGAAGTGACTATCCTTAAGAGGATTTAAATTTTATATACCTTCTTCATTTTTGGTTGTGCAGTTCAAAAAGGCACTTATCTAGAATAAAGTGCTTATATTAGGATCATTGTATTGCTTTCATAAATAAGAAGTGATGCTTTCTTTAACTCTCTACCAATATAAATAGATATCATTTCAAATATACATTATCTTTATCATTCATAAGAATAGTTTCAAATCATTACATGGAAATTTGATATATTTTCGTATTTTTCACATAATACTCTGGAATGATTGAAAGTTTCAATGAATCTTCCATTATTTAAACTACCACATATAAACAGCTAAACAGTTTACCCACAGAAATAACAGTGCAAACAATGAAAACCAAATGACAAATGCCTAATAGCTGGATATTTGTAAGATAAGTAAGAGTATAGAACATATGAGACTAATATGTTCCAAGAAAACCAACAGAGATTGCTTGAATGTGGAATATTACATTGTGGAGAAAACAAAAAAAACCCCATATCTACAAAGTCAATTTCTAAAACAAACCTGTACCTTTTTCAGGTTTTTTTCAGTTCTAACTAGTATGCATGAAATAAAAGAACAAAAAAAACTGTGCAATAAACAATTTAAGTCAAATACAGTCAAAGTTAGTAGTAAAATCCCTCTTGACTTATTACTGCATTTGAACCAAGCGTTAAACCAATATCAACACAAAGACACTATAGATTTCTGCAGAAAAATAGTTCGTAGCATCCTGTTTTCTTTTTGTCTTACTAGGTAATTGGTTGCACAACATCTTAGCTGTTGTTCACTCCTTTCCCATTTCATCACTCCTTTAGACAGCTAGACTAAGGTTGCTCAAGTAGTGGTAGTTTCCTTCTTTTCTTTTTCTTTTTTCCTTCCCTCACAAGATTAATTGCATATTTATAGATACCACAAATCTTTCCCAGACCATATGGGAATAATTTCAATCTGCCCCAGGATCATTTCTGTCATTATTGGCTACTCATTCCCATTAGAAGCTGTTACCCATCCTGTTATTCACCATAAAAGTGAAATCCAGTATTATCTATTCAGTGCTTCACAGTTACGCTGGGGTTTGTCTCCTGCCATTTGAGCAATTTGTGGCAGCAACAAGGCCACCACCTTAGAAAGTTTTCAGAGAAACTCTGCTCATTCAAATGATGCAAAGCAAGTCATCTCAGTCATAGATATACATAATTCTACCAACTGTATTATTAGACTGCCAGGAGTAGCATTATGTATATAAACCAGTGATCCTGGAGTGTGGAAACCTGGCCATGGAAACATGCGAGGTCATGGGTGTCCCTGCCGCCACTTCTAGACTAAAAAATCATCTTCCCATACTTAGAATCTTTGCTCATGCTTTACTTGCAGAAGGCATGAGTCTGTCTCAAACACAACATATACCTGACACACTGTATTTCAAAGGACTACAGTGTAAACTGTGAACAGTCTGCCCCCAGTTCTGACCAGTTCTACCACAGCTTCTGACGGATGGGAAGGAGCAACCACTCACCAGGCGTTTTCAGCCCCAGCCCTGCCTGGTACCATGGCTCCCAGGAGCCCCCTTGCTCGGTCACAGTTCCTTCCTACATGAATCAGAAAGGTTGCTCCTGGGAAAGCTGGGGAGAGCAAGCTGCAGCCTCACTTCCCTCTTGTGCTACCCTTCGTTTTCCAATTTTTCCAACACAGCTCACCAAAATGTATGCCATGCCAGCAGGTGAGGACCATTCCTGATCACCATCCTGTGACACTCCTGGGGACACACCAGCCTCGGTCTCCATTGCAGACTCGTCGGACTGTCCTTTCCTGGCCAAGCTATTAGCTGCATTTCTGAATGCCCTGCACTGGGCTCCTTTTCCTATCTACATGCTCAAGCTATGTACCATAAATATTACACATCTGCTTGCTCTGAATTCTGTGATTGATTGTTCCATTACAAATCACATCCAGCTCTATACTGTTGCCATTTCCAGCTAAATTACCTAGCCTTCTTTTAATTTATTTTTTCACATAGCAATAGACTTTCTAGGATGGCTTGTCTGATCACATCTTCTACCTCCACCTTACAGTCCTGAAATTCATATTTCTGTGACCCTTATACGACTGCTTTATCTGACACCAGAAGCAAGGAGACAAATTTAGGATGGCCCAGCAAACACTGAGACAAGCAAGAGAATCACAGGGTAGTGTATGTAATTGTGCAAGGCCAAGGCTGTTGCCTCTTCTTCATCCAGGCTAGACCTGGCTTTGGGACAAATCTCAGTGCTGACAGTACCTGCTTTCTGAGTAACCTTTGCTGCATTTGCTGCTGCAGTTGATCAGTACACTGAAAACAAGGCAAAGCGTTACAGGACTTGCAGGATGATTTCATTATTTGGGTAACTATGAAGAACAAGCTCCTGTTCCAGCCCATGCTGCAAAAAGGTACTGTAGTCAATCTGGCAGTCAATCTGAGCTCACCCTGCCAGTGAGCTGATCCAAGACTCTGCACATCCAGAGCACAAAGCCCAGGCTCATATACCCTGTGCAGGAAGTCAGGCTCTTGGTTGCATGTAAGGTGTCTGAAGTCAGTATAGTGAAGTATTAAAAATGTGACTTTTTCTACTGAGGTCTGTTTGGTTGAACCCCATCACAGTCAGAGATAGCTCATGCCCTGTCTCAACAGCTGCTGTAAGGAAGGTGTGCAGCTCGGGGCACTTCTCCTGGGTCCTCCTGACAGCTATCCTATCAAGATGTGGAAAATAAGAGTTTTCCAAGAGGCAGAGATCTGCTAAAGCCTGGGCACAAAGGATTTTGGTTAAACCAAGCAGCAGAGATCAGAAGAAGGAAACAAGTGCCCAGCAGGTGCCATTGGAATCGCACATTTTGGCTGCTGTGAGGGAAGCCAGCTGAAGCAGTCTGATAATCACACATGGTATGATCAGCCAGACAGGAGCATGAACAAGAAAAGATGGCACACAAACAAAGCCGATGAGTAAAAAATGAAAAATAATTCCAGGGAGATAATTCCACTTTCTTAACTGTGCCTCTAAAACTTCTGTGTAAATAGTCCTTCAAAGGTTGCCTCATGAGAAATCTGAAATAAATGTAAGTCCAGAGTGCTCAGCAGCCTGCAGCTTTCCACAGGTTAGGAGCATCCAGCACGTTGAGCACCATTGTCATGGACTCACCGGGTGCTTCCTCACCCTCCCAGCCGCAGAGATTCTAACACCACTCAGCCCTGGCAGCAGGAACAAGCTCTGCTGGCTTCACTGCACAGCCTCCCAAAGCACTCTGCACACAACATCTACATCTTGTGTGGAGGTCAACCCTGTTCCTGGCTGCCGCCTTTGCCAACAGATAAAAACAGCTGTAGTTCTTGCTATATATTTATACGAAATAATACTGCTCCACATAGTTCTGCATGGCCTAGCAAATACAAGGTGTGTTGCACACTTGGTTTTACTTGCATAATGCTATGTCTAAACTACTATTCCCAATGGTGTTTTATAGTTGAATTAACCAGTAAATATTCTAGGATGCAGACTGTGCTGGTTTATTTTTAAACAGGCAACTACTGCATTTCATTCTATCTAGCCTTTCCCTTCACTCTCATTAAAGGGAAAAGCTGTTTTCACAGGGGTTGACAGAAACTGAGTAAAAGATGCTATATATATCTTATGAATCCCGTGTGGTTCCCAGCTGTCACAAGCCTTCAGAGTTAACAAAAACCAGGAAACACCCAGCCAACGTTTCAAACCATTTAGCAAAAAAAACCCCAAAACCCAGAAACAAGTGTTGGGTGTTAATATATTCTTAATGACTCCAACAATAACCTTTGAATAAAGCCCTGAACAGTTTGATGATCAGATGGCATGCACCAAGGTGGCAAGAAGTAAGTGTCCTCAGACACAAGTCCTTGTTTTCCTCCCCCTTCTTATGATCTCTGACCCTGCTCTGCAGTGATCATACACTGCAGTTTTCTTTTCATCTAAAAAAATACCCTTGAGAAGGTTACAATAGGTGAAGTGATAGTGCTGTAGACATAGCCTACTTCTCTTTTTGTGTGGCAGTTCTCTGAAATACTCATAAAATATGTATGTTTTAAGCTTCTTCACGGCACTGACTATTGTGCTAGTTAGCTTGATGAACGCACTGCATTCATAAAGAACAAATTTAAAGGGACACTATCAACTAGTTTGATTCAAATGCAGCATGTGTTTGGAGGTGTTGGATGTTAAACAAGTCTAATAACTACAAAAATGCATGTTGCAACAAATAACAAACTTTAATTCAGAATAAACTGAATTCCTTCAAATTATCTTCCATAAAGTTGTGAAGCCCCTTCCAAAACATAACTGTGCCAAAACAAGTATACAGTAGAAAGAACTATGCAAATTCTGTTACATAATCAAAATGATGTAATTTTTAAAATTACTTTAAATGTTTTGCTATTTTTGCACAAACATTCCCAAGCAAAGATCTTTCTTTGCTCCACTGTTGCTATCTTCTGAAAAGATTACTCTAAAGAAAAGATAATACTGCAGGGAAGTTTAAGCATCTTGGTTAAGTTTGAAAACTTTCCGGTCTCAGTGACGTAACCTTCCCCAGCGTTCAGCTCTGAGTATCTATTACCTCAGTCCACTCAGGACAACATCCAGAAATGGCAGGTGGACTTCAGTCTTAACACTTACTCCATTACTAACCTTAATGACCCACCCATCCCCTACAAAAAAAGAACTTGGGTCATAGAGTACTGAAGGCCCTTGGTCTGTTGACAGCATCCCCTTAACAGGAGTTCACCAGGCTTTCACACTCTTTGAACAGATGCTGACACCTGAGGAAAGTGCAGAACTCAAGTACTCCTGACCTTTCTGCCCCTGTACCTGGCAGGCACGTCAGTGCTGACAGGAGCAGGTCCCTGCCCAAGGCAGCTGCTGCACTTGCCTAGTTGAGCATCCTGCCACCCTCCACCATTTTTCTAGTAGTTTTTGGATTAGAGCAGTTGCACAGGACACAAAAAGACATAGGTTTAGGTCCCTCTTTTCTGAACATGGTTCAATCCTCACCATGTAAATCCCAAGACAGAGCATTAATCACCAGACTCTGGACTCTGCACATGTGACAAGAGATGAAGGGCAGGCAGAGGTGAGAGTGCTCCTCAGCCATGTAGCTGAAGTATCATTACACACAATTAAAGATTCATTGTACAAGACCCAGAAATTACATATGCAGGAGGAAGAGGACAAGTTTCCTTCAGATCTAATGAGGTCCCTGACCATCTGGCTCCAGAACAGACCTTTCCACAACCCTTTTTTCTCATTTGATTTATCTTGGTTCCTTGGTTACACAAGTCAACAAGAAGAATGGTTAGTGTCCCACCTAAGAACAGCATTAGACATGTGGCATGTTACTCCTCTGATCTAGGGGTTTTATATTAACTCAGAAAGAAGAACACTGGAATCTGGTCTCCTTCTTCCTGTCTGAGAACTTTAATTACTGAGCTATTGCAGCACAAGGATACTAGCTGGAGCTCTTCCTCCAGCTGTGTTTTAAATTAAGAGTGAGGCATGGTGAGGTTCCATGAGAAAACATAAAAAAGGCTGCCCATAATGCAGGGGGAACTCAGCAGCACGGAAAGAAACCTCTTTGCTGCCTTCAGTGACTTCCCAAGAGTCATACAACGGGTCAGAGTGGGGAACTGAATCTAAATCTGCCTCCTAACCCAGTGCCCTTTCTGTTGCATCTTCTGACCTCCCAACCTCCAGTGCTGAAGTACAGTACAGCCACCCAAGACTCCCCAGCTTTACTTCAGTTTGCCTTGCAGGCTCCTGAAGCCCTTCAGCACATTTTCTCTTGGACAAACCCAAGAAGACACACACAATTCCTCCCCTGCTGCTTTTATGTCTAGGTGCCACTCCCCTACTTTCAAGAAAAGGACAAAGGAGACAAAAAGCCAAGTGAGGAAAGATTCAAAGACATAACCTGCCTGGCCTCTGGGGAACCTTTTCAGAGTGCGTATCTGTGGTCACATGATCAAAGCAAAACCCATTTTTGCTGTTACCACTCTCCTCTAGAAGAAGTAACAGCTCACAAAAAAGGTAAATATTTACTCTTGTAGTTTATACGGCACATGATCATTACCCCTCTTCTTTGGCTTTTGCAATACCTGCTGACATGCTTCCTACACCTATTAGAAGGGAGAAAGGCTTCTTATTTTCAGACATCAGCTATTTCAGCCTCTTAAAGATTTTTCTATCTTTCTCACAGTTAACTGGTGAAGAATTTCTCTTTAACAGTCTCCTGAACCGTTGTCCATGGATCTTGGCAGTCCAAGGAAGAACATCAGCTAATGTCACCAGAATAATCTATACTTTATCACCGTCATCTTCTTCCACTTCCCAGCTCCCCTAAGAAGATAAATCAAACTATCACTTGAAGATTTTCCCTCTCATTTGTTACCCCTCACTATTGCTTACTTAAAACTCTGTGCTTCAGAACATTTCCAGTGTACAGCAGATAACACACTGATAGAGAGTAGGACAGTTTTAATGCCAGAAAATTTAGAGTGACTCATCTTCATGAAAGCAAGCCATGTGAGTCACAGCCATGATGACTCAGAAGCCTGAGAAGAAGGCACCTTTCTGGGAGGAAGAATTAAAACTGTCCTACTTTTCCAAATATATAACTTAAGAGAGGAGCTTCCCATAGGGGCAGATTGAATCAGGGGGAGGGGAGAAGCAAGGAGCGCTGTGGAATTATATCATCAAAAAGTAAAGGGACAACATGTATATTATTGAAAGAAAAGAAACCCACCACTTACATGGGGACTTTTCATACTGTCATTATTAGATCTTCCATTTAATACATAGCATCCTTCTTTTCTTGTCACGGAAAATTAAATGGAGTTAGGTTTTCTGCTGAAGTGCTTGGTTGCCTTACTCCATTGGCCCTTCAATAATGATTTCATGAGTGACCATGGGGAAAATAAAACTTCTAAGGCCTGCAGTTCATTAAAGATGTCAGCAGAAGTGGATAAATATGACATGTTGAATAACACATTTCAATGTTTTTAGATGTAAACATGATTAGGCATTTATTCACCGAGCTTCACACAATGGTAGCAAAAATATCAGACAGGATAATCCAAAACAAACAGCAGGAATGTACAAGTCTGCTTATCATAATTTATACATAAGCTAGAAATTATAAGTCTGCTTATCAGAAACTGCGCAAAGATCTAAAGTTACAACGCACAACCCAAATGTGATGGCAGAAGTCACGCTAATTCCCATCTGTGGATCACATGTGGCTCGGACTATGTGAACCACAATGCACAACAGTTTCCTTTTCTAAACAATGTGAAGATGGTCTCATTCATTTTTTTACTGCTGCCCACACGGTCTGCACTGGTGTTGATTAAACTGCCCTTTGAGTGCTTCCAATGTTAGATCACTTTATTCTTCAAGATTCAGCCCTTGCTGCCAGATTTGGCACTAGAAATCTGATTTTTCTTCCTTCAAATTGACCATCTTACCTGTGGCTGTTCTGGCAATGTCCTTTAAGCACACTGTCTCATGGACTAGATTAATCAATGGCTGTCTCTAAACACCTTCTCTTCAACCTGCTTCCCAGTCCCCTAAATTTCTTTCTGTGTTTCAATTCCCCATATTTGACTTAAAGTTATGAAGTGGTGCAGCTTCACTTAAAACCTCAGCAAAAAGGTTAAAGCTGATACATTTTACTTGGGAAGACTAGGAACATCTAAATGAACTCCTGAGTCTATCCGGTCGATAGTTACAGTGCCTCAAATAAAAAGCAGCAGTTCTGTTACCCCAACAGAATTCTGACATTTGTCTGAGACCACATGCCCATTTGAAGGCACAGCTTACAGCACATGCCTAAAGCATGGGCAGTCACACAGAGGGATGTTCTAAAGGCTGGCAGTGTTCAGATACTTCACAAGGAAAGGAGGCACACAACCATGCTAAACAGACAGGTTTCACAGACGTTCCCTGGAGAACCTACCTGTTGTTAATTATCTTGAATATTTAGCCTGACAGTCAGCAGGGCTGGCTCCAGCTGCCACTGCTGAGGACATTGCTGCCCTGGCTGTTTATTCTGCCTCAGACACATCTGAATCACTGATGGCCTTAACATCATCAGCTGGTAAAGGTGGGTTTGCATTAAAGCTCAGGATGAAAATTGATGCAGGTAATGTACCTGCCCACAATCTCTTGGCAGCACCCTGTGGCAGGGGGGTAAGTCTCTGACAGCAGGGACAGACAGAAGGCTGGGGGTAGCAGTGCTTCAATCGACCATACATAGTTTTGCTAGGAAACATCTGCCACAGCCTACAATTTCCCTGGTCTTAACTTCAGATAATTGTTTGTCTTCCTATGGCTGCAGGTGGAGTAATGCTCCCCTCTGACATTTCTATTACTACCTCAAAGGTATCTGTAGATCTTGGTAACATTTTCTACAGCAGCCTGCTCTTGTATGTGTCCTGATTCCAGGATGCCTCAGCGCAATACGCTGGAAAGGGCCCTGTTAACAAACACACCAAGTGCCAGCTCTCTCCAGAAGCAGGCCATGTGGAGGAAGCTGAGCCCCTTAGTCCCTCTGCACAGCCAAAACATTTGATCTGTCTCCCCGACTCTTCTTCATTAGGAGATTTGTGGCAGGCATGAATCAGCAAAATTCCCACTGGCTAATAGAAATGTTCATACCATCTTCTTTCAGATTTTCTACTTCAGTTGACACAGACATATTGCCTTCAGTTCTCTCAGTTTTCCATGTTTTTTGGTTACCTCTTAGAAACAAGCTTGAGGTCACACCACAGAGCACTTATCTTGAAGCATCAAGTAAAGGCAGCTTAGAAGAAAAAGCATAAGACAGAAGTACAAAACAGGCCAAACTGACTTGCTAATCTGTGTGTATATATGTGACTGCAGGATACTGCTGCTTTTTCTGACATACACTATTAGAATCAGTGGCTTGAGGGCTGCCTGCAGAAAGAGAAGCAATTGATTAGAGATCCATAAAATCCTCTGACACAACTGTGTTTATATTTATGAAAGTGCTATTTCCCTGAGCACAGGAGGAATCAAACAGCAGGAGACAGTGGGTGTGTTGATGCTGCAGGACGCAGTGCAGCACAGAGATACCATCTTTAAACAGGCTGGCTGGCACGCTGGGAAACCGTGGTGCCGCAGCAGTGCTGAGCTTCGGTTTGCACATCCACCCAGGTTTGCATGCTAACTCCTTAAGACTTTCTAAAATTTTTTTTCATTAATCTCTGGCTCCCTGACTGTAGTGTTAAAGTCAAAATCAGTGTGATGGGGGCAGGCCAAAGCAGGTTGCAATGGTGCTGCTCTCGGCCGATCTGCAAACCATGTGGAAAATGTTCAAGCAGTAGCAGAGGCAGAGCTGCCTGCCCATGCTCTCTGCAGAGCAGTCAGGCAGCACAGCCAGGCCTGAACTCCAGGCTGCTCCAAGAAAGCACAAGTTTCCTGAGGCAGAGTGGCTTTTCCCTAATTTGGATGCTCTTTTATATTTAAGCATCTTCAGTGTCACTACACATCTCCCTGCTCTCATTTCTCCCACTAGCCAGAATAACTTTTGAGACTTCAGGAGCTATTGCAAAGTAAGGCTGGATGTGAGAACAATGGAGTCACTGTAGCTTACAAAACATAAACAAAACACCTTGGCAAATACACAACTACTCTTAAGGAGAACCGATAAACAGAACTTCAGCAGCTCCAGGAGCTAAAATCTGGATTAGGCTCAGGCTTGTCCATACTCTTGGCTCAATCTGTGAGCTCTCCTGTCTCTCAGTGGAAGAAACTTTGCTCTTTCCTTAGCTCTTGTCATTCCCTCTGGAAAAACTCACTCAAAGATGCTGAGTGAACAGTGAGGACACTTATTCTCCCTTGCATCACACCCCACCTTTACAAGCTGCTTCTGCAGGCAATTGATAAGATCCTGAGCTACATCAACAACAGAAATGGAAGCTGCTGCACAGCAGTGCTAATGCCTCTATTAATCCACAACCTCCATGAAACCAAGGCCAAAATTCATGGTCCTTACCTACAAGACTCCAGGCACAGCCCAAATCAGACATAATTAGCAGACCATGTGTCTAATGATAAGGCATCAGTACTATTCAACACCGAAATTACTTCAGAACTTCAACTCGCAAAGGCTGTACGTTTTAATTATAAAGCTATTTATAGCCTTGATAAGAGGATAAAACTACGTCCCTTCTGCCTATCCCTGGCTGCTGAGCACATGAATGCTAAAGATCCCCCTTGCATTCAGGGATCAGGATAACCCGCCTAAATTCTCCAAAACAGCATTGCTGGCAAAACTAAACTCAAAACTGTTGGCATTATATCTGAATATATATAAATAAATACTGTTAGAGACATATGTCTACACCTTAAGGTACTAGAGTTACCTTGTTAAATTGGAAATAAAAGTAAATTGTTCAGTTTTCACTGCTTAAGAACACAGCTCAAAATACAACAGTATGTACAACAGTTGTATACATAACATAGATAACTGTAAATGTGTTTTGAAGAAAATTAAAAGTAATACCTTTTATAAAATGTTCCTTACTACAAAAATATGCAGAATTAGATTATATTGTGAATTTTCTTGTTTACACAGCCAGCTGAAACATAATGTAAAGTTATGTGGATAAAGGAGCATATTTGAATGTATTTTTCAACATCCTAGATGTTGGGCTGCACTGCAACTGGAAGAACCTATGGAAAGTTGCAGTACATCATATTCAGAAATTATCTCTGTAAAACCACTTTGCAGTTTATTAATTCTGACTAAGTAGTTGGCTGCACCAAAAATGGTGTCACCCTATTGCAGGCTGGAATTACAGCATGATCATTCATTTGAAATCAGATTTTCACAGAGAGGGAAGTGTAAGAGAGATGGGTGACATTAGGAAAAACAACCCCTCCCAAAGCATTTTCTATTGCAAAACATTCTTGAGCTCAGTAGCCAGAAATTAACAGTTTGTTAACAGAAGAGTTACCAAAAAGTCAGGTGAGAATTAGTGAGAAAGTAAAAATAACTGAGCACAGCAGACAAGGAAGAATCCTGTAAAATTCTAAAGTCAGAGACGTGTCTTTCAAAATCCTGCCTTGCTAAGCCTTCCTGAATCAATAAAGAGATAAGCGAGATAACTTCCTATCACCTTGTCCACAACTCCCAGTTCAAAATATAGGTTGCTTGTGCAGTCTTAAATTCACACTGGCATTGCAAGACCTAACATCCTTCTCCCTATACAAGAGTTTTGCAAATAGAGCTTCAAGAAGTACCCTGCATGATGAGCAGAAGTTCCACAACATTTGGATGGGACTGCTCAAATAAACACTAAGGACAGCTGTTCAGAAAACTAAACCCATCTTTGTGTTTTTATATGAGTAATATGCTAAAAATGGATCGTAAGTGGCCAAATTCTGTTCTCAAACTTAAAACAACTTTGGTGATATCAACACTACTGCTTAATTATCTCAGTTGATATGCACCATTTCTGCCCATTGGCAAAGAAGCTGCAATATTCACTACATTACAGGATGAGGTGCTTTCCATGGTTGATATTCTCTCCTTTCATTGTCTTTTCTCTGGTAATTTTATTTCCGGCTACTTTAATTTAGTCATTTCACATCATGGTGCAATTTTTCACCAAGTTGAGAATTACAGTTTGAAAAAACTGCACTAGGAGAAAGGCAGAAATGGAGAAAGGACAGCATTAGCACACATTTAATCTACTCAAAGAACTCCTTTGTTCAGCCCAACAGCAGAGTATGAGCTGGTCAGAGCCATGAGTAACAAAGTGATTACCAAAGGAACTAAGGAATTTCTCGATGATTAGTCTTTAATTTCAGATGGTAGGTTTCTCTCAAAGATACTGACTGAGTTCAGTTACAATTATCAGACTTGACAGCTTTTACTTACATCTTGGAATAGATGAATTTCCTCCACAGCAGGAATTACTGAGTGACATTTTGTGCTTTGAATTACGCAGCTGATCAGACCAGTTATTTGTATTTTCTCTTTGTGGCCTTGAAATTGGTGAGCCACAGCTGAGGCCACGATATGTGATTTGATGTGTCCTAGAAGTTCCAAATTAATGTTTTGCTTTACAGACTGGTCTCCATCCAAAACAATTTAAAGGTGGCACACTTCATCAAGTTATCAGGTCCTGACTGATTCCAACTCCCAGTATTTTTGGATAGGAAGATGTTTCTCAGTTTCAGTTTAATCCAAGTCCAAAATTAGGAAACATTTCATGTATGCACAAGCCATAGCCCTAAAGTAAATAAATAATCATGTTTAGATTGTATGGGGGAAACAAAACAAAACCCACCGATATGTTCTTTCAATAACATTAATACATTCATTTTTATAACTATTAACCTGCAAGTATTTTGAGACAGAGGAATACTAAGTGATTTTGTAATCTTCACCGTATTACTTCTATGTCTTTGAAGAACTCAAAGATTAAATGTTACACTGCAAGATTCGGTGAACTCAAATTTCCACAGCTCCCCACAGAAAATCGTTCAAAGCTGGGAAAGTTAATATCTCATGGGCCAGCAGCAGCAGAACACTGCCTGTGCTAATGGAACACAGCAATTCTCAATTACCAAATGGTAGAAAGCATTTTATTCTATTCCTGGCAAGTGGCACAATAGCAGACATCAAAATCACATAACTTCATTTTTATAACATTTTTACTTTCCTTTCCCTTTATTTCAATTTGGATGCATTATTAGCAACCAATAATTCAAGTGCAGCCAGAAATAGAAATCAGATCCTTGTACTAGCCAAGAATAGCTTAAAAACATTTCAAAAGCTATGAAGCATTAACCTTCTCCTTTAATTCTTTTTAAAAAATTGTTATATATTGGATCCTTAAATTGCATCTGAACTGGGAGGAGGCAAGATTAGAAGCAGATATCAAAGGGTCACATCTCAAAATTCACAGTAAGTAAATACTCCGGCAAAGGCATAAATGATACAAGGTTACATAAGAATTTCCAAGTATACCCTAAAAGCTCTGTCTGTAGCAGCACCATAAAGCACTTTGTAACCAACTGTAATATACTCCTTGCCCCATTGCTTTTTACACTGCAGTAAACACTGTAATGACAAAAATACCATTAAGGCTAAATTTGACCAAGGGAAGTAAACAGGGACCACGCTCAGTCCTTCTGTGATATCACACGCCAGTGGCAGCAAAAGGGGACAAATATAAGGCTCTATTCAGGCCTAATCTAGAGGAAATTTAAATCTGTGGAGTTAAATAGAATCATCCTACTTTCTGTCTCACTCTAAAGGATTCTCAAAATTGACAAAAAGAAGATCAGAATCTCTTTTAAAAATTCACAGAAACAATTCAGAAATTGTAGCAATCTTCCAGTGATCCCACTACACATGAAATTTGAAGTCCCTATTTTTCAGTACCTACACCAAGATTAAAAAAAAAAAAAATTATTTAATACTTTGATTTTAACAATCTTACCTTGTTCCACTGGTGGTGTAGAATGATATTCTGAATTTTGTAGTGCTACTGTCCAATCCAAGCTTCTGTGAGAAACCATGTTCAAGTCTCCTTTCAAACACAGTGCAAAGCCAAGATCATAGGAGAACCCAGATTATCTCTCCATACCAGAGAAAGGATTTGTCATCACTTTGGCATTACTGCAAGGATCATCAAAGGTCTTACCATCTCTTGACCATTTTCGTCCAAAGAAACCACTTCAAGTGACTGAGGGATGTTGCCAACCGAGCATATGGGTATCAGGGAGTGGGATTTTTGGCTGTGTTATTATGACAGCTCAGCAAGGTCTCAGACATCTTGATATTTCATACATTGAACATACAGTGCACATGCCAACAGGCAAAACTGCTTTACACTGAGGAGGGACTATGCTAATTGCACAAACCTGTAGATGAGCTAAAATAATAATGATGATCCCAGTAGTACAGACAGGGTTGAGTAAGCAGGTAGAACTAGCAAAGCTAACAAAAAATAGAATGCTTTCAATTAACTTGTTGTACTTGATGCTTTAACTGACAATAACTAGATCCGGAATGACAGTACAAATTTTTTGCATACCATAGTAATTTGAAACAGCTACAGACTTTAAGTGTACACAAAACGTGAAGGAATAAAAGGAGCAAATTTGGCATATTTTTGCACTGGGCACAGATATGCATGTGGAGTGTGAAAAGTAGCAACTGCCAGATGTGATACACTGGGAGGTGTACTGAGTAAGAAAAGAGCTATAAACCAAGATGCTGGATAGCAAAGCTGAACGTGTGCGAGCTCTTGGAGGTGCTGCATCAGTGAGGGAACTCTGCTGTTGGATCATGTTCATGGCCTAATGGTCCTGAGATCTAGAGGCTAAAAGCCAAGAGCAAGCTCACACCTCGGCATGGAAAGCTGCATCATGCAGAGGTGCTGCTCAGCTCCAGCAAGAGTCCAGCCCCAGATGAGCAGACCAATGGGCCAGACATGCATTAGGAACCACTCCTGGCTTGAGGGACACCACAAGTTGACTGTAGCAGAATTCAAGAAGCTATTAGCCATCAACAATCAAAAGATAATCATATATGCAGTAGACTTAGCAGAAAAATAAAATGTAACCACTCGCAGCAAAAGGATAAAATTTCTTAATCTATCCATGTATTTTTGTGCGATTTGTAGTGTAGATTTTCAATTTTAACATGAATTTTTATAATGTTTCGGCCTTTAAGAGATCACTGTACAGTTGTGTGTGTCCTGTCCAAAATTTGCTTTCAAGAGGATCTCTTAAAAAAAAAAAAAAAAGCATAGATTTAGGACTCAGTGAGGTATGGCGATAGAGAACAAGGGGAAACTTCAGAAAATTAAGCAAAAGAGAGAAATTCGCTACTGTTTTTAACCCTTTCCATTCTCCATAAAGCCAGAAAGCTACACAGTGCCAACAGTTCTACCTTCTGTTCCATACAGCCAGAGACCTCATCTGGTGTTCTTATTATAAGCATCCTCTAAAGACAACTGTCAAGAGGACAGGACAGCCACATTAAATCAGACCAACAAGATGCTTAGCATCCAGTCTGGTACCGTGGCTGGGAGGAAATGCAGCAAAGCCCATATGGACTGGAATAATATACAGTGATACTCTTCTACAACACTCTCCCAACTTCCAGCTCAGAGGAAAGATGCAGTATTGCTGAATTTCATAATCTCCATTTGATTTAATCCCCATTTGATTTTGCTTCCTTTCATGCATCCAGACAGTTTTTGAACATATGTGAACTTATAGCCTCCACAGTGCTCCCTGTCAAGGAATTTCAATGCAGAACTATTCAGCAAACAAAGGAATCCTCTCTTCTTTTTGCCACCTGCTTGATGCATTTGGTATCGTCCTTCCCACACTGTCACTATTATGGAAAGATAAAAGGATCTCTGGTACTTATTCTCCACTTGTGGGGGAAGGATTATAAAACTAAAGACAGATCTTAACATATACAATAAACCAGTGCTGGAAGAGAAGGACAATGAAGGATGGTGTTCTCCTAACAACCTGAAAAAACAGACCTCTCTTCTCTGGGACAGAGCTGTATCCAAAAGGCTACAGCAAACGATTAAAGCTCGTGGTTGTAACTGTAGTCAGTAGCAGAGATTGCAGGGTTCTGCCTCCCTGGGCTCTTGTAAGAAAGTCAAGTCACTGCCACAAGTATCACAGCCAGAGAGGAACCTGAATTGCTTCTGGGTCTCTTAGCCTCTTTGGGAGTGATGGGAGGCAACATTAAACATACTCAACAGACTAAGCAATAAAATTACTCACATTCAAAGGAGTTATGTGCCTGCTCCAGTGTGTATTTATATCCAGCCACTTAACAAGAATTTTACATAAATGCTGAAAGAATATTCCCAAGAGATACAGAAATGCTCAACATATTTTCACAGAAAACTCCTTCCAACCGCATTTCTCAAGTGAACATGGCAGGCAATTAAGTAAATATGTGAGGGTCAATAAGCATGGACTAAGGAAATTTAACTAATATAGAGCTAATCCCAAAGAAGGGAGCTGAAAGTAATGAGAAAATAACCAGCCTACAACAAGAAAAAAAATTGCAGAGCTTTTGTCACCACAGTAGTCCAGTAATGTCATATCATCCTGGGAGACAGACAGTAGATTCTGCTTAAAAGTAACCACTGCTATGAATACATGGGGAGCAGAGCTGACCAGAGAGCCCAGGAAAGGCACAGCCTGTCTGATGGCACTGGGAACAGCACTTTGGGCTTGGAGGCAGATGTCAGCCACCATGAGCATTCCTCTCCCATTCCAACAAGGAGTGCAGCCCTGCACTTCTTACACACCATACACAAAATACCCTGTAGACTCCTAGTCCATACTATACAGAACTGTTTTTAAAAAATCTCTGAACTTAAGAGATATTCACCTATTTTAAAGGCAAAGCTCCACTTTGATTTTGCTGCATATCGTGTTTTAAATCTTAATGTTTTTGCATTTCTCTGTGTTGTTTTTGGAGAAAGGAATAAATGTCCTTTTCCGTTAACCTTTCTTTAAACAACTGTTTCTCCAAAATAAAACGCAAATCTTCAATAGCTATGTTGTGCACACATGTATACACACGCAGAGCCATGCCTTTTCACATCCACTGTTTTAAAGACAGCCCTCAGTCAAAATCAGGCGCATTCCCAAGATAATTTTCAACGCTCTATCCATTTAATGAAAAATCATGCTGTTTTTACTAATACAAAACAAGAACAGAGATATGTTCACCAGGGAATCCAAGATCTCTTCCTTTTCCTCTTTACTCACCATCTCACTTGGCTGCTCATTTATTGAACATTTCACACTGTATGTTTCATCAACATGAAATTCAATTTAATGCTTAAGTAGGAAATAAAAATAACCAGACATTCATAACAAGAACAACTTTAGATTTTTCATTGTTATTTTATTCCCATTTGATTTAGTTTCAATTACTGTCTGTTTACTTTTTTAGTAGCTGATTAAATTTGGGAATGATCCTTGATGACAAATAGCACATTCTGCTTTGCAAACATTATCCAGTGGGTTCTGCTGGTGTTTACCATACCAGACATGTATTCCAAGTAGTGTTTTCACTGACTCTCCAGCTTGGCAAAGACCTGCTTCACTAGAGGTATTACTGACATTTTCAAAATGACAGACACCAAGCAAGTGAACAGGGAGGGGCAAGTCACCATTTTTTATAACACAGCTGGAGGCAGAAGAAAACTACTTTTTCCCCACAAGATGTACTATACCAAGCAGAGTTGAGGAACTGAGATATTTTACCCCAGTCAAGTCAGCACTGAACTCTCATCAGCCTTGAAGGATTTTGTGTGTGTTGATTTTCACACAGAAATCACAGACATGAATATTAATAAATAAAGTTAGTGGTTTTGTTGTTCTCAGCATAGCAGAGCATCAGTTCTAGTAAAAATTCTCCAGAAGAGCAGAAACAAAATTTCACAAGACCAAATGTTCATTTGGTCTACAGAATTATCTTTCTTCCGTTACTTTAGAGACAGCCTAAGTAGATCATATTTGCTTTCCTTAAGTTTTGAAATGTACCTATCAGAACCCATTACTATAGCAGCAGCCATTCCTACTAGAAGCCATTAGCCAGCAGGAAATAACAAAACTGTTCAGACACAAGCAAGAAAATAGAGCAAAAACTAGAAATGTGCAGAGACAAGAAAAGGCTAAAAATATTAATGAGCAAGTTTCCAGATACCACCAAAAAATACAGTCATAGAAAACATCCATTTTCCAGCAAATGCTGGTTCTACATAGGCAATGGTCACCAATTAAAAGCAAAATATATTACACAATACATGAACAGAGTAAACTCTCAGAACTTGGTTGAAAAAGCTAAGAATGCTTTTGAAGATCAAAGATCTACCGTTTGTGTGCTAACAGAGGCAGATCTGCTTCTCCCAGGCTAACAGTTACATAGGATGAAGAACTATCCTAAATCTGTAAAGGATTCACCATTTTTCATATAGTTCTCACTTTATGTTTATGACACGATTTATTTTGACCCACCAGGTTAGCCTTTTGGAAATATTTAACTGTATTACAGAGAAGAAAGAGAAGCATTTTCTTTTGGATGACAAGAGTAGCCCAGTCAGCATCTTGAAGATAACAGAGATCAAACTACTCTGTTTGGAGTGTGGGCAAAGACATCTAGAAAAGTCATTAAAAAATATTTAGTCCTAACCAGCCTGCGAATCATTCCCACTGCTGATCTTAAATGGTTCAAGCTGATGAGAGTTTCAACCACTTACTGTGATCTCTATGCTCCAAATTACTGACTGAAGAAAAAGTGCCTATGGGTGTCTCTAAGACAGAAGAAAAGGGGGATGATATGGCTACAGAGCAGAGAGGAACAGGACGCTGCATCTCTTTAATGAGTCATTCATTTGGCTGGACCTTATTAATTTGTAGGTCTTCAAAATTAAATGCTGTCAATTTTAAAAGGCCACAGAACATGCAATAATCAGTTTTATCAAGAAAGATTTATAATGAACAGCAAAGCTAATATTTAGAAGCAATTCAAGTGTTCAACAAATAACCTCAGGAATACAAAGTCATTTCTTCTGTTACTAAATACACGTGGCGTTTTATTTTCCTGTTAATGATTTTTGTAAATTTTTTCCCTGTATTCCTTTTGGCCACTTAGTACATGTGACAGGGACCCGCTCTGTGTCAGGTTCCATAACCCCATGCAGTGATTACATTTTACATCCAAGTCCCAGAAACCACTAAATTCCTACAGCTGCAGCTAGAGGGAGGGGACTGGGGCGAGTAGTTAGCAGAAAGAAAATCTCATGCCCTGAGAAACAGCACAAAGCCATCCTGACCATTTCCATTAGGATGCCAGGACATTCTGTTTTCAGAACTGTCCTAGCCAGATGGATGTCTAGACATGTTATGTAGCTACTACAGACATGAAGCTTCATCTGTACCCTGGTTGCTGGTGCTGCCAGGCTACTGCTGAAACTACAAAGGAATGGGTATATGTCCAATAGGCTACACTGCCCTTCTGCTACAGAAACATCTGCAAACATTCACCACCTTTATAAGCAGAACAAAATTTTACCCAAAATAATGATTCAAAATTCTTGTTTTAATAACAACAAGCATTAACTCCTAGAAGCAAGAAATCCACGGCCAGCAGTCTGGGTAGGGCTGCTCAAGCCTTCTGATATTTAAACGAAAAATGGGCAGGTAACTCAGCTATATGTTGAGGATACCTAAATCAAATTAATAAATTCAGTCACCTTTTTCCCCTACTAGGAAATGCCTAAGTAGTTAATGTAAAAAAGCTTTCATGAAAGAGGAACATATAGGAAACTCCTCCTGATGTCCTAGGAAACGTAGAGTCAAACTTGGAAAACCACTGTTTAAAAGGAAGGCGTAATCAAGAACAAGTGCTACCAAGACTACATGGGAAAAATAGGAATTTCATAGCCAATTAAGGAGGTTCACAGAGCATGCAATCTGAATTTTACACCTAAAGGGGCAAGGAGCTAAAGTAGATGAAAGACAGTGTCAGAGAAAGCAGTTACACAGAACACGACTGAAGTTCAGACCTTCTGAAAATCCATAGGAATCTGCTAACCACTGAGCTTGAAATAAGCAAAAGGAAACTCTGAAGGACTTTTGAATGATTAGAAATCAGTGATCAAAAATCATCACCAATCACTTTTGACTGCTATGTCAGCAGAGTTAATCCTGACATATATCAAGACAGGAATACCGCAAGCGTGAAGAGACAACATTAATATCATATTGTGGCATTCATGAAACCATAATTAAAAGGCAGCATCTTGTCTTAGCATCCAAATTTCAGAAAAGATAAGGATAAATAAAATGAAGTCAAAAACAGCTATAGGAATGAGTTAAAGGTTGGGAGAGAATGATAATCTAATTTATTAAAAAATAAAATAACAATCAATTATTTTCATCAATACTTTCCTGCCAGACAGACTTTTATTACTGGTTGCCTTTATCCAACAAAATGTCCTGAGTCATTTCAATTATTAGAAATTGAAGTTACATAAGCTCAAAATGTAAATAAGTTCATTACTTTTGCCAGTTAAAGTGACAGACTTTTGAAACAACCTGTTGCCTCCTGTGGTTGGTAAGAGATGACTTAGCAACTTTCAACCATGACCAAATACCTTCATAGAAACCTTACTGAAACTGAATGAGTAATTACAAACATGCTGTAGAGACAAATGAAAAATTTTCACTGAAACGATACAAAAACAGTGGTTCCTCTCACTCCTAAGTTGACAAAGCTATTTTAAAAGTTGCAAAATTCAGTGCATCAAGGCAACTTCATTGATTTCAGGTAAATTATCCAAGACTCACTTCAATACACCTGACATGAAGCACTGGCACAGTGACTCTGAGTTAACACATCACAGCTGACAACACCCAGTTCAATCCGAATATAGTTGGAAAGTTTTGAGGAAAAGTGATACCTAGGCATGTTATATTGTTGAATAATGCCTCAGAAGGACGTTAAGTAAAATCATTTGGTATTATGTCATCTGCTGTTTTCAGTGATACTTTTTAAGTGTTGCAAGGTTTAATAGACATACCAGTGGCAGGCCAATCAAAAAAAATAATTACAGTTGGTTCAAGTAACCCACCTGCTTAGGGAAGTATTCTATCTAAATACTGGAGCATTATGGATCTGCAAGTGCAGTTCACTTCAAATTTCCATTTCTTTTACTTTTTTGTATCAGTTACAGATATACAAACACAATGCTTGCATGTAATTCACATTTTGATTTCTCAAGAGCAGCAAAAAGATGAATTAAAATATCAGTGCATACAAAACTTAGGAAAACCACTTCCTATTTTACTAAAGGCTACATTCAAGGATACCAATCAATTTCTAAAATTTTTTCTTTTGTAAGTTTTGATGCACTTAGAAGTCAAAATATGTAAAAAATCCAAAAAGTAAACATTGTAATCACCTGAAAGACTAATAGATAACATAATCTTTGACTATAATGCCACGAAAAATATCAAATAGTGAAGTACGGATATTATATCATGTCTGAATTCAGCCATGGTGAAGCACATTCTGGGATGTGTGCCCATTCTTGGTGTATACATTTTGTGATGGATCAGTGGTACACCAGAGTAAATCCAGAGAAAGGCCCATAGAAATGAACTGAACACCAGATAATGGGTTTTACAAGAAGACCTACTTCATGAAAAAAAAGGCTAAATAGTTTAGATTGAAAGACATTTTCACAAACAAGGCAAACTTCATTTGATCACCAAATATCGATAGCAGAAGAAGTTAGCCAGTAGTAAAGGAGATACAGAATAAGAGACTTATTTTTGCTGCAAAATGTACCATGCCACCAAACAGTTCATTTTCCATTTGAAATCTAAAACCAAAACAGGATCTCGCTCTCAGGAACATGGTGAGACTCTTGGGTCCTTTTATTTAATGAGAAATTATTGAAAACTATTTTCAAGCATTTTTTTTTTCTTTTATCCTTCCACCTTCAGTCTCACATCTTGGCAGTCTTCAGGTTTCTTAAAAGTATAGAAACATTTCAGGCTGAACAGTACTTTTTGCAAGGTGTGGTATTAGCTGATTCCAAGGGATTCCTTGCTGAAAAAGTTGGACTCGATGATCCTTGTGGGTCCCTTCCAACTCAGCATGTTCTGTGATTCTGTGAACCTGTGCTGCAGAAGTAGGTTTTGGTTTTTGGCTTCTTTTCTCAGGAAATTACTGCACAGAACTGCTTCACAAACAATGTGACAAAAAAAGCCTGGGGCACTCTCTTTCAGTAATAACATAAGACAAGAATGCTTCTTGTTCAGTCCCTATGCCTGCTACCACTCCATGATTTTTAATTCTCTCAGAGTAAGTCAGCTGGTGCCTTTGATTCCTGTTTGCTTCACCTTGAAATACTTACAGTCTTTGTGCTCTGCAAAGGTAGGAGACTGTGAAAGAGCAACTCCAGTCTATTACAATAGTACAGCGAACACAACCATGAAAACTTTCCTGAGAGCAAGAGAAAAACAATCTGAAATAAAAGTAACAGCAGATTGATGTATTATGGCTATTCCTTCTGTAAAAATGTATGGCAGAATCCATTAGGGTTTTTTGACTTAAAAACATTAAGTCTATTTTTAATGTTCATGATAGGTAAGGCTAGTTGTGACTAGGGTGACAAGGAGAATCATTCCTCTTAAGAAATAAATCAGCATCACTATTCATTAAAAAAAAAACAGGATAGAAATAAATTATTTTAGAAGCCAAAAAGACACACATAAAACTAGATATTTTTCTTGCCCTTATGAAGCCTTAATGAAAAATGAATCTTTATCCAATGGCAAGACAACTGATCTTAATCAGAACAAGCTGTGGATGCAGAGGGCAATAGATCTTATCTGTGTTAACCACCCAGTAAATATTCTTCTTTCTTTTTTCAGCAAGGAATCCCTTGCAATCAGCTAATACCATACCTTGCAAAAAGTACTGTTCAGCCTGAAATGTTTCTATATTTTAAGAAACCTAAAGACTGCCAAGATGCAAGATTGAAGGTGGAAGGATAAAAGAAAAAAAATGCTTGAAAATAGCTTTCAATAATTTCTCATTAAATAAAAATTGATGTTTTAAAATATACTCTATATTGTGTGACAAAGAAATCGGGATACCTAGGTTCTGCAAGTCTTACATTAAAATGCACTTTTTTCTAATATCACCTCGCTATACCCATTAGAGCTACCTGTGAATTGAGATGTAACTAAAGCAGAGAAGGGCAATAAGCATCTTTCTCAGAGAATGCAATGGAAATTGTCCTGTATTTCATTAAATTTATATTCATCATGCTTCTAACAACAAAGCTGTGATACAATTTACACATCTTTCTGTGTACATGAAAAGATTTCTGTATTTCTACTGAGCAATGGTAGAGACAGTGACCCACATCAGTAAGAAAATTCTAGTATTTGTTTCTGGTCTATTAAAACTAATAATCAGTTCTACTATGTGACAATGCTGACAAGTCAAAAAATGTGACTTTTACTCAGTAGGGAAAGTATCATTTTGCCAGAGAAGAGAGACTGAAGAGATTCCTGGTAGATAACAAATGAGATCCACAGGGCTCAACCCATCTCCGATTTCCTCAAACCTCACTTATTGTCCCTTCCCACCATGAAACAAACTCCAAACATCGTTTTCCTTTCCTGAGGAGTCTCACCAAGCCCACTGGACAATATATAAGCACTCTTAGTATTCTTTGTATGCCTAGATCAGTCTTCAAATAAAAATGGCTTGCTTTGTGTCTGTCAGACATAATTAAATTACTTAGTGTCCAATTACTGAGACAAATGCTGACACATCCATTTGATTACCACAGACAAGGCTATGCCATCCATTGTGGTATTTTCCCCAGGTTTTTTTCTCTTGATATTGTTCATACTTTTTGGACTTTACTTATGAGGTGTGGTGTCCTGCATGTATTTATGCAACACTCAGGAAACCATGTCTTCAGCATGACCAGGAACAACTCAGCTGCCTATACTTAACCAGGCAGCATAAAGAGCTGTGTAAATTGGTGTCAACTGCCCCAAATTTTGTGTTACCTGTCTTTTTTCAGTATTGCCGCTAAATGGGCTAGGCAGATGAAAGCTATCTTATAGACCAACTTTTGTCACTTATATCCTTATTAAAGTGTGAAAGTACCTTTGCTTATCAAACAATCCTTTTCAGTATTATAAGTCTCCTCCTGGAGGCACACAAAAAATTCACTACAAAGATGGGTAGCCCACAAATCCAAAGAGATGCTGTTTTAAGCTTTTCTGATTGACGACAAGTTTTACAGTGTGCTGACCTCATTTCTTCAGTCACTCCCAAGCCAGACTTCATATCAGGAATGCACTTAAACTTGTGCTGAAAATTAAGGTGGCATTTCAATACCATTGAGGTTTAAGTCCTTCTATCCTGTTCCTAATGTGTTCCTGATCATGAAATCACAGAACAGCTTTGGGCTGGAAGGAACCTTAAAGACCTTGTTCCAACCCCGCTGCCATAGGCACTAAACCAGGTTGATCAGAGAGCCTCATTCAACCTGGCCTTGAACATTTCCAGGGATGGGACATCCACAGCTTCTCTGGGCAGAAGAGGTCTGATCTAGGACCTTGAACCAATCTGAGGAAAGATTCAAGGTCAGAGTCCTCATTTGAGGGTGAAAGCCAACCTACTTGTTGGCTCCTTTACTGCTGATTCTCGTATTGTTGTTTGCACTGTTATACTGAAACAAGGCTTTCAAGCTTTCTTTCCTAACATTGTGGGATTTTTAAAAATAAAATCATTAAGGTCTAACTACCCTACAGCCACTAAAGACAACACAGATAAATGTAATTAAATTACTAAGAAAAGCAATTCCTTAATTTTTCACTACATTCTTAGGAAAAGAATATTTAGACTGCTCAGCACCTGTCACAAAGGAACTGAATTTTCAAAGTCCCTAAGAGATGAGCTCTGCTTCCAAAAACAGTGTATTTATAGTCATGCTTTCTGACCTCCTTTTCTTATTTTCTGGTGGGAATACACAAACTAAAAAAAAAAATTTTTAAAAAAGTGATTTAATTATAGTAATGGTTCATAAACAAAAATTCCATCTTAGTACAGTCAACCATACAGGGTAAGCCCTAGTAGCCTCTTCACAGACTTTGTGTACATATTAGTTTGCTTACCTTTCCTAACTGGTATTGCTACCTACTGATTAACTGACAAATACTGTAGGCAAAGTGCATAAAAATACTTGGGAAAAGCAAGTTCAAAACAACACCTGGGACATTAAAACACCGGACTAGAAATTGTTAAGATACAGATCTGCATTTAATACTCAGTGTTAAACAGTACTGCATTGTTCAAATTATTCATAAGTTTGGTCCTGCAATAGACCTGGATTGAAGAAAGTTCAGGAAGTCTTTCCCCCTAATTTTAGCAGTAATGCACACACAACCTCAGAGAAAGATCAAGTTCCTTAAAGCTCCTCAAGTTCCTTAAAGACAGAGTAATTTAGATTCAGGTGGATAAATGAATTTAATTCTTATTTCTGAATTAGATCCTTGGTATCTATACAATATGCTAACATGGCTGGACAAACAAAAACCTGATTTTGTCTCATATAAAGAAGCCAGAGAACAGATTAATTTTGAGATCTCAAGTTTGGATGGGTAGAAGTTAGAGTGTAGAAAATATGCAAAAAATCATGAACACAGAAATTAGGTAGTAGGCACAAATATGAAACAGCAAGGAAGGGAAGGAGCAATAATGTTAAAAACCTCTGAGTCATGTTGTGACACTTCTGGGGAAACTAAACACCTTACACATGCCAGTTGCTAGAGCAATGCCTCAGGTTGAAATTGCTCAGAAACACAAGGCTTGGTGATGAATTCACAGCCTAACTCAGAAGCAGTTCCTTGGAATCTGTGCAGTCACATACAAGTAAACCCTGTGTAACCATAGGGAAAATGTAACCCTTTATCAGCCTATCAGTATTAATCTTCAAGTATTCTATCATTCCTCCTGTCAAGGTAAGAGTGAAGTGTGAAACAAGCAGAAAGATATGCTCCCTGCCACACAGTAGTTTTGTTGGGTTCTTTCTTAGAATGCCTAATTCTCAAATCAAGTGTTTCTCATTCCATCCAGGCATGCAATTATGTATCAGTTACCAACTGTAGCAGTAAAACAAATCTCAAATATTGTGTCCACCACCGAAGTTCTAATTAAAAGTAGGTCCAGCCTTTTCACTTTGGGCAAACTGGACACCCTGACCCCGATTTGACTTCTTACCAGACAGCACTGGCAAGAACATTGTTAAAATACAAAAGGGGAAAAAAAAAAAAGAAGAAAAAGAAAGCTACTTAGGGCAGGACCAAGGGGGCTTTATCTTCTTCATTAAATGGAAGGAAATAGATCATATACAAAATGCATGAACTGGGATCGACAGAGATGAATAATGCATCCGTTACTTGTTTGCATAATGGAGTTATTTGATCTACTTTGACTTCTCAGGCACAGCAAAACCAAAACATAATGGTTTTCCCACCTTATTCCAAAAAAGTCCTCAGAAACTCCCGTCCTTTGAAAGGCCACAGGATGCTATAGAACACTAATAAACTTCCAGCTGTTGTAGGTACACCTGTAAAATAGCACAGGCAGTTTTGCCCCCTGGGAAGATACCAATCACTGGACACCTCTGCCTGATTGAATGAGCGAAGCTCAAGCACTCATGAGGAGGTGGCAGAAAAGTGTCCATTTGTGCCCAGATAGCAAGAGAGAATTTGCACAGGAGAAAGAAGAACAAAGGTATTTCAGAGAGGTTATTTTAACAGGTTTAGGGTCTTTTTACGCATAAACAACATGTTTCGTGAACTTTTGATACAGTAATTTCTCTCCAAATAAGCATTTTAGAAAGCTCTGGAAACTTCTAAATGCTTTCAATTGTCTTTGTCACTACTTTATGGATTCAAAGACTGTTTGATAATGTTCAGTCATTTAAACAGCAAAGTTCTGTAGTGAAAAGTTCAGTCCTAAACTGAAGTCAAGGGCAGCACTCTCCAATGAGGAAAAGTTAAACACCTGCCCAGACCAGCTTCTGTTGACTTTACATGGAGCAGCCACACCTATGCAGGTACACAGGGTACTGCCCACTTTTTTTTTTTTTTTTCCCCCTTTTTAAGTATTTTCAACTACCTTTGAAAGGATGACATTCACCTCAAAACCAGAAGACAAACTTCCTCTGTGGCTCCTCTGCAGTAATTTTCTGCTAGGACATTTTGCAGTAGGGAAGGAATTTTCTGCTTCTCAACTGAACCTACTCCACTGCCATAAAAAATTACAGCCAAATATCGGTGACAAAGACATAAACCAAGACATAACTCTTCAGCCATAGCATATTTTTTTCTCTCATTTCATCCCAAAACATAAGTTATTAGTTGCCAGATTTCTGTGGTCCTTCAAATAGTGCGTAAGATCAGTACACCAGAACTCAGAAGGTCTGGCCCAGCAGCAGAGCGGGGCTGCCTGGCCTGCCTGGATTGTTACAGTGGCTCTCATGTAGGACACAGGGTATAGCTGAAAACCCTGAGATCACATGTGGACAAACTAACTTTACAGGTGCTCATCACCATCTCAATTTCTCTGCTTTATCTGAAAATTTCTCAGGAATCCTTGTCACCTGTAATGGCAGAACTGTATTTATTGGGTAAAAAAAGTCTTATTACAGAACTATTTCAGCATTACTTTCATTCCAGCTAATCTAAAATTACCATTAAACCCAGGGATTTACCAATAAAAAAATACTGCCTGATAGAAATTTATATGAGTCTAAATTTAGAGTCTAAAATATGTTAGTTCTAACTTGCATATAACAGCTTCCTACAGAGTGCTCTACTGAATAAAAGTGGTTCATGTATCTTAATAAAAACAATTACATTAATAGGACTGCATTTTTCTCAAATTTTTCAAATTTACATATTTGAAACTTAACAAAATGGTTGCTTTCCCATCTGAGTTTTTTAGTTAATATTGTCACTATGCTCTCTGAAATAAGTTCATCTAGAAGAGGTTCCTGTTATTTATCTTTCATTATACTAATTTTTTTTTCTCTAAGAACCCTGCTGATCTTTTTCCCTCATTACTTCTTATACATGAAAGCACCTTTTACTTACTGTTGTAAATTTTAAGTTCATGGGGTTTTTTTTCCCTAAGAAAGGCTCTTCTCATTGTGACCTAGAAGCTGCTGAGCTGTGTTGTACAAAGCAACAGTACATGGCTTCTCTGTCAGAATTTGCTTGGGTGTATTGACAAACTGGGCATCAGTCCTTTCAACGTGCATTCAAAAATGAGTATTCTTTTCAGCACTCCTTCAAAATAGTGTTTTTATCTATTCCTCTTTGTCCCAAAGAATTGTTTGTCTCTGTCAGAATGCCATCAACTGAGAGTTCAGTTCTGATGGTCCTGAATGTTGAGGCACAATCTAATCTTCACAGGAAGGGACCCTGGCACTGTTTCTTCAGGCGAAATGATAAAGAGAATATATTTTGTAATGTGATACCATGTGCTAGAGTTGCCCTAGTTCTTTGAAGCTGTGGAAACAAATGTTAAGAACTCTTGCCTAAAAATCCCACTTTTAATGGGAAAAAGTGTGATGGGTTTTACATCAGAGATATAAGGGATACAGACATGTTTATTGTCACAGAAGTAAATTTTCCTAAAAGCAATTGTAAATCAAAACTAGAAGAGGTAATCAAGGAGACTGTATTCAAGCCAAGGAAAAGGGATAGGAAGCCTGGAAACTAACTGCTCTTTCTCGTGACTTCATTGAAAATATTTATGAACACAGCTGACATTAGTCAAACTACTCTGTCAGCCTCTGTCCCTGAAAGGTATGCCATGAACTTAACTCTTTTATAAGGACAGTAATTTAAAAATGAGGTTGTACTTGGAAGTCACTTTTGAAGCAATTTAAATATCTTTAGGTGTTTTGACAACTCACCAACCCTCCAATACGTAACCTTTTCCTGCCAGTCAGAGCACAGTTTCTTGAGTCAACTCTCACAAGATCAGTGCTAATAGCATTTTAAGGGAGAACCTACTTCCTACAAGTAGAGAAAAACAGAAAAAAAAAAATTTAGTCTAATGTTCATGGTTCTGACTCTGAACTTCTTCCTTACAGATGGCCATGGTGATTTGAGGTGAATGAGCAAACTGTGCAAGCTGCTTTTAAAAAGCTGGGGTGTTTCTTGTATTTATCCTGAAGAAGATTCACTCAGTTTGCATCTGTAGCATTTCCTCTGTAAAAGCCAAACAGCCAGTTTCAGGCAGGCATCCAAAATCTAGCTGTTGTTTTTCTTCTTACAGACTACTTTCAGGAACAGATGTGACCAGTCCAGTGGTGCTCCTCAGGAGGAGCACAGGACCAAGGTACCTACGATGAAATGATTCATCATTTCTGAGACTTTATTGTATATTTTAAGACAAAAGCAAGTGTTAGATTATATAATCTGACCACCTACAATAACAGACCACACGAATTCAAATAAAACATCTCTGTCTGGATGCCAATGGCATGGGAATGGCTAATAAGGGTTTTCCAGGAAGGTAGCTAGTCTGCATTTAAACACCAGTGAGAGAAGCTGGGCCATATTTGTACTTGATTTTCCTGGTTAACAATGCAAATATCCCCAGCATCACTACACATTTGCACTCACAGTCATCAGGGCAAAATAAATAATCTTAGAAAGGCTGCAACTCCAAAGCCTTTCAGTGGGTAGTCAATCTAGAGAGGAGAAAACCAGATTTAAGGCAGAGTTGCACACAGGTAGAATTTACCGAATTTTAGAATTATCTGCATACTTCCCAAAACAAGGAACACAATATAAACCCGAGGCTAAACTAAGTAGAGACTCCAATTTAAAATAAGACTGTAGACTCAAGAAAAATTTATGCAGTTGTTTGGGGTTGTTTTTTTCCAAAAAGGCAACATGTGCTGTGGGATTTGGTAGAGGGAGAAGGTTAAAAAAAAAAAAAAAAAAAAAAGGGTCTGACTGTCCCAATTATGACACTGTACAAAAAGGCAAAAATAGTTATTGGTAACATCCTTTCAAAAAGAAGCAGCAGAAAAAGACTTCTTTTAGCCTGCACAAAGGTACTCCAGAAGTCAGAATGAATGCCTGGCAGAAACCAGACTGATGTTAACAAGTTGGATCATGTCCACAGAACTGTATTTACTAAGAGTGTGCTGCTTGTACTGATGGTTAAATTGAACATAAAGATCAATAGTACCTGGAAAGGTGATAGAGAGAATGATCCCCTGAATGGTGAGCTGATTAGCCTTTGCTGCAAGAGGGAAGAACATATCCCACCTGCCTTCATTCTCCCTCCAGGATGTAAAATGTCTCTCTACAGAGGATGCCCTCAAAAATGCTGGTCACAGAACAGAGCACAACTGGAGTTCTGAGGGCCAACACAACAGTTCAGCAGCTCCACTCCTCTCTCCAACATCACAGGTTATTGCCTCTGTTCTTCAGGAACAAACAAGGATTCTGTCTTGAGGTGACTTTATGATGTTGTATCCCATATCGCTCAGAAATGAAACTTGTGTCTTTCTGTGCCTTTAAACTGAGCCCGAGAGGGAAGAGAAAAAAACTGACCGAACTTTTCAAAACAGTTTGTGCTTCAAGGACACAGAGATTAGCTGCTGCTGCTGCTGCAGAGCGAAGGAAGCACCCTTCCTGTTTCTCTCAGTTTTTCAGCTGTTTTGCCAGAGAGAGATAGAGAGTTAAGTTTTTTTTCTAGGACTTTGGCTTTTCCCTTCTTCTCTTTTGGACTGTTTCAACAACATCAGAACACCAGAACTCATTGGGAAAACTTTCCACCTTAGGCCCGGAGAGGGGCCCAGGCCGACCCAGCTCTGAGGAGGAGGAGAGAGACCACACCCACAGCCAGGAATTCAAATCTTCCCAGGTTTCTCTCCACAGCAAGAGGTTTTATTATTTAGCATTACTATTCTTTTCCTGTGTGTTTGTTAAATAAATAGGTTTTTTTCTTTCACTTTCCTCCGAGGAAAGTCCTCTTTTTCTCAAACCTGGTGAGGGAGGGGTGGCTGTAACCTGCCTTCTAAGAGAGGACATTCAAATTTGGACGTTTCCCTGAATTTTGCCTCAAACAGGGACAGATTCAAATGATATTAGTGAGAACTGCCTGCATGCAGTTCTGAAAGACCAATTCCTAAGGTAAAGCTATTGCTATAAACTCATACAGCTAGGGATGGTCTGAATGGATAATTACAAACATTCTCAGGCTTGCAACCCAAAATTATTTGGGACTTAATCAAGGCAAGAAATAATAGGGAAAAAAGACCTCACAAAACACAAGGACTGTTGTTTGTAATGGTGTTTATATCTTCGGAGAAAACAAATGGAGTGGAGCAAGAGCACAGTCAAATGCTTCATGTTTACAATGGACAAGTGACGTATTCTTCCATTGTAGTAAGTTAAAGGCAACAATGGTGTCCTTTCATGTAACACTTACTAAAAAGGTAAGTATACAGCTGTTGCATAGAATTCATGCTTTTTAAGCACTCCTGTTCTTCCATCACTCTTTCCTTGATAGGACTTTCAAGGCTGTAGCCCCAGCATACAGGGACAGCTTCTGTGGCCCAGGGTCCCAGTGACATACACGGTGCTTCCCATACACACCAGCTTCCCTTTCTTTCCCACATCTGTGACACATGGCAGTCATTTCTCGAGCTACACACATACAAATTCAAACACTGAATTAATGTAAAGCCTATGGAAAATTCAGTGAGAAGTAAGGACTTCAAAGTTGACGCATCTCTATTACATGTATTTCAACATTTTCACCACTTAGCAGTGTTACAAAGATATACAAATAAGGGAAACACTTAAATTTGCTGCAGTATAACACAGTGACAAAGAGGCAAAATGTCTCTCCATATAATCACCTCAGAAAATATTTTTAGGTTACACTTGTAACAAAAATGACTGCTATGATGTACCATTTTTTTTAAACAATGTTAGAAAGCAGAATAATCTACTTATGCATAATTAAAAGCAACTCTCAATCACCTATGGAAATGAAACATAACTGAAATGTGCATTAAACATGCAAAAATATTTCTTCCTTAAGTAGCTTACTGAATAATACTGCATGAGAATTGCTTTTTATAATTCACAGCCTGTGTAGCAATAAAGTGGTCCCTTAGAAAGCAATCATTATTATAGAGTCGTATCCTGCAAGAAAAATTTAAAAATTAAAATTTATACTACTACCAAGCAAAAAAAAAAATAATCAGTCTTGCCATTTTTCACAAAAATATTACAGAATATTCATATCAGGATGATGGCAGCGTTTTATTTAGACATTCATTTCAAAATTTCAAATAAGCATCACATATTAATTATCCATACAAAAATTCTATATAACTAAGCTATCAAGAAATGCCTCCTTCAGCCAGTGTAATGCAGTATTTGCTTTGAAGGGCAGCAGAACAAAATGAATTATGGAGTTTAAGCTCTACAGGGCAAATATTTGCTCTCACCTGCTTAAAAACAATTTTTGCCATGTCTTGTACATATTGCAAGGTAATGATGTTTTATCATGTCTGGTAAAAGTTTACAAGTTCTAGAGTGCTGCTTTATTTTACTTCCTTTCTTGGAAGAGAGATAAGCTGCTTTGGCTGCGCTAAAATAACACAATGAATATCCAACAGCATAAGATAGATATGATTAGTGATGGAACTGGACAAAGGGCATAAAAAGTTTCTAAACTTTTCAAGAGGAAAAAAAAAGACATGCATTTGGTGGGGCTTTGACTGCTACACAGGTTTCTAGAAATGCTCAAAATGCATCATAAAGCTGCCTGCCATTACCATACAACAAGACTCTCTCAAAGTGTCTTTTTTTCATTTTCTCCCCATAAAAAAGGATTAAAACTAATGCATATTTTTAATCAAGTCTTATCAGTCTTTCAAATTATACAATTTCCTAAAGAATCGACCTGAAATGCATGTTTTTATATTTCAAAATTAACACTTTTTAAAAATGTTAATTCAGGAAAATGCACTGGTGTTCCTTCACTGCATTTCAGGATGAAAACAAGTATCAAAATGTCTTCTTTTCAAAGACCCTATAACAATTTACTAAACATCCCTAGCAATTCTCTAGCTCTAGGACAGCATTCTATACATTGTAGTTTATTTGGAAGACTCCCATTTTACAATGCAGCATTTGTTGTCCAATTAAATGCACCACCAAATCTGTATTTAAGATCTTCTTTCCACTCAAAGATTTAACTATTAGATGCTTAGATAATATATATGAAGGGAAAAAATATTTCAAACCTTGCACAAGCAGCAAGCCAGTATAATTCAAAATTTAGTGTTATCTCTACTAAATCAACTTTCAAAGAAGTCCTGAAAGTAAATACGTTGAGATGGTTACAGCTATTATCTACAAAAATAAGAATCTGGATATACTGCTTCCCTTTCTTCTATTGTAATAGACGAAAGAAGTGTTGAACTTGTTATAGAAAAAGTGTCTAAAGCAAATGATTTCTCAAAAAACTTACATGTGCATCTTCACACACTTATTAGAAGCTTAAAAGAAAAAAGTGATGAGCAAAAGCAGCTGGCAATGGAAGAGAGTCTTGACATAAGTATAAATAAAGCAGGGTGGAAATGCAAAGCTCCAAAGGGATGCCATGTTTTCTGGACATAAATCAGACAGGAAAAATAAATCATGCAAAGGATGAAAGAGCAGCTGACCAGAGAATCACACAGCAGCTGGGTCTGGAAGGCACCTCTGAAAATCACCCAGTCCCAAGCTCTACTCAGAGCAGGCTCAGCTAAACCAGGTTGCCCAGGGCCACATACATTCAGGTTCTGAACATCACCAATGGTGGACACTCCATCACATCTGTGGACAATGTGTTCTGGTGCCTGACTACCCCCAGTGTGTAATCAAAAAAAGGGGGTTTTTTACTGCTTCAATCTGAAGCACTACCTCTTGCTCTGTCACTGACTACCCCTGAGAAGAGTCTGTCTGCCTCCTTTACACCTTTCCAGGCAGGTATTTACACACAGAAAATCCCCAAAACCTTCTCCTCTCCAGGCTGTACAGTCCCGGCTTGCTCAGCCTCTCCTCATTCAACAGGGGCTCCAAACGCTTGATGATTGTGGTGGCCCTTGGCTGGACTCCCTGCAGAGCACCCATGTCTCTTGAACTGAGGAGCCCAGAACTGGACAGAGCCCTGCAGAGGAGGCCTCAACCAGCTGGCAAAGCTCTGCCTAATGCAGCCCCCGAGGCTCTTGGCCTCAAGAGCATGCTGCTGGCTCATGGTAACATGGTGCCCACCAGGACCCCCTGAGCCTTCTCCACAAAGCTGCCTCCCAGTTGCTCAGCCCTGCAGCCTGTGCTGGTGCATGGGGTGAGGTGCAAGACAAGGACCAGTATGCCCCCAGCCTCTGTAACATGTCAGCACAAAGCTGCTCTGGCAGAATGCCTCTGTGCAAAGGACCAAGTAATTCACAACTCCAAGTACATGTGTATATATACAGACATTCAGACACATGCATTTATATGATGTTCATACATGTGCACACGAACAGGTTAGCTGTAAATAAACATTAACATAAAAACATACAAAGATATTTGAGGGTTGCAAATATTTCAATTTATCAGCTATAGAGAAAGTTCAATTTGTTTCTCAGGTCAAGCCAATGTAGTTAGGTTTATTTTAAAATGTAACAAGACTATAACTGGGTAAGATGAAGGATATGGGACTCACTTTGCTTAAACTAGAATGCATGGTTATACCACTTCATGAATACTTTTTTCCCCTAGCCAACCATATTTGAAAGAGAAAATATTATTAGAATGTTTAGATGAGATTGGTGGTGGAAAAAAAAGTAGCTATTACATTCTGACAAAAAAAGTAGAGCTCAGTAAGCAAATCATAGTATTTCTTTCATGCAAGTAAATGAAAACTGGTTGCCTTGAGAGTAGTTGTGGTAAATCTGGGGACCAAATTTAACTTCAGAGGCATTCTGATCCTGCAGCAAGATCAGAAAATAAGAAATAAAAAGGTCAGTATAACAAATACTAAATTGTCTAATTGGCCTCTAAGCAATATCTACTTTCACTCACCATCTTATACAAGGAATAATCAAAGACAATAAATACCTTATTTATCCTAAGAAGTTCATATGCATAAGATGTTGGGAAGAAGTGTTTTTCTTTTCACTACTTTTTCACTGACAGAAAGAAGAATAAAACCCTTACAGGAGATGAATAAAGAAATGCAGTAGGATGAAGCTCAGCAAGGGCTTACAAAATAGCCAAAACACACAAAGGCAGTAATACTCAAAAAGCTGAAGATCAAAAGTCAAATGTTCTGCATTCCCATGTTAGTACTGATGCTTAGTATATTCATAGTCTCAAACAGGAGAAGGCAAGAAAGTATTAAAGAAACACAAAAGATGATGCTAAGTAAACTAGTATAGACTAAGAAATTTCCAGGAGACCAGTCCCTGATAGCCATCAGTTCATGGTACTGGCAAATGCAAACCAGAAGAAAAAAGTCATATGAATTACTGAGATTTAAAAGCATAGATAACCCAAAAGCAGTCATTTTTCATTTGCAAAAAAGCATTTACCTCCTACCAGAAGTCACCAACAAAAATGACTGTATTTGAATATCTAGTGCTATAAAATTGTGCTTAAAAATAAAGCTAAATTAGTTTTTTTCCATTAAGGTTATTACTATGATTCAGTACATTGTTTTGAATATAAAGATTCAGCAGCTATTGTCTCCAGTTTTTCATCACAAGATCTTTAGTATGTTTTCAAGCTAATTTTAATTTGTTACAGAAAAAAAGAATGAACTTTCTTCTCTAGATTAAATTAAACTTGCCTCTTAGGTAGGTATCATAAAGTATTTAAAAAGCAGGAAAAACAGTTGCTACAGTTGATAAAAGCTTTTTTAAAGTAAGATAGACAATTTTTTCTATTGGTTAACTGCTTCTCAAGTCTTGAAAAAAACCCAGGTTTTTTTCCAAGAAAAAAATTAACTGCAGTATGTATGCAGGAGCAGAATTTTCCTATTTTAACAATGAAAAAAACCATCTGCAGGATATTACCTGAGTAAACTGATAGTTAACTGTGCCCCTCAAGAACAGAGTCTGCACAGTTCATAGGAAGCTGTGTCCTTTGCAATGACAGCAAGTGTAGCAACAGTGTGTTTACCTAAGAGGAGTTTGGGTGACTTCGTTTTTGACAAAAATTCTATCACAAGTCAAGATCACCAAGAAAACTATGAAGCTCATCAGACACAGGTTTCAAAAATATATCAGGATGCTTAAGTCTTGCTGGAAGTATCTGAAGCATGGTGTGGGTACATGCTTCAGATACCCCAAAATCCCATTCTGAAGATGATCCAGCCTGAGCCCTGGCTGGAGCACATCGGGACTCACAGCTCACATGCTTGGCACACCTTTCTGCAGAAATCAAACTCTGGAGAAGGTAATTCACACACCTGGAGATCACTGCTCAATTCCAGTCTATCAGTTTAGAGATAATAATTTTGTCTGTGGGCCAGCTCTAAGATGGGGGTAATAGTATTTCTATTACCTCACAAGATACAGGAGTACTTGGCACCTTTCAAGATAAGCCTGTCAGATCTCTCACAGAATGGACCAGATGCTTTGAAACCAAAACGCTGTACATTTATCTAATTGCATATATCTAATTGTGCTTAATACTACTAGAGGCATTTTTCAGATATTGTACAGTCCTCTGAATGTAATGATAAGAAATAAGAACCGTGAATGAAGCTGTGCTCTGTTTATGCCTGGATTTGAAGTGGCTTCTGGCACTTGACATGTGGGAAAGGCAATTCACAGCCAGTCTGCCATGAGAATGGTGCTGCCTGGCTACAGTCCGCAGGCTCCTCACTTCAAGGTTTTCTGTGCCTCCCAATACACCCTGATCTTCCTTCTCTTGCCCCAGACACAGAGTTTCTCAATCTCTCTCCTGGGAAGAGCTCTTCCATGCACCCAGTCCCCTCTCTGCAACTTCCCCTTTGCTTCCACCAGGTATATTTTGTCATGTTCCACCAGCCAACTAAACTTCTGGGCCTCACCACTTCCCTTCCCAAACACAATGGGAAGAAGCGTCATTTCAACTCATCAGCATTGCCTAACAGGATGCTCTATTCAGCAGAGAAAGATCCAAAAACTGCAGCCATAGATCAGAAAGAACTGGGAACGGATGCAATGTTACCATCATCTCTCATATGCAAGAAAAACCAAGTATCTCCCTGCTATTTTAATTTGACAGACAACATCATTCAGCCAACCATCTACCCCTTTTTATGTTTTAACACTGGGGGAAGGAAAAACAGAAGCAAATAGAATTGACCCAGATGAATTTAAATGTTCAAGTTAAGACTGCTAACTAAGATGAAAGGAATTTTTGCAAAGGTTTTCTTCTTTGAAGAAAATATTGATAACCAAGATTAGCTCCTGCAAAACACAGACTCATTTAAATTTTTTGTCTTAGAAGCAAAGATGCTGTAGCTAAGCAACCTGGCTCTTCCTTAAACTTAAAGTTGGTTTTCACAGCACCTTGTTTATCACTGAGAAATCTGACAAACCTCCACCTTATTTTATGTAACAGTGTCTGGGGGAGTGCCAGATTAGATCTGGTTTACTGTCATAAGGGGACTTTTCCCATGAATGCAGATGATGCAAAGTTATTTTTAAAATAGCATCCAAAATGTTCTTTGTGTCTACTGCATGCTCTTCAAATACCCTGAGCTGCTGGAGAGAAGATACACCCGTCTGCTTCTGAGTCCAAGGAATGCTGGCCATGTTTCCTTTACCAGCATACTGAAATGAGCCACTGCCCTTTCTGCCTTAGATTTCCCCTTCAGCCCTGGATTTGATATAGCATTTAGTATTTGTTTTCTACCACTAAAGATGTTGTTTTAAGACAAAATATATCCTGACATGCTCTCTGTTCTGGTTGGGTATTTCTCTTGTCCTATCTTGGATACAATCTGTAGCTTCAAGAATGATTATTACTTCCAAATTAGAAGCTAACTGTAGTCCATAAACCCATTCACTCAGACTGAATCACCAAACAGCTTTTCTTTCAAATTCTTCTGACTGCACTTTTCCTAATGGATAGGACAGAAAATACATGCAAGTAATAAGCAAAATCAACAGCACCGAATATGACCCAGTGGGTTATGACTTCAGATGCTAATCTCTTGCCATGCTTCCCCGCCCATGGACTGTGCACATTAATAGCCTTTTCCCAGTCTGACAAGGGCACTGAAAAGCATTTGCTTGAAAAACCTGGAAAGCATTAGGTTTTCCCCCCCGCCAAATCAGTCCCCATTACAATTCTATTTTTAATCAGGCCCCGCCTCCCCCTTGTTCAGTTGCTTGTAACCTTGCATACAGTATAGTAAAATATGATGGTCCCAAATGTTTTGCTAAACAATGAAAAAAATATTTTGGCTGTACTGCTCATTTGTTTTCCTTTCTCAACTGGTTTTGTGTTTGTGCAGAATAAATACACAGTAGGCCTAAGCATCCTTCCACAAACAGAGACATACAGACACTCTATACAGACAGCAATGCAGCTTTCTTGTTTACTCTGCCTCCCTCATTTCCTCTAGATATTTTTGCACGCTGTCATTTGTGGAATACTGTTGAAACCCAAAGGGATGTCAGCTGAGCCTGTCTCACATTGCAAGCTGTTGGCAGGCTCATTAAGGCCGGGGGAGCAGTGTGGAGTCTGCTGCCATTGCTCACAGACTGATGCTGCTGGCTGGAAGGATTCGGCCAAGCTCAAGGGGCCACACCAGCTGATTTCTTCAGACACTCCTCAGCCTTGACATTATTGTTGGTGTCTCAACAAGGACTCTAAAGTTGTTACTAAAAGTGCCAGCAGCTGCTGTCAGCACTTAAGGAGAAGAAATCCAATACAATAAAAGTCTGCAAGGGTTTCAAACAGGGTGAAAGTCCATGTTTTCTTACTCCTATAACCAGCCGTGACTGTACATTGTACAGCACAGCCTGTAAAATGAAATCACTTTGCAATTGTTATTGAGTAACTACACTTTTTCTGTTTGTTAATTTCAGAATTGTCTGCATCATTTTATGCTTTACCAAACTTCATTATTTCTAACTCTGCAGATATTACCTGTCGTATTTGTCGCAGCCCCAGAGAATCCATATCTCTTGCCCAAAAGCTTTTGGGGAAGCTGTTGCCTGAGAGTCAAGGTAGAAAGCAGGAAGCAGAATGTAGCTCTCTCTCACAAAAATAACACCTGGCCATCAGCCTCTCTGCGGCTGATCCAATCATTAAAAAAAAAAAACAGGAGAAAAAAGTCACAGCTGAAATAGACATTAGCCACAGGTACGATTTGGCTTTCCTGTGTTAAGTATCACCTAACTTCCTGCTTAATTAGGCTAAACAGTGTCCAGTTACCCTGAGGTTAAAGGAGGGCACTCTTCTTCTTCCAGCTCATCTAGGCTGCTATGAAATCAGGGATGTATGTGTACTGTCCACAAAAGAGGACAAAGCAGGTAAAAATTTCCCTACATATTAGGAATTTAGGTAGTCCAATTAAAAATGGGGAATCCAAAGTTCTTGGTGCTTGTTTTTGTTTTGTACTTGAGGGCACCATACATAAAGCAAGATATTTAAGAGCCACCAACCCTAAGGAAGAACACCTAAATCTAAGGACAGATGGTAGTTAAAGGAAGATTAGTATGTCTCAGCATTTTGCCTATTTGAGTCATAACATTCTTAAATCACTCAACCACACACAATTTTTTTCCAAGCAAGGACTAGCACTACAGCTATTCCATCACAATCAGGTTGCTCTTGATGACCTTCCAAAGACAATCCCAGTGTCACAACTAGCATCATCTCCTCTAGTGCTGCTGTGCCAGACTATGTGAAGGCAATACAGTACTTTCAACAACACAGTCTCTGTTTTCTCATAGAAGTTGGATCCCACCCATGCATTCCCTTTTTTCTGTCTAGCACATACAGACCACTGGCTTACCATATGTTTCCATTCCATAATGCACCTCCATCTCCCTCATTTCAACCGATTTTTATTTAGAAAATAAACACTTCAGAACAGCACAGAAAGTAGGAGAATTTGTCTGCCATGTGTCTAGTAGATTTTAGCCACTATAAAATTTACTGAAATATAAAACAAAGAAGAATTTTGATTAATCTGTTATTTTGTTTTTTTCCTCTTATTCTTTCATTAAGTCACTCTGTATGTTTTCAAGCTTTAGGGAAGAAGGGAGTTGTATTTCTGAAATATTTAAATATTCTGAAATATTGAGCTTTATGCCTTTGGTTTAATGGTATCGATGGTAGCCTGACCACACGGTATGGGCTATGCAGTAAACACTTTCAGAGCCAAATCAGAAATTCACTACAGCAAAGGTTTACCAAACAGTCAGCACAAAGGCTATGCTGCAGTAAACACTCAAGTTACCTAACAAAACTAAAGCAAGCAAGGAAGGTCTAACTTAAGAAGAACTGGAAATCCAGAGATCTCCATTCCCTTCCTACTCTGCTGGAGACAGACTTTGTAAATAGGGGCAGAGCATTCCACCATCAGCAGCTGTTTCTTTAACTGCTCCTAGCTAGATAAAAGAGAGCACAGGAAATATGATTTCATTAGCATTTATAAGCAAAACTGTACGGAAAACATTGTTGCACAACTATGTAAGTTACCCTTATTCCACACAGTGGATTCCAATAAAACAAGTAAGAAAGGCAGCACATGGGATCTTCTCCTGGGTTCAGCTGTGGTAGTTTCTTCTCAGTAGCTGGTACAGTGCTGTGTTTTAGATTCTCTATGAGAGTAATGTTGACAGCAACAGCCAAAACATCAGTGTGTTAAGCAACGCTTACATTAGGTCAAGGACTTTTCAGTTTCCTATGCTCTGCCACTGAAGGGGCGCACAAGAAGCAAGCAGAGCCAGGACAGCTGACCTGAACTGGCCAAAGCAATATTCCACACCATGGAACATCATGCTCAGTATATAAGCCGGGAAGAGTTGGGCAGGAGTGGTCACTTGCTGCTGGGGACAGGACAGGCATCAGTCAGCAGGTGGTATTGTGCATCACTGGTTGTCCTTGGGTTTCATTTTGCCTTTTTTTTCTACATCGTTTTAGTAATAGTATATTTTATTATCAGTGGTATTATTATATTTTACTTTGTTTCCATTATTAAACTGTTCTTATCCCAATCCATGACTTTCATCCTTTTTCCCCAGTTCTCCTCCCCATGGCAGTGGGGGCAGGGGAAATGAGTGAACTCATGCATGGTACTTAGTTGCCAACTGGGGCTAAACCACAAGAGACCTAGGACTGGGCTTTTTCCCTTTTATTCTTGGTTGCAGAAATGCAACTTACAATCCCATCCCTCTGCTGACATATTTTGCTCATAAGACATTAGGAGAAGGAGGAGCACTTGTCAAAGTCTAGTTATCCCAAATATGATTATATAATATATTAAAAAACAAGGTTTACCAGATCACATGGGAAACAATATTTTCTTCCAGGAACAAACATGAGCTACTGGAAAAGTATTTCCTTGAATTCAGAAGTCAAAAAGTACTTGACAAAGAAAAACATTTTTCCACTTGCAGAAATATTTACTCGTAAATCAGTCTTTATCAAAGACTACATTTCTCATTTCAAGTTTATTTTAAGAAAAAAAAAAGTGAAAATACCAAAAAAAAAAAAGATGTTCACAAAAATTCTGATTTCTTCTCGCTCAAATATGTTAGCAACTGAATTCATCAAAATCAACTGTTTTCCTAAATTTAGACTTGGCTTTGATAAATTGGCATTTTGCAGCAAATTAGGCAAACATCTCCTGACTTCTGGTAGACAAATGTCAACTTTCCCTACATTTAACTGTCCTTTAGTGCACAAGGTGCCTACTGTCACAGAAAACAAATGGGTGCCTTGGAAATCACCTTTACATGGCAGAATTAAAAGAAAAATACAAATGTATTTTGTTTTAAAGTTTCACTGAACACATATGACTGGCCAGGCTGAACGATCTATGATTTGCTGACAGATGGAACCAGACACAGACCTTCAGAAGAAAGGGGAAGCAGGAAGGAGTTGAGCACAAACATTTTAGTCAGCTCTGTCAAAATGTTGGCATTTCTACTGAGAAGGAATTACAGTACTCAATTCTGCCTGGTATTCTGTATCATTCTATCAAAAGACCATGGTTTTCTGAATAATTACTATTAGCATTTCAGCTACTTCTACTATATTTTGCAAAGCTGTCCAAGCAGAAGTGACACAGACATTAAAAGCCTGTTTTGATTTCGAGCACAAAATAATTGTTAGACTTGCAAAGCAGAACCTCATAAATCATTTCATTGCTAATCTTTTTCCCTGTAACTGTTATCTCTTCACAATAACTTAGCTTCTGTTTTATTTAACACCAATAATTCTGAAATGCAGGCAGTCCTGAAACTCATGCATTCCATAACACCTTGCACAGAAAGATTTCTTCAGCCCTACAAAGCACATTTAATGTCTATAAAATAGGTAACATTTATAAGACAGAACACTACTCAGTGTAAAGATTTGGTATTGAAATGAGGTCCCTCGGGGACAGACGTACCTCAGAATTGTTGAGATGACACCTGTGCGTCCCTGAGAACCATCCCTCACTCGAACACTGGTCAATGTCCACCTTCTGCAGATTGATGTCGACTTTGACAACACCTCTGAAAGCAGAGAGAAACAGCCTTGAACATAACTACAGAAATAGGTTAAACTTTTTTATTATGCTGTAGCCTGAAAAGCAGAACTACATCTTTCTTCCAAGTATGGAATTTGACAAAATGTCTAAAACCAGAGAAGTTTTGTGCTCCCAGAGCCATGATCACAGACACACATTCTTATTTTAGACTTTACTGAGATGTATTATGACAAGAGCTCAGTAAATCTAACACATTAAGAGTAGGGCAGTTAAGAAGTTATATTTCAAACAATGTAATGCCCTTCACATTTTACAGTGCAGCAAAGACCCAAAATAAATACAGTGAAAGACCTGCACTACTTCTTCCGAAGCCAGCAACCTTCCCAGCCAATTCTGAGAGCAAGGGACCAGGCACTGCATCTCACTCCATGTCCATCAACAACTACATTCTCCCCTTTGCTCCAGGGAATCCTATTTGCCAAAACAACTGGCAAAAGCCTTTTTTTGTACTCTCCCCAATGACAATCCAGCCTCCAGAGACATTCAGGCCTCTACTCTGCAGCTCAACATTCTCCTCCAGCAGGCATCCAAGCCCTCTCCCCACACCTCTGCCAGGTGGCCCTGCAATAAAGCCTGATACAACATCAGAAAGCTGAACAAGCCAGCAATAGACCACTGATGTCTGTGAGGCCAAGAAAAAAAGTTTCCTCCACACACAGGTCCTGAAGGACTGTCTGAATTGTGTAAGTCCTATACCAAGAAGTCTCTAGGTTTCATCATCAACAGTTTACCTCAAAAATTCTTTTGAAAGAAAAGCTAACAAGCCAATTTCAAAGCTGACACCATTTTATAAGAAACTTGAAAATGATCAGAAAAGGTACAAGAATGTAGTTGTACGTCTTAAAAAAAAAAAAAAAAAGCTGTCAAAGATTTACATATTCCTCAGAATGATATAGGACATTTACAGCATCGTTTTGTCAAAGCGTGTCATCTATGACTGCTTTGCTGCAGTCCAGACTTGACAAAAATGTCAATATGCAACTTCTAGTTGATAACTCATTACACAAACTCATCCACAGTGGATGAATGCTCTGTGCTGATTTCTTAAATCTAGAATACCATTCCTTTCAAGTCAATCATTTCAGCCACTTGGGACAGATGTTTTCATTTCCACAGTCTGGACTTCCACAACTACAAACACCATCATCCCTTCTTTAAGGCTGTGAACTAACAAGGGCATGGCCCAGCCTCCATCTCAAAAACACCTCGCTCACCTCAAAGCATGTTCCCTCTTTTAAATAATGCTCATAACACATTAATAGTAACAAGATAGCTACAGAGTCATATATTTGAGAGGGTACTTACAAAATTAGAACAGGCATAAGAGTGAGCTTGATCAAAACCAGGACAATACTGTTCCCTCATACCTGACCCCAGTACAACAAGAGTCCACAACAGCTAAATTTGGACATTCATCTTCAGACATGGAATACAGTAATTGGAGAAACACAACTACATCATGTAAGTGGTCAGAAGAATGCAATAGAAAATTACATAAACCAGACAGTAGGAAGTTAGACAGTACAGGAGCACTTCATCCCCCTCAGTCTCCTGCCTAGAATCCAAACAATCTGATGTTGGGCACATTTTGAAATATTTAAGTGCTGGTTCTAGCAAGTTCAATTTAAAATAGCACGCATCACACTTCCGGAATATTCTGATATATTTTTAGTTTACAGCTTTGTGCCTTTGTATGCTTGTTTTGAACAGCAGTTTCACCAGGGACTGCTCAAACCATACTTCTACCCTAAGGAATTGTTTTTTCCATGTTCCAGGTGAGCAATAACCTTAGGAGGAAAAACTGCCATACTGCACAGATTATCTCTTTAAAATGTTGATATCAGTGGATTACAAACTTAACCTGGCAAGACAGTGCCTGACTCAGATGCCCAAAACAGCAGAGGTAACATCACTCATCTGGTCATGTGTAGATCCCACCAGGTAAGTTTCTAATATTTTCTGGACCTTTATGAGCAAATATTAGTGTGCAGGTTGAGGACAGGACCTGTTCTGCAAGTGTATAATCTCCCCATGGCTGCATAGAGGCACAAAGCAGGCAGCAGGACCAGGACCAACACCATTCCTTGCTCTACTAATTCATGTTATACACCAGTCACACCAGGCAAAGCTATCAAGGATTAGCATCATCCTGACTACTCTAAAGAAATCAGTTTATACAGTAGAAAAAGCAATGATGATTCAACTTCAATAGAAATACAACCCATTCATGTGGGAGACCTCAAGCACCTTAGGGAAGAAGGTTTTATTTCCTTTACATGGAAAGTTTTTCCCTTGTGTACATTTTGTTGTTAACTGGTAGGAGAGGAAACTCACCTTTCCCTCCTCGAACACTTCTGCAAAGAGAAATACAGATTACAAATAAAGGACAAACTAATCACTGCCAGAAGAGAAGAAACACCTTTAAGAGTTTTCTGTGTGGTATCATGAACAAGCCCTGTAGGAGCAGAGTGTCAATAAAAAAAAAGAATATAAATATTTTCAAAAGAAATCTTACCTACAGATTACTTGTGAGAAGGACAACACACACAAGCCAGAGAAATTAGGGTCAGTAAGTATACTGAGAAAGCATTTTAGTATCGTCTTGTACCAGAAGTGCTGCAATTTGGAGAATTCAAGGCATGTTCTAGTGGGACAAGCATCAGAAAGCAGGAGAGCATCCTAACACTCAGAGCCACATACTGGAAAGAAAGGAAAATCCTTCTGGACTTCTCACATCAGAACTGATTAAAGAACTTATATCCTTTGAAAGCTCTTTAATACAATTATTTTGTTAAAAATAGATGTGAAAATCAGATTTATTCAGCAACTGCCATTGGAAGAAGCCTCTTGTGATCATTCAGTCCAATCACCTGCTCAAAGCAGGCTCAGTTTTTTTATACCTTCAATAACGGAGAATTCACCATCTCTGGGAAACCTGATCTAGTGACTGACCAAACTCACAGTGTCAAGAAGAAGTTTTCTTATGTTTAAATGAAATTTCTTGTATTTCAGTTTGTGCCTCTTAGGTTTTCTAGCCTTTCATTGAATAAGGCTGAAAAAGATCCATCTCTCTCTCCTTTACACTTTTTCACTGTGTACTCACACATAACATGCCCCTGGAGCCTTTTGTTCTCCAGGCTGAACAGTACCAGCTCACTCAGCCCTTCTTGTCTGCCAGATGCTCCAACCTTTAACTATCTGTGTGGCCCTTCACTAGACTTGCTTCAGTACATCCATGTCTCCCGTGCTGAGGAGCCCAGAAGTGAACGTAGCACTCTTGATGGAGCCCCACCAGGCTGGGTAAAGAGGAAGGATCACTTCCCTCAACCCACTGGCAAAACTTCCTCTCAGACCGGGAGGCTGCTGGCTTTCTTTGCCACAGGCACACCCTGGCGATTCACATCAAACTGGTGCCCACCAGGAGTATAGTAAAGTGACTGACCTCCAACTGGACACCAGGCATCTACAGTCAGATGGCTGCTGAGTTGGTTAAACACTATTTCCCCCTCAGAAATCCACACTGACTACTCCCAAACACACTCCTCCTCTTCATGTGTTCCAGAACGGTTTTTCACAACGATTTCCTCCATCTCCTTCCCAGGGACTGAGGTGAGGCTGATCAGCCTGTAGTTTTTGGGAGATATCAAGTACCCTGGACTTTTCAACATCCTTTGTCACAAAGTACACTTCTCCATTCAGCAGTAAAGACCTTGGAAAAGACCTTTTAAGATCATTGAGTCCCAACCATTAACCAAGCACTGCCAAAGTCACCACTAAATCATGTCCCTAAGTGCCACATCTTTTAAATACCTCCAGGGATGGTTACTCAACCCTGGCAGCCTGTTCCGATGCATGACAATCCTTTCAGCGAAGTGAGTTTTCCTAATATGCAATGTAAAACTCCTCTGGCACAACTTGAAGACATTTTCTCTTGTCATATTGCTTGTCACTTGGGAGAAGAGACCAACCCCTACCTCTCCCCAACCTCCTTTAAGGCAGTTGTAAAGAGCAATAAGGTCTCCCCTGAGCCTCCATTTCTCCAGGCTTAACACCCCCAGCTCCCTCAGCTGCTCCTCATAGGACTTGTGCTCCAGACTCTTCCCCAGCTCCATTGCCCTCTTCTGGACTTGCTCCAGCCTCTTTAATGTCTTTCCTGCAGTGAGGGGCCCAAAACTGAACCTAGGATTTGAGGTACAGCCTCACCAGTGATGAGTACAGGGGAGTGATCACTTCCCTGGTCCTGCTGGCCACACCATTGCTGATACAAGATACTCATGATCACAATCATGTTCAGACAGTGCCTCCATATTCCTCACAGGTTACCCTGCTTCCACCTGCACTTTCAATTTATGCTTAAGTTTTGTCAGGATCTCCCTGTTAAGCTATGCAAGCTTAAAAATATTTTCATAATCCTTCTTCCAGAAACACTTTAAAATTCTTCCATTTCAAACTAAATGCATGTTCCTTTTGCTTCTCTTGTACTAAAACTTTTCTTACAAGAATGTTTGTCTTTCACAAAACCCAATCTTCATGAACTCAATGCAAACTTTTCTACCTACACTCTTCCCATCTGCAGCTCTTCCGTAGCACAACCTGAACTTTTGATATGGTTAAGTTGTTCTGGTTTTCCCTCTTCTCAGAGCCTTGTGAGTTTCTGGGGTGAAAATCTACAGCAAGAAGAAACAGGACAGTGCAGAAGCAGGAGCAGGAAAGCAATCTCTCCTAGTAGTTACAACCTGCCATAGGATTTCAACTGTTTCCCCCCACAGTACATATTATTATTCTTTTTTCACTAGACCTCTGCAATAGATGTTTCATAGTAACATCACAGTTCTGAAGTAGTACCAGGGTCTGAAACTACTGATACAGTGCTTTCAAAAGCAAAGTTCCTTTAAGCGTATATGTGGCATTTACAAACAGTATCATGATGGTACAAGACTTCTACTGTGCTCATTCGAGATCCTTTGCCATTTTAAAACACCATCTCAGACTTGTACCCCACTGCTGTTACACAGAGTACACCAATATGTACATGATATATTTTTGAAATTCATCTGTGATTAATACAGTAGCTGGCATAGCCTGGTTAGCCACCCACATTTTCAGTTATTTTTGATTCAGCATTCGGAAAATGGAACATATGGAAGAACACATCCTCCCAGAACGTATATGGACCAACTCCCCGTGTTATATTTATCGAACTAATTGGGAATAATTGCAGTGTTGCTATCTTGGTGGAAGCAATCAAGACAAATATCAAGGGTGTAAGACTAGACTCCGCTTGTCAGCGTAACACATTCATCCACACTGGCAATGCTGCCTGGCTGAACCCAAGCCACAGCCATAAATTAATAACAATATTACGGGTAATTGTGGACCATGTGGCAGGTAAGTATATTTTGTTAATCTCCTTGTAACAATAGATATTTGTTTCCTGCCACAATTTTACAGCCCTCACACACACAAAAGAGATATTTAAGGATTGCATGTCCATGCTAAACATGCAGTTAAGAAAGAATTAGTTGAATTATACATAAGATAATCACTGAAGAATGATGTCATCAAGGATTTTCTGTCAGGTCAGAGGTTTGATTTAAGAGGCTTTAATGTCTGTCTGTATTTCCAGTACTACTGTTTGTTGGCATGCTGCTTGCCTTGAAATCTGTGCCAGAAATTGATTTAAGCTTATTTTCCCAACCTACTAGCTATCTTGATAGTTTCAGTAGTTATAATATTTCATTGTAACAACATGTTGTAAAACCTATCTACAGAATATTTTTTTTGCCTCTACCACTGCATCATAAAAAAAAAAAAAAAAGGCAGAAGGAGCATGTTCTCCTTCTCCTAGTCAGTTTAAGCCAGAACAGTACAAAATAATAGCCTGCCAACATTTAAATGATGATAAACAGTATCCTTGTCCTCTAGATCTTCAAAAGCTTTTTTGGTACAGAGGTCATCACAGCTCAGCTAAACATGCAGTTTGCCTTCTAAGTTTGTACGCTTATTTTTGAGCCCGTAAGCATTGTGAGCATTCATAATTAAGGTATAAGACATGATTATCACGCACTGAAGTGGGCATCATCCCCCCATCTAAACAGCTGCTTAGATTCTTGCTGTCATATTCATTCAGCCCTCCATGCTGTCCTTCATAAGTCCTCTTCACCACAAAACAAGGAGATGAGAAAAACAAGTTCCCTAGAGCCCTCAGGAATCTACAAATGCCCACTCCTCTAGATAAATATACATTGTATTTAGCATAGCCAATGTTTTCAGGGCAGATGCCTTTTCTGACCGTTCTCTTTTTTGAGGCTGCCACTTTCAAGAATATTAATCTTCAAATACTGCATACTACCTGACACCTGAGGCTCCTCCAGTGTACCATCAACTGAGCATCCAAAAATAATCCCGGTGTCAAATTCACAAATGAGTTTCAGCTATAAGTTTTACTGACAAACAGCAGCTTCTCCTGGTTCAGCGTGCCTTTGAAAGTTAAGATTTAGGATTCTGCATCACTTAGACATTGTAAAGCTGTTACCATGCATAACCAGCCAGATTCACAAAAAGCTACTGGGACATGACACACAAGATTTTGACCTGGTCACAGGGTTACCACCAATTCCTTACAAACAGGAGAAAAACTTTCCTAATTCCTCAGCCACAACATGACTGCTGCTATTCAGCACACATTCTCAAAGGAGAACCAGCTTTCACTAAAAATAAACTTAACTGAGGAGTAAGGTATAGCAGTGTGGGCACATAAATTAGGATTCACCTGCAAAGAAAAACCCTCTAGGCCATTTGGAACAGTACTACAAGGGCAGAATACTTAAAGCTGAATTCTCTATTGTCTGAAGAATTATTTCAGATTTAAATCTGCCTTGAGATTTATGGCATGCAGTGCTGCCTCCCTGGGGATTTCCCTGCAGTTTAGTCAGAGTTTCTTAGATACTCTGAGGGGCAGGGATGGTTTCGGGGTTTTTTTTGCTTGAGGATGCTCAAGTTGCTGCTAGCATCTTGACTCTGTCACAAAACACCTTGTATAGGAATACCAGATGTCAGTGATGGTGGAGTACCACTTACATTTCATTATCCCCATGAAAAAAGGTCTTGGAGCCAAATTCAGGTTACTTCCTTTTAAATGTTTCCATTACCCTCCATGGGGTCAAAGAGGCAGGTGGAAAGAAAGGGTCCCAAGGAACAGAGCACAATAGAAGAAAATATGTTAGGAACACAAAGAGCTTTTGAAATAGAAGAATCCTACACAGGAGGGATGGTCTCAGCCTAACTATACCAAATCCTGTGACCCTGAAGACTTATTTAAAGGTAACAAGGTCATTTTAAAACTCAAAAGTAAGCGGAAGCCAACCTCAAAAAAAAAAAGAAAAAAAAAAGAAAATGGAAAGGCATAAACCTGGGCAGGGAGGAATATACAAATTACAAGAATGTAAGACAAAACCAAGACATTTTTAGAAACAGCATGTTAAAAGGATAGGCTCTACTAATTAAAAACATTTCAAATAGCTCAGAAAGTGGAAGGTTGAAGTAGAATCTCTAACACAATACACAACCAAGATACAAAAATTGCTCACAGTAGAGACAGCTTTTGACAAAAATGAGTTATTTTCATCGCTCTTGAAAGAATCAATGCAACAAAAGTCAGCTTTCACATGCAGGGCAGTTAACAAGCTGGACTTCACAACTCTCTTCTTTGTCTGGCACATTCACAGATGACCACAAATGGATGGCCAGTGACAAAGTCCGCAAGTGATAAAAACGCTTAATATAACCCACAACTAAACCTGGCTGACACAGAAAAGATGCAATAAAACACTTTGGGAAGTGTTAATTCAAGAATCTGGGATCTCCCAATGAACTTAGATTCAAGAACTGAATTTAAAAACAGAAAATTATGGAACCCATAATATATAGATATTACATAATATGTAAATATATTATGGAATACAATGCCAAACTACATTGCAGAAGACAAATGTGTTAAAACATGGATTAGAATAATGAAGGTCAGTTTAATCTATACTTACTATCCAGTCATTCAGATCAAGTCTGAAAATCAATTTATTTTTATTGCTTATTATTGGTAAATTGGATATAACCAGGATAGGAGAACTTGACATTTTTCCTTCAATACCTGCCAGAAGCCACTTTTGGAGCAAGGGCTATGGAAACCTTTCATCTGACCTAACACAGCAATACATTTTTTCTTACCCTTAGGAACATTTCTATCTCAGCCCACATTCACAAACAGACAGAATAGATGACAGTCCTGGAGCTGAATCTCAGATAGTGAGGACTGCCACATGTCCATCCCCTTCAAAAGAGTTTTGATAACCTGCTGCGCTGTAAGTCTTGCCCAAGAGGGACGGGGGTGGAGAACAGAGGAGTTGGAAACAGAAGTTTGACCCAAAAAAGAATAGTTCCTTTTACTGCAACTTAGCATGTGCTACATAATTGTGGACATGAATGCAGTATGTGTTTCAATCCTCTCATGGCCATATTTAACTTCTTTCTTCAAAGACCCACTTCTGTTTCTCCAATACTGAAGAAAGCTGAATCATGGTTCTAAAAAGAGAAATCCCTATTTATCATTCCTTTCCTATGTTTCATCAACATCCAGTTTTCTATCCCTGTCCATGACCTCATATGAAAAATGCTGGCAGGGACATAATTGATTGCCTAGGGAATACTTAAAACATCCTGGGGGTTTCCACAAACAGACTGTAAATTGTAAGAAGCTTCTTTGTTTTAACTTCTTTTCAGGAATACAAATCCAAGACTTTCAGAAATTGTAGGAAATAAATTATTCCTTTTCATTTTTGAAAACTGTTCTAAATCTACCCACACTTCAATCATGTTAAGGGCCAGGATGTGTTATAAAAAATGTCAACTTCATCATTTCAAAATACTTTCCATATTATACAACTAATGTCACATCACAATGGCACAAAAAATTAAAACGTCTCCTTAAACAACTAAAATTAATTTTCTCTTAGCTCAGTACTGAGACTAAAGAGAGATGGGGGGAAACTAAAAAAGGGGACTAAAGGAAGAAATTAAACCATGCTTAAAAGAAAAAAAATTGCCCATTTTTAAAATTTCTTTTTTTCATGTCTACATTTATTTGGGTTTTTTTACCAAGCAATTTAACAGCTGTGAAATATTTAGCAGAATATGAAATCTTCTATAATCCCTAAGAAAGTACTTATTTGTCATAAATACTTCTACCTCCATGGTTTAATCTCACTTTAGTAATGTTTTCTTAACTAAGAGTCTCATCATAGTCTAATGCTGGAGTGGTCCAAGTAATTGTTAATAGTACAGTGAAAATCACTACATTACACTGCCTTTAGGGAAGAAACAGCTCAATCCAACTGTGCAGTAAAGATTACCTCTGCATCAAGGAATACCTTTCCAATAATTGAGAGAAGTAGCAAACTTGTGGAAGACAGAAAATATTAAGATGTAGCACAATCTGGCCAAACTTCAGACTGAAGTTACCTGTAAGTGCTCCAGAACAAGACTCCATTCAAAATAAAATAAAATCAAAAAAACAAAACCCAAAACAAACAAAGAAAAAAACCCACCCCCAACTTATTCAGCTTGCTGATTTGAGTACCTTCTGCCAAAACAGACATTATTCCATTGGATTCTTCCTAAAAAACCTTAAAAAAGATAGCAAATGCTGTGTTGGATTTGGTGAAAAACTTGCTGGAATGTGGTGGGAGGCAGGGAAAGAAAGCCAATGCCCCGTATCCTGAAGGCAATCTGACCTCCACAGTGAGAAATCATGAGACCAATGACCAGTTCCCAAAATGTAGACATATTACAACACAATATTAAAGAAAATGAGAACAGCACACAAGGGAACATTTTGAACTGCAAAAGCAGCAACTCATTCATCAGAGTTTGGGGATAATTGATGTCATTGCACAAGGCTGAAACAGTGCACATGAATCTGACTAACCACGTTCAGGAAATACTGGAACAGGACTTGAGAAGAGGGACCATGGCAACAGAGAGCTTATGACAGAGACTAAAGAAAGTCAGTTTGTGCAGTCTAGTAAACAAAGGTGGAGAAGGGGCCACTGCCTATAAATGAGTCAGGGCAGTAAACGCCAGCTAAGAGTGCTAAGTCAGATGGAAGACAGTTCTGGACCAGAATAAATGCATGAGAACTGACTGTGAATAAATTCAGATCAGAAATCAGGAGAAGCTATCCAACCATTAGGTCTGGCATGACAGTGAACTGAAGAGTCAAGAGGGAAACCCACCTACTTTATGATGGCGATTTGTCAGCTGATGACATTAAGTAGGTTTGTGACAGCAGAAGGCTGACTCAGTGACCCAGGAGGACTTTTTTTTAACTTGCGTGTTCCTACTAGCTGATTATTTGGTCATCTGTCTTCTAGATTAAGTGATCTTCCCCACTTGTCTCCTGGACTGCTAAAGCAATGAAGACCTCTCATTTCTTCTCCGGGGCCAAGAAAATACTTTAGAGAAGGAATTGTATTTACAACATGCAGTTTCTCACACTTTTCCACCTTCTCAGTAGGGCTGCAAAGAGGACAGTTGGCTCATTACATGCCATAAAATATGGTTCATTCTCATCATGTGATAGGCAGAGGAGGGGCACAGAAGATCAGTAACAGATGCTACTGTGCTCTACCCCCTGCAGCACTAGAGTAGTAGAGTGATTAGGCACATTAGGTGGTGAATTTCAGCTGCAAACAGCATCCATTTAGACAGAAGGGATGGTTAATGTCGATCACTTCTAGTTTCTGTGGATCCTCTTTTCTGAATGAGAGCCTACACTGCATCTTGTAAGCAGGTAGTAGCAATGCTCTCTCCATGCACTTTGGGTGCATGGAGAAAGACCATGAAAATGCCGACAACAAAATACCAGCAAGCACTGCTAAGAAGCTGCAGACACTCAGCACTGCTAGCTTAGCACAGTACCAGGCTAATGTGGCCCCACTGGGCCTGAACAGCTTCTGGTACATTTATCAGCACAACTTCATCTCAGTATTCATCTATAGTATTAGCCATGGCAAGACAACTTAAACAAGCATATTCTCTCCTTGGCCTTCACTCTGGGCAGTTTGGCAGTAATCTCTTGGGAAGAGGAGAGGTGAAACTGAAGACAGACAAGCTGCTTGCAGAAGCCCCCTGGCCTGTAACACTCACATCCTCAGGCCAAAAGCACTGTAACTCTTCCCAATGTTAAGAGCAAAGCTTGCTGCTTTTGGCTGCACTTTCAGAATGTCATTGAAAACAGCACTGCAGACGGAGCACGCACTGAACATAGCCAGTAGTAGTTATCAGTACTGCCTTCATTAAACTCTCTCCATTGCTATGCCACATAAACAAACATCTGTTACTGCCACAGAAGAGATACCAAGAAGGAGAAATGGCTTTTCCTTCTGTAATCTGAAAGAACTCTCTTTCATGGATATAGCATGTTCCTGAATGTATCTCACCCTATTGCACCATGCCTTAAACCTAATGTGAGGAAAGAAAGTACACAAACTGTTAGAGTAATATTAAAGGGGCATACACTAAATTACAATGAAGGACATCTGCCAGACTATTAAATGGGAGGAGCATGTAAACTGATTCATTAAAATGTTTCTAACAGATGGTTCAAAGATACATTTTTGGGAGAACCAATGTAGCTGTCTCAAAAGGTGGAGGTTAATAAACACTGTTTCATCATATGAGCCTTAAATAAGAATTTGAAGTCAAAATATTGTGTCACTCAAAGACTGATGGTGAGGGGAAGTAAGGCTTACTTCAAGAGGCATCTTATAGTCATTCACACTAATTTTCCAGTAACCACATTAGATTTTACAGTTTTCTATTATGTGCTCATACTTTAAACCATTTTTTCTCTTAAAAATTCACATTGAGGCTGTGTACCTATAAGTATCGAAAACATTGTGTAAATATTGAGACAAACTACAAGTCTTGGAAGAAGCATATTTTGTGTATACTATTTTCTGTGTAGCTGAGAAGTTACTTTCTCAATATCCCAAATAATACGTTTACATTAAAGCCCATCTTTCAGCTAGCATACCTCAAACCAGGAACACAGGAACTATCCTTTAGCCTTGCCAGAATGTGTATGCGTGTATTTATAATTTTACTTCTTCCACCTGCTTCTTTAATAGTTTAGCAAAAAACATAACTCATTTTTTAGAAATGCTTACAAACTCATATCTTTTGATACAACAAAGCTTTGTTAGTTTTGTCCTAACTGTTCAGTACAGCAGCAACACAACACTTTGAACTTGTACAGCATACTCCATCTCAAGATCTTCTAAACAAGAAGTTGTTCTGCAAGCCTAGATGAGCTCAGTGAATGCCATTTGAAGTATCAGGGTTATAAGAGGCTATTCTATTTTTTCACCAGAAGTGACCCCCACATGGCAAACAGAGGCTGGGAAGATGAGGCAGGGAAGGCAGTACTCTGTACTGCATCCAGGAGGACATCTACTGGTTGCCTTGGCTGGCCAGGGTTACTCCAAAACAGACCTGGTGTGCTCTGCACACCAAAGCCACTACCACAGCAGAAACCAACACCACTGAGATGCTTCCTGGCACAGAGCTGGGATTGAAGCTTTAGACTCTTTTGCTTAAAACATGGGTTTATCTCCTCTTCAATTAAGTCAAGATTGAAGCTTCTTTGAGTTAAGCTTTCTATGAAAATTTATATGCTCAGCTGGTTTGTGGCTGCCACCACACCTCCAGCCTAGTGGTTCTGCAAAAATCTGTCCCCAGCAAGAGACTATCAGTCTACGTTAACCTTCATCCACATCCTGAAGTTCATCAAGTGTTGAGCACTGCATTTCAATGATCTCTGACAAGCTTCCTGACTTCTCTGGACTCCCTAGGGTTCAGAAGAGCTCTACAGTAGACCTGTTCCTGGGTTTTAGTCTCGAGAGGAATTCAGCAACAAACAGCCTACAGATGAGCTCATTTTACCTTAACCCTACCATTCCCATAAGTGTGAAAATTTCGGGGCAAAAAGTAATTCAACAGAGAAATAAGCAGCCATTATCCATTCAACAGATTTTGGGTTTTTTCAAGGATTTATGACTCCACTCATATCTCTTTGATCTCACTGGATTTCAGACTAAGCCAAGAGAAACGGCTTTTCCAGACACTATTGCCTTGCCACCTAGGTGTGGCAAAATCTCTTCTGTGTCTGCTGTGTTCTTATTTACCTTTACCTACTACTAATTCGTAGCACAAAAGAAATCCTGTGTGCCTCCCTCATCCTGAGAAATACCAGCTGCTTCTGGGCAGTGGGCATTCCCCATTGGACAGAGCTACCTGTGAACCCCTTGCAGAAGTGCTGGGGGGAAATCTGACATCTTTTACCCTACAGGTCACTCTCAATCTTTGAGCAAGTCTCTCTTTGCTGTCAAAATACAGAGACACAAGAAAGAACCTTTTTCTATCTTCCTCTCTGCTAGTTGCAGCTCAGTGGCAAAGTATATAAAAAGCAACAAAAAGTATATAAAGCAATAAAAAATAAGCAAATCTTTACATATGTGAGGTATCAAATATAAAGCTGGTGGTGTCCTAAGCAAAGCTTTCCTACTACCAGTTCAGGCTATAGCAACATGCACTATGACAGAACTGCAGTCACCAACACTTATTTACCTACAAGCGTATTGACCGCTGACCAGGTTCGAGCACCCCACAGTGGATGTGCTCTGGAGACCAGAAACAGCAGTTTACCAGCACAACAATGTTATTTCCCAGCTGGTTAAAAGCATAGCTGGGGTCAAGCTAGGTTTATTACCCAGTATACTAAGAAATAATGCCCCAGTGAACATTTTCCTCTCTTAGGCAGAGATAAACTCCAACTGGCAACTGCTGCTCTCCTCTCCCCACCACAAGCACACCCGGAACATAACCCACATGCACGCCTGCTCCAATTGGGAGCAGGTAAAGCAAACGCTGTCTTACAGACCGAGACGACAGGGATTCTTTTACTGAGCAACAGTTCCCTAAGGCACAGGAAGGTACAGCTCAACAGGAAGGCCTGAGGTTGCTCTGCGGTGTGACTGAGCAGCCCGTGCGGCAGGGGTTGATCAGGTCACCCAGAGACCCACAATGCCCTTCCCTGTGAGGGCAGCAGAACCAAACTCCCCCCTCCCCCTTCTCGAGAGAAAGCAAGCAGAACACTCCTCCTACCTGAACTCGGGCAGGAGGTTTGGCCGCAGCCCATAGAAAGCCGCCGAGAGAGTCACTAGCCAGCCGGGTTTGTAATTCCCATTCTCACACTCCAGATACGGCGAGGACCACCTGATGTGGTTCTTATCAGCAGTGAAGCTCTCCCGCCTCTTCCAACTGTTTTCCAAAGTTTTGGGGCCCGTGTTTAAGACCTTCCTGTGCAGATGTGGCCTCCACTTGCGCTTCAAGCCGTGGAACCACTCTGTTTCCACGGAGGCGTTGGCCAGGCGGTGAGCCGAGGAGGACAAGTCCTGCAGGAGGACCTGGCTCTCGTGCCTGCTGGCCTGGAGGAAAACCTGGGGAGTGGAGGAGAAAGGCTCAGTGCTGAAAGTGATAGCGGCCCTGGAGATGTTGGGGTCCTCCTCCAGCAGGCTCCTGATCAAGGCGCGGTACCACTCCAGGTCCTCCTGCAAGTTCTGCTCCCGCGACTTATTGCTCTGGAGGATCATGTTGAGTAAGTTGGTGGCGTGGGTGAGGGTGCCCAGGGCGCCGTGCAGGGAGGGGTGCGAGGTGAAGCGCGACTTGCCGGCGAGGCTGGCAAGCTCGTACCGCCCGGAGCAGTTGGCTCGCCGCAACTCCCGGGAGTCGCCCGTGTAGAGGAACGAGGCCACGTCCTGGGGCACCTCCTCGGCGAGCCGCTGCGCCAAGATGGTGCTCTCTGTAGAGCGGCTCCGCGGGGCCGGCGGAGGCTCCCGGCTCTTGATGTGGTTGTAAATAGGCTGCTTCCCTCCGAGCGCCCGCTCCCGGCCGTGCACTGCCTGCCCTTGCCGGGCGGCAGCCCCCAGCCCTCGCTGGGCAAGGAGCAAGAGGAGAAGGAGCCGGAGCAAAGCCATGTCCCCCGGTGCTGCCGGTCGCGCCGGCACGGCGAGGCGGCTGAAGATGGGCTTCGTGCAGGCGGCCGCGGCGCAGGGGTGCGAACGCGCAGAGGCGGCCGAGCGAGAGCGGGGCGGAACGCGACCCCCGGCCCGCGAGTCACCTGTGGCGGGGCCGCCCGCAACCTCCCCAGCGCGGGGCTCCGCACAGCCCCACCGCCGGCGCGGAGCGGCGCGCAGCCCCTCCGGCGACGGCAGAGCCGAGCCCGC